>CAJNOI010000080.1:41259-225475 GCA_905250115.1 Adineta steineri | reverse complement strand
CAACCAGCTTTATTCGCTATTCAAGTTGGACTGGCTGCTTTACTCGTCTCGTGGAATATTTATCCTTCGACAATCGTCTCACATAGTGCCGGAGATCAGGCAGCTGCTTTTGTTGCTGGTCGTCTTACTTTGCAAGAAGCTGTTTGTATTGTTTATCATCGATCGCGTCTTCAAAATCGTAATACACGACAGGGTGGTCGTATGTTAGCCGTATCTATGAGTGAAGAAGAAGTACAAAATAAACTTCTCAAGGGTATTGAAAACCTTATTTGTATTGCCGTTGTTAACAGTCCTCGCTCTGTCACGTTAAGTGGTGATGAAAAGATTATCGATGAATTACAACAAACACTCTCAACATTCTATCCAAATGTTTTCAAAGCTCGTCTTCGTATCGAAAATGCATTTCATTCGTATCAGATGGATCGATTCGACATAGAAAAAGAGATGTTATCATCACTTAAAGATATTCAAGGACTTCCTCTGAAAGACTCTCAACAAATGTTCAATCCAAAATGTGCTAAAGCTAATCTTTATTCAAGTGTAACTGGTAGTAAATTAAGTGATCAGGTACCAGTCAATGCTCATTATTGGTGGTCAAATGTGAGACAATGTGTTCGATTTCATGATGCTATGGTATCAATTCAACAACATGACACTCCAACTGTTTTTCTTGAACTTTCACCACATCCAGTTTTGGCTACATCTATTGGAGAATGTTATCAATCGACAAGCAGTCAACCACTGATTCTTCCAACATTGAAGCGAAAAGAAAATGAACAAATAACATTACTTACTACTCTCGCACAATTGACGACATCGTCCCATGTTTGGCAACAATATTTTCAAACTCGAAATATATCATCGATGATTGACAATGAACAACTATTTGATGATTTTCCATTGTATACATTTGATCTTAGTTCATGTTGGTATGAATCAAAAGATTCAGTTATGACACGTTTGGCTAATCGAATTCCTATTCATCCATTATTGGGTGTCCGTCAATTAACAGGACAAACAAGTGCTACGTGGAAGAGTCTTCTTAATGTTAACCTACCACAATATGCTTATCTGAAAGATCACAAAATTCAAGATGCAATTATGTTTCCTGCTGCTGCTTATCTTGAACTAGTAACAGCTGCATATCATCAATTATTTCTATCATCAGATAACAAACAATCTTCACTTGTTTTGAAAGAAATCAAATTTGTCAAAGCTCTTACTCTTAATGAACATGAGTTAACAGAAGTGTTCACACAAATTATCATCCCAGTTCGCGAATGGTTTGTGTACAGTCGACCATGGACGTCAGCTGGTTCAGGTTGTATGCGTTCATCAGGCATGGCAAGTGTTGATGTTGTCGATTCTTTTACCGATCCTCAAACTCTCAATCAATATTCATTACGTGAATTCACTCTACATGCTCATGGTCATATTGAAATGGACAGCGTTCAACAAAAACTAACAACATTACTTTCTACCAATCCAACTTACAATACCTGGTCAACGACTGATACAACCAGTATTTATACTCATTTATCATCACGAGGTTATCAATATGGACCTTCTTTTCAAAACATACAATCATTATGCGGTACGACATCTACAATTATTACTCAAATTCAGAGTAATCTTGATGCAATTATTGATCACTCTTGTTATCATTTACTACATCCAACTGTATTGGATACTTTTGTGCAGTCACCTCTAGTTTTGTTATCTGGTGCTGATACTACATTTATTCCAGTTAGTATCCACAAATTTATTGCTACGAGTAAAGTGAATACATACCACTCAAATGTTGAGCTGCATGGAAAATATAATGATACCGTTTGCGGCCTAGGTCAAGAACGAACATGTACTGCTGACGTATTGGTTTTACCAGGTGGCAGCACGACAATCAATGAACCGATGTTCATTTTTGAAGGTCTTACATATCAAGAAGTTCAAGGTGTACAATCTGGTCGATGGGCAGTAGAGAAATCTATTTTTGATAAATTAAATGCAGGCGTTGACTTACCTAATGAAGATCGTTGTGAAAAATTAGATACAATTATAAAAGACTATTGTATGGAAAGAATATGGATAGATTCACCAATAATAAAAAGTGTAGCTGACTTACTGCCATCACTCGATCAGATTCGTAATGGTGGAATTGATGTTGTTAGTAATCAAGATTTAATTGACTCAATTGAACCATTCAACGAATTAGCCGCATGTTACGCTCAATTATCAATAAAAGATCTTGATATGAATCTCGTCGATAACCAGTATCATCCTTTATTAAATGCATGTAACTCTCTTGTCGCTACTTTACATGAACAAATAACATCACATTCTACACAACGTCGTCTTAGACAGTTATTCGATCGTTTTCCTCGTCTCAAATCACTATTAACCTTATTAGATACATATGGCTCGCGTCTGAAAGACGTTTTTACTGGACAACAGAATGGTTTAGATGTATTCTTAGGAAACAACGAAACTGAACGAGCATTACAAGATATAAAAACTATTATGAGTGCACTTAAAACAGAGCAAATATTTCATGCAATTTGTCAACATCTTCACATCTCAAACGATCAGAATAGCCATGGATCGCTTAGCGATCGACGATTACGTATACTTTGGTTTGCCAGTGGTGAACAAATGGACGTTCTACCTGTTCTTCATCTTTTACTTAATTTATCACGTCAAACAAGTTTATGGATTGATTTACATTATACAGATATGGATCCAGTACAACTCGCACAAGCTGAGCAACTATTTGAGACACATTTGGCTGATCAAACTCATTTAAATATAATATACGATCAAGCAACGGACTTGTTTAACAATGAAATTCTTGAAAAAATTCCAGTCGAATCGTTTGATATTGTGTTTGCTGCAAATAAATTACAGGAAAGTGAAGATTTGACGACATCGTTAATTAATCTTCGTCATCTACTTGTTCCGAATGGTCTTCTTTTATTACTTGAGTTAACTGATGTTCCTCTCTATTTTGATCTTATCTTTGGTTTACTCGAGCATTGGTGGTTACCATCGAGTAATGAACGTGCACTTCATAATATTCATCAATGGACTACAGCTTTAAAAGAAATTGGTGGATTTGAAGATGTCGATACGGTGATGAGTCACTATGAAAGTACACTAATTATTGCTCACAAGACAATATCTCATAAGATATTACAAACACTTGATGAAAGACAACAACAAGCATGGTTAATCTTTGCCAAAAATGATCCTGAAAGTCTTGGTCATAACATCATACCACTTTTGCCATGCTCAAACAATCGATTTTTGGATATATCTGCATCAACGATTGACACAATTCGTTTTGTACTTAAAACAATGATGAATAACTATAAACAACTATACATTGTTTTTGCTTGGCCATTCGAGCAAACTTGTCTCAATGACAACAACGAGTTGCCATTTAAAGAACACGAAGAGTCTATTTGTGGCGCATTTATCCAACTTCTTCAAATAATTTATGCAATAGCACCTAATTTTCTTCCATTTATATTTGTTATCACAAGACATGCGCAGCTCAATACTGGTTCCGACTGCAATATAATTCAATCACCACTTATTGGTCTTGTACGAAGTTTGATGGTTGAATATGAACAACATCGATTGAAGCTCATTGATCTACAAGCACCACCAACAATGATTAATGAATCAGCACTTGTTTATGCTCTGGTACAATATATGATAACTTCTCGATATACAAAGAATATTAATGAAATTGTTCTTCGTTTTGACACAAATGAAAAGAAAGTCAAACATATCACATGGAATTATGAAATGTTGCAAACACATGATGAAAAAGAAGATCAATCAAAACTAAAACAAATTTGTATTATCCCTCAACAAGATGCTAATCAACAACCATTCCGTCTTCGCGTGCCTCCATCTCGTTTTGTCACTGAATTAACATGGATTCCCGACAAGAGAGCACAAGAATTACTGCCAGGTATGGTAGAAGTTCAAATTCATTGTGTAGGCATTAACTTTCGCGACGTATTGAAAGCACGAGGTCTGTATCCACATACTCGTAAATTTGCACAATTGGATGAAGATCAGCCACATATGAATCGAGATACTGAACCAGGTTCAGATTTTGTTGGGACTATCATACGTGCGTGTCCTAATGTCACTTTTCAACCGGGTGATCGTGTCGTAGGTATCTCTTTACGTGGTGTATTCCATTCACATGTTATTGTCGACTCAACACAAGTAGTGCGTATTCCGTCCGAATGTTCTCTCACTGATGAACAATTATCAGTTATGCCCGTTATATGTCTGACAGTCATCTATTCTCTTAAATATCGCGTTCATTTGCGACCTGGTCAAACTGTTCTTATTCATGCTGCAACGGGTGGTGCTGGTCAAATTTGTATACAATATTGTCAATGGATTGGTGCTCGTGTTTTAGCTACAGCTGGAACTGAAGAAAAGCGACAGTTTTTACGTGAATATTGTGGTGTCGAATATGTATTCAATAGTCGAGATGCTTCTTTTGTTAGTGGTGTAAGAAGTATTCTACCTCATGGTGTTGATGTTGTCATTAATTCTTTATCAGGTATTCTTCTACAAGAATCCATTAAACTACTTGCTGATCATGGTCATTTTGTTGAATGGGGAAAACGAGATGTTTTTGACAAGTCTCCATTGTCTATGTTTGACTTTCGATCGGATTGTAGTTTTCATGTCATTGATTTAGTTTCACTTTCTAACAAACATCCAAACATTTGCACTGCTATGCTACAAGAAATGATTGAATTACTTATTCAAGGCAAATTAAAAGCAATCGAACCCACAGTTGTGTATGAACCATCTCAAGTGATTGATGCATTTATGAGAAGCAATAGTGGTCAAGCCATGGGCAAAGCTGTAGTTCGTCTAACCAATTCTAATGAATCACTCTGTTTAAACAGCGTACATTATAATGATATTATGTTTCCATCGAATGTCTGCCAACAAGGAACAATTTTGATTTCTGGTGGATTTGGTGGCCTTGGATTGACAATGTCTCGGTGGATGATAGAGAAACGAGGTGTAAAACGTATTATTCTTATGAGTCGTCGGACATTAGCTGAACTTGAACAATCTTCTAATCCACAGTATGAGGATTGGCTACGTTTGAAACAAACAATAAATGAATATCACGCTCATGCTGATGTTGTACAAGCAGATGTAACAAATTTTGATCAAGTGCATGATCTGATCAAAAAATTAAGTCACACCTCTTATCCTGTTCGAGGAATTATTCACAGTGCTGTCGTTGCAGAAGACCGAACTTTGGCTAAAATGACACAAGAATATTTGACACATGTTTTAGCAGCAAAAGTTCGTGGTGCTTGGATTCTTCATCAAGTTACACAGCTCACCCATGCTCCTCTTCATTTTTTTCTCATGTTCTCATCAATTCGAAATCATCTACTTGAAGTGGCATCGTCCGGTTACAATGCTGGTAATCAATTTCTCGATGCTCTTGCTCACCATCGCATGACTCAACTAAATTTACCTGCTCTCTCAGTTAGCTTGCCTGCTGTAAGTGGTGCAGGCATGTTTCATCGACAACGAGATATGCTTAGCACTCTACAGAGTACACATGGTTTTGAAGTATTGCCACCAATAGCTGTATTCGAGTTGATCGAACGCTTCCATGCAAATCAGAGGACTTGTCCATGCCCTGTTATTTTTGCTGTTAACTGGCAAACATTATATGAAAGACGTCACAAACTACCATTATTTCAATTGAATAAAATAGTAGAAGCACGCTATACTATTATGAAACTCACAAATATGTCAACAACATCAACAGGACTCAATAGTACAACTAGTTCGAATTTGAATCGAAAAGAAACTATTATTGAACGAATTCAAACGGCTGTAGCACGTCTTTTAGGTGCAGCCGATATTGATCGTATTCTAGTTGATCGTTCATTGGTTAGCCAAGGTATGGATTCATTAGCAGCTCTTTCACTCTATAATTGGTTAGGACAAGAGACCAGTGTTTATATACCATTAGTCGATCTACTTCAAGGATATTCTATTGAAACTATTGCAACAGTAGTCCATAATAAACTTAACGAACGACATCAAATTGTATCATCGACTACTAAAGAAGAAAACATGGATACTGGTCTAATCGAAGAAAATGAAATAAAACTATCTCATAACTCGAATTACACTGGTATAGAGAATATCATCTGCCTTCAAGATCCACAGCAGTGCAATAGGTGTGTTTTCTTCTGTATTACAACACAGTCGCCAACCAATACTGATAGCCTGAATAAACTATTCATTGATAAAATATCTGAGCAACAAAATCAAACAAAATCAGTTGTTGTTTATGCTATAAAAATACCATCAACAGCATCGACATCTACTCATGCTCGTGATATGATTTTACAAATGCGTCGTATTCAACCACGTGGACCTTATCAATTAGTGGCTGCCCGCAACAAACAGGAAGAAATCATTGCACATGAAATGATAAGACAACTCAAAGATCATCTAATGATTATCGACACTCAATTACTTCTTTTGGACAGTTAGAACTAAGAATAATAATAACATTAACACTCTTCGGACATTGGTGGTGGGCTTAGCTATAGAATTCTTAATAATCCAAAATAAAGGGACTCGGAAGTAAAATTCATGCATTTTAGTACTTCAGCATTCTTATGTAGTGTAGCAAGAAATATATAGTTTTACATAAACTTTTTTTCTCAACATTCACTATTATTTTTTCTGAATAAAAGATTTTATTGTTAATTTGGGCATTTGAAGTAATTTTATTTTTTAATAAGAAAAATTTAGACAAAAAAAGTATCATATTATGATAACCAAATTTCAATAGTTTGACCATTATTTTTGACATTCATCATTTGTTGATTAATAATATTAAGGGGAAATACTTGACGGCGTTTTGTAGTAATATATTCACGTGTAAAATAATCATCAAGTAATGTATCTTGGTGATAATTAATTTTCACATAAGATAATTGTTCTGATTGGGTAAGTAATACTTCAATAATAAATGAACAAATATCAAATGAAAATACTTGTAGTTCAATATGAACCAGTGAAGGAAAACGTTCAACAAATTGTAAAATAAAATTTGAAGGAAAATAAATATCTTCAGTAATTAATTTAATCATTTTAATTTGTTTGAAAACTGGAATAAGAGTTAAATTATTAATTATTTTTGAGGAGAGTAATACTGAAGTATTAATAGCAAGAATAATCACCTTTGGACATGATCTAAAACAAAAAATATATGTTAATAATAGTAGCGTTCTAAAATTTAAAAGAACATATACTTTAAAATAAATTCAGCATCTTTCTACTGATTAACATGAAATATTGGTGGAAATTCTAATGTAGTTATATTTGTTAAATAAATAAAATTTGATAAATAAGTAAGATTTTCGTGTCCATTGTTATCATTAGTTGTTTCTCGAAAATTAACTAAAAAAAATACATGAAATCGTATACATTTGTATATAATATAAAATGAATTATTTTTATCAAATTAAAAAAGATCTTTTATTTGTACCTATATTGAATAAATTGTTCCACCATGATGAGTTTATTATTGGCATTTCTACTACTAAAAGATTAGTAATATTTTAGAATAAAGGAGTAGACCAAGTAACATTTGATTTTATATTTTGTATATATAATTTTAATTGTGTTATATCAGAATAAAATGAATAATGATCATCAATTGTTTTTTCTGTTGTTCGTGTTTCAAATGTTCTGCAATGAATACAAGGTAAATCTACTTTTGCAATAAGTCTGCCTTTGATATAGTTCATTGTTCGTAACGTAATAAGTTCATCTAAATACAAAAAAAAATGTATTCAATAAAAATTTGATATTAATTCAGATTTAGTTTCATATTGTTAATTTAATTATTTTGAATAATCTTATTTACCTTGAAGACGAGGACCATACATCCATCTATCAACAACCATATTCCAATTCGAATATTTTGTAACAAAATAACTAAATGAATTAATAAAAATATCTAAATCTACTTTTGGTCTTCTTTTTGTAACAGTCATATGAAATTCAAATTTTGATAAATATGAAACATTATTTTCTAATATTTGTTGCCATACATGTCCATCAAGATATTGATTAGTAAATGGAAATGATGGTCTTAGTATAAGAAGAAAAAAATAAAATTGTTTAAGATTAGGCATACAATTTAATATAGAAGAAATCGACCAAATATCACATAATGCACAAATGCGTAAGTGGAAATACGTTAATTGTGATAGTATAGGAACTTCAGTTGCATTTATGGATGATAGATGATTTGAAACACTGATATAAAAGGATAACTTTTTTTGTTCTCAAATAGAAATATTACCGTAATAACTTACTTAATATTATTTTCAAATCGTTTTTCATGTTGTAGTGCAATGCATAAATATCGTATTCTATAACAAACACGAAAAATTTGTAAAATTGTGTAAACAGATACAGTTGAAGATGAACCAGATATTCGTAAACAAAGTGATATAATGTTTGAATTTATGAATGTATAATTTGATATATTTAAATAATGATTTGGATATTGAAGTTTAAGTGAACGAAGAGATAATGATTTATTTGTTAATAATATTCGAGTTAATTCATCATTATTATTTTCATTTAAATCTAAACGATCTGGTTGATATATTTGAAGTATAACAAGTTTATCAAGATTTCCAATTTGTTTAATAATATTATTAAGTTTAGTCATTGAGTAAATTGAGACGAATTTACATGATTTTAAATTAGTAAAATTATGTCGATTAAATAATAAATGAATTACAGATGAATGATCACGAATTCGATCTAAAGTATTTATTGAAATAACTTGATCTTCATGAAAAGTTAAATGAGACAAAAGAAAATCAATTTGTTGACGGGAATTTTCAAATGAAATATTAATATGAAGTGGAATTGATTTTAAAATATTTGATATTCGTTGATTTAATAAAGCAAAACCAGTAAATGTATGAAGCATATGTAAATAATCAAATATTTCACAAAATATTTCATTCGATAAATCTTCTAAATGTGTTTTTCCATTCATTTCCACAAATTATGATAATACTAACACAATGCAATTTAGTTTAACTTATCAAAATACAAAATGAATCAATAAAGAAAAGAAACATGTTTTATACACAACACAATAAACGGTCTACGAACAATTTTGACGAGAAAAAATAACAAAGATAATTTGACCTATTATTTGAAATATATCTTTCTAGAAAAAGGTCAAGGTACGATACATTCAATAAATCGTCAATACATTAAAATGCATTTGGCCGTCTCTATATAGAACAGATGAAGAGATGGCGTCGATCTATGTTTGTTTCAATTGACTATCGGCGTCAAAATATAATGGGCATCGATGTTTTTTGAATATCTCGAGAACGGAAGCAGTTAGAAACCTACGGTTTTCACCATTCGATAGAGAAATATGGGGGAAATCTTGAGGGTCAAAATCTGATTGGTCAGCAGTTGACCAATCAGATGAATTGTTTGAGGAGATTTTGACGCGATATTATAGAATGTTTTTCAGTTGGATTTTAATTTCTGCCGTGACCATTTGATAGAGAAAATTGTTCTCTTCCGATCTGCGCAAACCGCACACTTATATCTTGTTCCGTTGAAGAGATATAAAGATTTTCCTGGGACCCCTGATTTCGACCAATGAGCTCGGGATCGTCGAAAAATACATCTAGAGAGGGGTAATTGGGCACGCTGAGTCGAGTGGTGATGTTTGTTTTAAGTTTCAATCCTGTCTGGAACCATTATATCAAAAATTTCGAAATTTCAAATTTTCCTGTTTTTTTTTATAGTGTAAAATGTCTATAATTCAAAAATCATGGTAGGGTGAGGGTGTGGGTGTGGGTGTGGGTGTGTATGAGAAAGAAAAAGAACAACTACATCCACACCCACCCACCCTTACATGGTTTGGCCAAAAGCAAAAAGGTCGAAAAATATCGAATGATACAAATGTCGAAAGTAAAAATATCGCAGAGTGTGGGTATAAATATCGTATTTATATCACATTCACGCCCACATTCACACTATACCCACACCACCAAGATATTAATGAATTAGTGACGCAATTCTCAAATCATTATTCCACATTTAATATTATCTAACTAGAAACATCATTTCATTGATGTATGTGTAGATTATACCTGCTGAAATAGCACAATGAAACTTTGCCATTATTTTATCTTATATTCTATTCAAATATGAAAATAAAATGAACAATATAAAAAGCTTCTATTTAACTCTTTCAGTCCGGCGAAAGTCGCAAATGTGTGTCCTGCAATTTAAAAGTATAAAGACATTTTAGTAATGAAGAGATACCATGTGCTCTACAACTCGTTTCAAGAGCTAAGTACATTATTTGTAAACAGTTTAAACAATGTTGTTAAGTTTTGAGAATTTTAACTATCTTTTATTTTGAAAAATAAGCTCCGGCTGAAAGCGTTAATTAGATGTCTTTCACTTGTAATTGCTCTAATTTGAGAATTCAATTGTATAAAAACATTTATTATGATAAGAGAAATATAATGAAATCATCAAAACTTTAAATTAGTACAGATAGAAACACAAACAAAAGAAAAAAACAATAAAACATACTGGTATTTATTGATATATGTATTTGCAAACGATGTGAAAGTAGTGTTTGTGACAACATATCGATCCCATAACTGTGAGCAAGTAGGCTCATAATAATGGTTTCTCATTTGTGGATTAGTGTCGAGAACAATATCATTATCCGTCGAGCTAAGATAAGCATCCCAATTGACCGGGTTTCCACTGTAAGTAGGATTCGAATTATAGATGAAATGGGCCCAATATAACATCATGTTCGTAGAGAGTTGTTGCTCTGATGGAGTGAATGTGTAGTTGGGATACAGAATGGAAAGTACGGACGGGAAGAGCATGGGAAGTTCGGCACCATGAGACGCACCGGAGCAAGATGATGTAGTAGACAGAAGATGATTATATGTATATAAATAAGAAGGTACTCCATATGTCGAGAATTTGGAAACAATACGTCTAGATCCACAATGCATCCAAGAATCAGTGTATATTATATTTAGATATGTTAATGGATTATCAGAGGCGGATATGGGACCATAAATCGTAGGAATCTGATCAATAATGGTGATATTGTATAGCGTCTTAAGATATTCTTGTACTTGTGTACTGTTGGCCATGTTATTAAAGACTGGACATGTGAATGCAGTTGTCTCGTTCGCCGTAGATCCGATCAATATAGGAAGTTTCTGAAAGTTTCCTCTAGCATAGTAATTTTCCATGATATCGTTTAGAAGGTAACCGTCAATAACTGGAGCAAACGTTAGTCCAAAGATGTTTTTAGATGCAATGATATGTTGGACACTGAGAATCTGATCCACGGTTAGATTGCGGAAGCATTGTACTGTAGTACAATTCGTATTAGTTCGCAAAACGTTGCCGGTCTTGTTAATGGCCACATGCAAGGGATCCACGAAATTGGGCCACACACCACCACTTCCTATATTGGCTCTTTGAAACGTACCATCAGCAACCAGTGAAGATGTGAGTAAAATGGTGATGGTCATACCGCCAGCACTCTCACCGCCGACAGTAATTTGATCAGGATTGCCACCGAAACCAGCAATATTCTTCTTTATCCAGTCTAATGCCATGATTTGATCTAATATGGCATAGTTACCGGTAGTGCTTTTGTTGTTGATACCTGATTTTTCGTCATACAATCCTTGATCTGCTAGAAAGCCGAGCAGGCCAAGTCGATAGTTGATCGTCACGATCACTATAGGAACAGAATTGATAATGCTTGTGCCAACGAACGGAATCGCATTATACTGCATAGAAGAACCAGCATTAAAACCACCTCCATGAATCCAAACATATACAGGCAAATTATTTGGATTTTCCGGAGCGTATACGTTTAAGATGAGACAAGATTCGGTGCGTGGAAAGCCAAAGTCAACGTCCTGAATACAAGCATTGGAACTGTATGCTTCTTTGGTATCATTGGATATGGCAAGAGCTTGAGGAGGTTTCCATCTAAGGTTACCAATAGGTTGTTGAGCATAAGGTATACCATACCAATAATTCACATTCGTACCATTTATTGTTATTTGACGACCAATATAAACACCTTGTTGTGTTTGAGCCATTGGTGAAGTGTTCGTCGCCTTGCTGGCTGGAATAATCATTGATACCAACAGTACTACTGCCAGGGTTTCTATCATAATCTTGCGAGAAGTTACCATGTTTCTATATAAATATATATGATTTACTCGTATTCTTTTTTGTACACTGTTAGTTGATACTAATATATATATATATAGATAGAGGAATATGATATTGTGAGTGCGAGTGCGAGTTCGAGTATGAGTAGTAGAAAAACGTGAAAAATGGTTGAGACAGAACGGTGAATTTTTTTACCGTTCTTCCGCTGTATTTATTTATATATCACACAAGAGAAAGTAAAAAAATATGAATACAAGGGTATTAACCAACACATAACATCTCGATAAGAGGGTGGGTGGGGTGTGGGTGTGGAAATGATTAGAAGGAGTAGACACCCATATCCTAGTTTCAATACCTTTTCCGTCTCCTATTTATTCTATTACTAACAAAGGTTGGTATTCAATCAACATTTCATAATCGATTTGAACTGATATGAACATGTCGGCGTGACTATATTAATAAAAAGGTAAAAGATTGTTTTTATATTCTCCATGATTGCCAGTATTTTTTGTTATTCTAGGTGATTTGTGTGGAGAATCTGAAATTAATCGACATAAACGAACGATAAATAGCTCATTATAGCTGAATTACAAAATAATACACAATCTCTTTTCATTTCACGACGAACTTGATGACAAGATAAATTTGCCTAAATGAAAACATCATACGCCCACAAAATCGTAACGGTAGCTTTTCTTCCATAACTACTTCCAACAACTGATGATAGATAGCAATAAAGTCATCATTATCATCATTCAGTTATAAAACAATTGAGAATGGATATGAATAACAAACTCTCCGATCGTTGCGGCTCGTTTCATCAACATTTATTTCTTGTTAAATTCTATTCCAAGTTCTCATTCTGAAAACAGATTGAGACTAGGAAGTTGTGGGTGTGGATGCGATGTAAAGAGACGATCAGTATCCAAACCCATACCCTCAAGAATTTTAATCAAATTTTACTTCTATGTACTTATAGTAAACGTAAGAATATTCAAATGGTGATTGATCTTTTTATCGTGATATTACTATAAAGATATAATAAAACGAAATAATAGTTACGATTTCATTGTCATTACTTTAAAATGAGATACAATTTATTTTATCTGACTTTTAAGATGTAAAAGAGTAAAAAAAACTAATGATTGTTAATTATCTTTACACTTTAAACGATATTTATTTGATTTTGATTGAAGTAATTCTTGTGTAAATTTATTTATAAATTCACTTTCATCATTATCATTGTTATCTTGATCATTATCAGTATCATCATCAGATAAATAACCAAGAATAAAACGAACTTTACCAGATGGTTCATCATTATTTTCTTTTTCTTCAATTTGATCATTAACTTCTTCAATACCAGTAAATGCTTTATTAATATCTATTTGACTTTCTAAACCTTCATCATGATTATGTGAACGTATAGATGATTCATTAAAAATCATATTTTCATTATAATCATCTTCAAGAAAACGTTTTCGATTATATACTCGTTGATATCGATCAACAAGTACTGAAACAAGCATTGATACAATAGATATACCATATATAGCAGCTAAACATGCTAAACATCGTCCAAGTGGAGTAATAGGAGTTATATCACCATATCTAAATAAATATATATAATCAGACGACAAAAAATTATAATTCTTTTTAATTTTACCCAACTGCTGTTAATGTAATAATTCCATAATATGTTGCTTTTGGTATAGAATCAAAAACATGTTCATTAACATCATTTTCAGCAAAATAAACTGCTGCACCAAATAAAAAGCCACTTATTGATAAAAATGATAATAATATAATAAAATCAGGTATTGATTCTTTTAATGTACAAGCAAGTACACGTAACGATTTAACATGTTGAAATATACGATAAAGTTTAAATATACGCATAAAACGAAATATACGTAGAAGACTTAGAAAAAAATAAGTTTTTGATGAAATTTCTTTATAAAAGCCAAGAAGATTAATTATTAATGTTATATAATAAGGAACTAAATATAGAAAATAATTAAAAAATCAAAATAAATTATATTTTTACCAATTGCCAAAAAATCAACCCAATTTAGAATTGATTTAATAAAACCAAAATATGATGGACAAGATATTAAACGTAGAAAAAATTCTATAGTAAAGAAAGCGATACAAACAGTTTGTACTATAAACAATGGTGAATAAAAATTTGGTGGACAAAGCCGATGAGTTGATGTATTGTTTCTATCAATTAATAATCCTAAAAGAAAAGAAACTTTTTCAGGTATAATTATTAAAATATTTATATACCATCTCCTTCTTGTTGACATCGACTATTATAAGCTACTCTATAATTTGGTAATGTTTCTATAGCAAGTTCAATAGCAGATACTAATATAAAAAGAATAGAACACATATTAATAATTTTTGCTGTCATTGAATATTGTGGATATTCTAAATTTGCCCATAAATGACGATAAAATCGATTTTGTGGTAATTGAACTTTTGTTGCTTCTTCTAAATCTTCATCTCTTCGTACTTGTTTAAGAGCATCAGGACCTAGCTCAAAAAATGTTATTTCTTCTAGAAATGTATCAAGTGGAACATATTCTGGTCGACGAAGACGTCCATGTGATTGATAATAATAAAGTATAGATTCAAAACAAGTACGATGTCGATCAAAAAAATATTCATCCTGTTTTTTATCATAAAATAATGAACGGCGACGAATATTTCCAAGTAATGTTTGAGGATAACGTTCAAGTGTTGTTTTTAATGTTTCAAAACGTAAACCACTAACATTAATTATAATACGAGCACCAATTTGATATTCAGATTTTCTTCGATTTTTTGATAGATCTTCACTTCGACGTCGACGAAGATCAATTATACTTTGAAGATGTTCAAGTCTTTAATTAAACAAAAAAAAAGATTATACAAAAATAATGAGACTTCGCATTTATACTCAGTAGCTGTTTGACCTGTCCATTTTGGATTTTTATAAAATGTTCGTATGCTAAATTAAAAAATTGATCTTCTTACAAATAAGAAATATTCATTTTTACCTAAATTTTGTCATAATAATATATACAAGAAAAAATGTCGATGGATTTTAGTTGAAAGAAACAATTTCAATCTGTATATAAAAGAAAAAAAACAAGGAAAGAAGTGCATCGTTAATCAACCATATCATAATCATCAGTTCATTCATTTTAAACTCATTAAATAAATATATGAACAATCGTTCATTGAAATTCATTCATTTGAGAAGTTTTTTTTTGTATAAACCTATTGAAATTAAATAACAATGCCATGAATTTCAACAAGATCTTCCATCAGCTAATGTAGATGATGACCTATTCATCATCTTCTTCTTTTCTACATAAGTATCTTTGTTATCATCAATTCTCTTTTATAAAAGAAAAGCTTGTCAGCACAGCCCCGTTAGAACTAAAAATGTGGAACCCACGTATGTGAGTTCCACAAAAAGATTGAACTTCATGATTATTCGTTAAATTCAGAATAAGTACAAATTAGTTTACATTTTATCTAAATCTGCTTAATAAACTGAATCGCGAATATTTGTGTAATGATTGAATCTATTATAAGAAAATTTGTAAGAAATTCTTTCGCTAAACTAAAAGAGTATTGTGTATATCGAAAAAATTAATCGAATCGGATTTTTATTTAATAATAAAACTTTTTCGATAATTCTTTTTGTTTCTTGAACGAAGATTCTTATTTTATGAAAGAAAGAATAAGTGGCGTTTCATATTGATTGAAGAAAACGATTTAGCCAATGATTAAATTTCTTGTTAGATGACAGTAATTTTGAAAGTCTAAGTCTAATTCTTTATTTTGTTTTTTGGTTCATCCTAACTATGTATACGAACAATGATATTGATACATTTCTTAAAACAATAAATGAATCTCAAAATCAAGCATTACGAAATCGTAAAAAATTCAATGATAATTTCTAATTTTAAAACTTTTATTTTTTTTTATTGTATTTAGCTGATCAAACAGAATCATCTATTACTGAAATAATATCTAAAATTGATAAGAATATTTTAAAAGATTTACTTTATCAAAATAATGATTATCGACATAAAGCTATTCGACTTTTAGCTGAAATTTGTAAACAAGGTTGTTATTATTATAATAAATAATATATATATTCATTTAATTAAATTATTTTATTTTAGAATCAATCCGACAAGAATGCATTCAATTAGATTTCATGACACCTTTAAAAGATACTTTAACATCTTCTAATATACAAGAAAAAATTGAATCATGTCGTGCAATAGGAAATATGTGCTATGAAAATGGTTTGATTGTTAATATTATCAATATATATTTTATTTATAATATTTTAGCTGATGGATGTGATTTAGTAGCGAATAAAATTGGTATAGATACATTATTTGATGTATGTCGATATTCATGTAAATCATCTGAAAATGAATGTATACAATTACGAATGATGATTTTAGGTGCATTACATAATATTATTAATTCAAATGGTAAAAACACAAAATAAAATAAAATTGTATATAGAATTTAATTTATTTAGAAAAAATTGCTGAATTAATATTCAAAGAAGATTTATTTCAAATATTTCTTCTTTATATACCATATTTATCGGAATCGAAAATAATCTTATTTTTATTTTCAATTTGTTCGAATATGATTGATTATGATACAAGTAAACTAATTTAAGAAATAAAACAAAGTTTTTTTTCTTTATGATTTTGTTTAGAATGTGAACGTCTTATATTGAGTCATTTATTATCTGAAATTGGTAATCATATAACTGAATCGAATATATATGATAATCGTACTGTTATTTTATCTTATCTACTCGAAGCATGTGAAGAAGGTTTATTCAAATATTTTTTTATTAATATCAAAATTCTTGTTTATATCTGATATTTATTTAGATGGTGTTAAAGAAGAATTATGTTCATCATTATTTTATTATAAATTAATTAATTTATGTGAACAATATGCTGGAAAAGATGAAGAATTTCTTCGTGAAACATGTTATATACTTGTTGTTCTTATAACTGCAGGTATTTTATTTGCAAGAAAAAAAAACCAAAATATTTTCGTATTGGTTTTAGATAAATCAATTGATCATTTATTAACTTCAAATAAATATGATTTACTTGAATATGGTATATCATGGTTAGAAAAATCGAATTTACAATTAAAAATGACTGGTGCATTAATAATAACTAATTTAACACGAAATGATCAATCAGCTATAAGTATATTATCCGATAAACGAAAACCTGATATTAAATTAGTTGAACAATTAAAATATTTTTCAATACAATTAGAAAATAAATTAGAATTAATGACAGATGAACAAGCTAAAGTTGCACATGGAATATTAGGTGCTCTAAGAAATCTTGCTGTACCAAGTATTAAAATAAAAGAATTATTTTGTAATCTGTCGTTTTTTATTTTCTCTAGCTACGAATCGTCCTTTATTAGTCGATAGTCATGTTCTTGATAATGTTATTCCATATTTATTTACAAAAAATTTTAATGGTGAAATTGCTTATAAAGGTAACCCTAAAAGTTCTTTTCCCATCCTATCTTTGATGATATCTATTTTAGCAACTGGTGTTATTCGTTTTCTACTTCGTGATGCAAAAGAAACATCAAAATTAGCAATTTTAAATGATCAAATTCTACAACAAATTGTTCTTAATAGTAGTTCTATTCATTCTGGTTTACAATGTAAATATATATATATATTTTTATAAAAATTAAAATAAGAAAAAATATAATTTTAGTTGAATCTCGTCGTGTATTATTTTTATTACCTGTCGCATTAAAAACTATCGAAGTTATTGAAGCACTTGCACGAAATGATGCTTTTCCATTAATAACATCTACATTAGCATCATGTGATGTTCAAACAAATCGTGGAATTATTCAAAATGAAGCATTAATTGCATTGAATATTATTATGATGTTAAATAATTGTTTGTTCAAATTTATTTTATTTAAAAAATTGAATTTTTTTTTATTTTAGCATTGATTTGTGAGAAATTAAAAGAAGCAAATTGTCATGAAAATATTAAAGAATTTTTAAAACAAGATTTTCAACATCCGGAGATCATTAATAATATTCTTCAATTAATTCATTTAATGAAAAAACAAAGTAGATATTTTTACTATGAAAAAATTAAAATTATTTTTTGTTTCTAGAAAATTTTCTTACAATAGAACAATTACATGAATATAAACCATTACTTGAAAATATTCGTAACAGTCAAAATTGTAGTGGAAAAACACTTATTGATCGAACATTAGAGATTATACAGAATGAACTTGAATAACTCATATTTTTTTTTATTTTAAATATATAAAAAAGATAAAGTTTCAATCGAATGATTTTTTTTGCATTATTTTACAAATACGAATTAAGTAATCAATAGATCACAGTGATAAATGTATGTTTTTATAGCTGTATAAAGATATAACGTTTGACCAATCTTATAAAATACCTTAAAAGTACATTTTTTTTCGTAGAATTGAAAAGAGAAACTTATAAAAATTGTTGAAATATTTACTGTACAATAAATATTTAGTTAATAGTCTCAAAAATTTATTAACTTTCTTCGATCGATAAGAGTACATTATATTATAGAGTTCCTGGAAAAAAAATACGTATATATGCTGCACTTTGATTTTATTTTTGCATAAAAGTACAAAGCCAAAAAAAAAATACAATCAATTTTCACCCATAGATCAGTATCAATATTAATAAAAGAAGGAATTTCAAAATATTTGCACTCGAATGTCATGACTAAACATACAAATTATTTTATATGAAAAAATATGCACTTTTATGATGTTTACAATTGTTATTAAAAATTATTTTAAGAAACCAATATATTCTTATCAGTTCATTAGATATTCAAAATTCATATAATTGTTATATTGTATTTAGATCAATTTTTTGTTTTAAGAATTATGTCTAAAAAGTAGGACAATATATAATCCAACATGTTTCATATATATTCAAATTTCTAATGTATTATTACGCGAGGAAAAAAAAGATTCGTTATAGATGAATACTTATAATTCAAGATAGGTGTTTAATGTTTTTTTCATACTTTAAGTCAAATTATATATTAAATATAAAATATCTTTTTCGTTTCGATCATAATATTTATTTTCAACGTTTAACTAATATGCTTTCATCGATATATATAGAATCGAGAGAAGTTTAGTTTATTTTTAATATTTCTACGCAGACGAAACTAAATACAAAGAGTATATATATATATATGAATTTGTCTGCTTGTTTTTCTGACAGATATAAATATAAAAAAGTAAGTGAATATTTCCTTATCTTCGTTTTTCTTCAGTGAGAAACGAAATCTTGTAAAAATATTATCATTAATACGATTTCGAAACAAAAAATAGTTTGTTATGTCTTCCGAATGTAAACAATAGTGAGTTGTTTCAATGTTTGTGAGTGAGTACAAAAGAACTTAAGCATTGATTAGACAATGTCATATTTTTTTATCTGTGCTATGTCGACGATTCTCATCAAGTTAATTAACGGATAACGTTAACGATAACTGTTTTAATAAATCTAACTACGTCATCACATTCGAAAATAGATTTAATGTTTTCGAAATAATATGTTTGATGAATGTATTCGATTTCAGATACCCAGTGTGCGACACAGGATGTCTGAATATTATAGTATTATACCCGGAGTTCTTTAACTTCAAAGTAATACATTTCAATCAACGCATAGAAAAGTTTATGACATGCGTAGTAGACAAATAAATCATATTCTGTCATTGAAAAGATTGTAAGCATTTTTAAAACAATAAAACTTGATTTTTATGAGATCTTCTTTTCTTTTCATAAATGTAAATTTTGTTCTCACATGAAAACTTGTACGAGTTGTTTTGCAATTGAATATTTTTATATAGAGTGAATCGAACTTGTTTTTTCACAAACAAAAACACCTTTTTACATCACAGCATGAAGTCAAATACAATAAAACACGAATATTTTATCGATATTATCATATTTCCTTATATTCTTCTTTAATAAAACTCAATAAGTCATAGACTTCAATCAGATTATTTGGCGTTTAAAGTTATTTATATTATCGTACTCTTACTAAATCACCTAACTGTCATCGTAATTATCATAACCAATATTGACAGCATAGTTCTTAGGCTTTGATTGATACGTAAGATATTTACCTGTAATATATGATTGTGTATGTTTTTTTCTCTCTCTCCGTTTACCGTTGATAGAGACACATGTGACAGACAAAAAAAGGATTTATACTATTTTGTTTTTTTTTATAAATATGTATAGGTTATAATGTTGAAAAATTCTAAACCTACTCGTCGTACTTCTCGATCACAACCTATTACTAAGCCATTACCGAAAACAGAAGCACGGCGTTTGGAACATATATATGAGTATGAAATAAAAACATTTTATTCTTGTTGTTTTTTTTTTATCAATAATTTCTTTTAAAGAGCATCACCATCAAAAAAGACTGTGGAATGGAATCCAAATCGTAATGATACGTATGTTTCGTAAGTCTCTGCTTATGCTTTTAGCTCTTAAATCACTAAAAATAATAAAATGCTTTTTAACCGCATATTAACATAATGATTATATATATATAGAAAACTCTTTCTATATTTATATTTATTTATAGGGATGTTATTAATGTTAAAAGTTTACTTAATATTCATTCATTACACTCCGAACGACGACAACAAAATGATAGAATTTTAGAAAATGATCGTATTACAATAAATGTATGTGGTGATCGATATGAAACACATCGTACAACACTTGAACTTTTTCCAGATACATTACTTGGAAATCATAAACGACGAAAATATTACTATGATAATCTACATCAAGAATATTTTTTTGATCGTCATCGTGCTTGTTTTGAAGCAATACTTTATTATTATCAATCAAATGGTCGTTTAAGACGACCGGATTATGTTCCATTGGATATTTTTCTTGAAGAAGTTACTTTTTTTCAATTAGGAGAAGAAGCTCTTAATCAAATACGAAAAGATGAAAATATTAAAGAAGTTAAAAGAATTCGTCTACCAAAAAATCATATTAAAAGATTTATATGGGCAACAATGGAATATCCAGATTATTCAGCAATGGCTAGAATTGTTAATATTATATCATTACTTATGGTTCTTGTATCAATACTTACTCTTGCACTTGAATCATTACCACAATACACTAATTTAGATAATCTTTTTTGTCAATACAATTCAACAACTAACATAACTAATTTAGATAATACAACAACTTCAAATTCATCTGGAGGTGCTTTTTATGATTGTGCAGGATATTTTACTACACCTTTTTTTATTATTCAAGCTATTTGTGTTGGTTTTTTTACATTCGAATTTTTAATTCGTTTATTCACTACACCATCATTCCTTGATTTTATAAAAAATGTAATGAATTGGATTGATATATTAGCTATAATACCATTTTTTATAACACTTGGTGTTCGTTTAATTAGTGCACCCAGCGGTGGAAGTTCAGATACTTATGTTGGTCTTCGACTTTTACGTATACTTCGTCTTGCACGTGCTTTTAAATTTATTCGAGTATTTAAAAGTGTCAAATCTTTACGTGTACTTGCAACAACAGTACGTCAATCATTAGTTGATTTTTTAATAATGATAATTATTTTAACTTTACTTGGATTTTTATTTGGTGCTGCTACTTACTATGCTGAAAATTCTGCAAATGGTGAGGCATTTGATTCAATTCTTAAAGCAACTTATTGGGGTATTATTACTATAACAAGTGTTGGGTAAATTTTTCTAATAAATTAGTTTTATTAATCAAAATAAAAATAAATTTTTTCTATTAGATATGGTGATATAGCACCAATAACACCAATTGGTCGAATACTAGCTTGTTTTTGTGCATTATTTGGTGCTGCAACAATTGGCATGCTTGTTTCTGTACTTGTTGATCGATATCAACGTGTTTATGTTCGAAAATTATATTATCAAGAAGAATCGATTGATTTTAGTGATTATTCCGATGATGAAAATAATGATACAGAAAGAGAGCCAAGTACTCATTCGGAACATCATAGTCATCCAAGAATTGAAGATCCAGATGCACGAGCAAAAGAACATACAAGAAATGAATCTGTTTCATCTGATGGATCACCTGCATTATTTCATACAGTATTAAAAGAAGGACAAGCAGAAGATAATCATGATGATCATGTTGAAAACAATTCACTTGGAAGAAATAGTAATCGAGTTCATTTTATTGTTGGTTATGTTGATGATAACAAAAATAAATCATCACGTGATTTAGTAGAAAAAATTAATTCTATTGTAACAAATCAACAAGCAGCTGGGGATAATGTGTCAATAAGTGTTCTTTCTGATGATACTATTCAAGAAGCTCGTCCATTTGATGTCCATTTTGATCTGGATTCATCTGATGATAATGATGATGATTTAAAAGAAATTAAAAATGATCGCCAAAGTAAAGGAAATCTATTTAAAAAATTTAGTCGTTCGTTCTCACAAAGTGATGGTCAATTAAATAAGTCTGAAAAAAAAGCATGAAATTATCTCAATTGAAAACTATTTTCTAATATTATGTATTTTCCCAGTAAATATGTCAATGTTGATAAACTTTTTAAAATTTTTTATACAAATAAAATTTTCTACTAAAAAAAATATAAAACAAAGATAGCAAAGAATATTTCATTCATCCTAATTTAAAGTTGATGTTATAAAGTGAAGTATATACGAATTGTTTTTTTATTATTACACAAATTAAACCCAGTGAGAAAATCTACAAAAGAAATTACAACACATGAGAAAAATCTATCTGCATACAGTTAAAAGAATATATATAATATGACTACCATGTTGAAAAGAAATCATCATCAGCAAAATCTAATAAGAATAAAAAATAAGAATATTAGAAAATTTTTCAAAAAATAAATTTAACCTTCTGGATTAAAATCTGCATCGATTGGTTTTTCAATCATTTGCAGAAGATTAGTTTCAGATGTTGATAATGACGGAGTAATTGTAGCGGCACTAGAAGGAACTTTATTAACAGTAGATATTACAGATTTTTGTGGTTGAACTGATTGTTTAGGATTAAAAGTTTCTTTAAATTTATTTGTAGTTGACGATGATGAACTAACATTGGATTTAATATGATTAAAAGCTGAATTATTCGATGGTTTTAAATCTATATTCTTTTTTTTAAATGGTGGTTGTTCATTATCTTCATTATCTGATTGAGAAAATAATTGAAATGTTTCATTATTTATTTTCGATGAATCTTCATATGCTGATATTTCATTTTCAATTGAATGTAATATTATTTTTGATGGTTTATCCTGATTCATTAATGACATATTAAATACATCACACAATGGATCTTGTATTGCTATGATATTTTGTAAATGAATATTAACATAATGATGTCTATGACGTGTTGATGTAAATACTGCTACCTTAAAAATGAGAAATTTGTTTTTTTCCAGAAAAAAAAATAAAAAATTATTTACATTTCGTAATACAAGTGTATGACCAACACGAATATTAAAACTATCTAATAATTCATCATCACCAATGAATGTTGCTCGAATATGACCTTAAAAAATAAACAAAATATTTTATATTGAAATATAATGAATATTTTTTCGTTTGTTCAATACCTGATTTATCTAATAGAATAGTATTTTCTTGTCGATCATAGTGTGTAACAGCTGCACACATAAGTGGAATACGTTTTTTAATACCAAGACGAGCCTTGATTTATATGAAAAAGAAGAAAACAAAATTAAGATAAAATAATTTATTGATTTTTCTAACTTTAACAAGTGCTGTATGAATACTAATTGGTTCACAACTGAATGTTTCTTGTAATTGATAAAGTGCTATTGCATATGATGGATAATTTATAATATTTAAACTGAAAAGCTAAAATAAAATAAACGAAATGAATTATTTCGATCGTAAATAATTATTTAAATTATACAAAAAATATCATACTTAAATGAAGAATACAAGATAAGAATCATTTTTCTATTCATATCTATCCTCAACATCTCCCAACTCTATACGTGATCCAATGGTAACAAATAACTTTTGTTTATATGTAATCAACTTACATCAGACGATGTTTTAGGTCGTTTAACACTGCTGTTGTCTTCATTAGTAGGTAGTGTATTACGAGCTGCTTTATCTTCTTTTAAACGACGTATATCTTCGTTTGTTTTCTATTTAATAAATATTTGAATAAATATGAATAATATTTAATCTTACTAATATCGGTAAAAGTCCAACAGGACCAGGTATATTCGATGTTTTAACATTTAAAATCGATGTTATTGATTTATTATTATTATTATCGTTTTCAGAATATTCTTCATTATTCATTGAGGATTTTTCTAATGAAAGACTAACATTTTGTACTTGTGTAATACATGATTTTTGTGTTGTGATTAATCTTTCATTTGAATTAATTGTTATTTTACTTTGTGTATCAATTTCATTATCATTAGAAAGATATTCTTCAATTTCATCATAATTTATACTTTCATCATCATCTTTTTCTTTATCATCATTATTTATCGAAGTTGACATTTATTATTTATCTAGAAACAAAAACAAAAAACAACAGGTTTATATAATATTCTAACAAAAAGAAAAAGAAAACACAAAAAGAAATATGAAAACAAAAAATGTTCAAATACTCGCTACAATCCAACGAGTATCAAAAATTGTTCTATCAGTTTTTGATATCATCCAACAACCAATTATTGTTGTAAATAATTGTACAAAACAATTTGCACTAACACATACAAATATAATTATAAATAATGGATAATATTGATTAATTTCATTCTCAGATAATAGACCATAAAATTTATTAATTGATATATAAATTAAATGAATTAAATGAAATGGTTGAATTATTGACAAGAAATAGAATAAACTTATCCATAAACAATTTTTGTATATAGACTAAAAAAACAAAATAAACATTTTATTAGAATAATAAACGATGTAAAATCAGAAATATCGTGTTATATACTAATGAGAATCTACCGATAGCTTATTTAAAAGATAATATGAAAAGGTTACCATTAAAATTCCAATTGCACACCAAAGTAAAGTAAATGGTATACCAACTGAAAGAATTATTATATGATATAGACCAAAATCTTCTTCATTGCGTATATTTAAAATTAATGATGAAATCTTAAATAAAATAAAAATTTTTAAGAATATCTTTTCCTATTTAACTTACTGTTAACATCAAATTGAGACTTAATAATGAATAGAATATTCTTGTTTTATTTATTCTTCTAAAAAAATAATAAATAGTTTTTCTAGGGAAAAAATTAATTTTTTCTTTTAAAATACTTATTTATATTTTTCTCGTAATAGTTATTTCTTATTAATAAATATGTCCATAGAATATATGTTATAACAAATATTAAAATAATTGTTAATTGAACCTAAATAAAAAATATGTATTATAATCATTATTTTTCTATCTTAAATATATCAAACTGTTGTTAGAAGAAAATCTTTTTGAGAATATATTTGACAATAACGATATCGAATTAAATAATGAATTGTTTTATAGATAGCCAATAGAATTAAACTACATATTGTTGTTATACCATCTCCAATATCTAATTAAATAAAAATGATTAATTTTATAAATAAACATATGTATATATTTACCTGTATATATCATTGTTGATATGAAAAATAATAATAAAAAACCTGAAAAATAATAAAAATTTGAAATAAATAATAAAGAAAATAAATTAATAACAAACTTGAATGAATAATGAAAAGAAGATGATAGGTAAAATCATCATGATCGTTTTTTATTGAGAATATATTTGGAAGTGTAATTATAGTAAGAATTAATATTCCAATAATTAAATAAAGTTGTTGTTGAAAAGAATATTTTTTATTAGTTTCAACAACTGTAGGAAGTGGCGATATCGATGATAATCGATTATTTCCAAATCTAACGACTGTGTTTACCATATTGTTAGTTATTTAAATGAAGGATAAATCATTTTTCTTCTCTGTTCTTCACATATATATATATATGTCTATTTGTCCTCCTTGGTTGATAAATTATAGAACTGAAACAAAATTTGTAATCTAACGATTATTTAAGGACTAATTGTATAATTCAAATTATATATGAAGAATAAAATAATAGAATAATATTTAAATTTTTTAAGAAAAATGAAATATAATATTAGATGAATATTTTTGAGATTCATTCTAAGTCGACATGTTGGTCCATCGTTTTTACATATTTAAAATACGATTATTATAAAATCTTTATAATAAAATCAATAAATAACATGTGCGTTAGATAAAATAGATCTCTTACTTAAATTTTGACGTATGTACTTGATTTTTTTTTTCGGGCAGATATCCCGTGAAATTGTGTACAAAATCTAATGAAAACACTGTCTTTTGACATATTGTCAGTTTACCTGAAAAAGCTTCTTCATTGTTTTCTCTCTCTCTAAGTTTTTTTTGTGAATTTACTTTTGTTATGTTAAACTGAACACTATTGAATAATCAGATTTATTACTAACAATAGTACAAGTGAAATTTTTTTATCACTTGATGCCAACATTATTCACCAAATATCAATTATTAGAATGAGTTTATCATTAATAATTATATTTATTATTTTAGGATTAATCAAGAATATACTTTCATTGATAACATACAAAAATAAAAGTGTACGTAAAGTTGGTCTATTTTATCGGCGGTTATTCGAAGAAGAAAATGACGATGATAATAATAAGGAAATAATTTAGTATATTCTAAAATATTCTTCGACCTTGGAAATTTATAATCAAATTATTAATAAATACATTTCATTTTTTCGTTCCATTTTTAATTAATTGTATTTCATCAATGATTTCAATAACACGAAAATCTCATTTTCATAGAAATCGATCTTATAAAAGCGTGTTATATGAACGAATTCAAGAATATAAACATTTATTATTTACACCTGCAGTTTTATTTCTTCTTGTATTATCACGATTAATTCTTACTTATGTATTCAAATGTATGAATTCAACAAAAGATTCTTCGTTATTTTATATCATTTATTCCTTCAATGATTACTTTCCTTATCTTTGTTTTACCATCAAAATTTCATAGAAAAGAATATCAAAATCAGATTCAAAAACATTTTCGTCGAATATTATAAATGTGCTGTTTTCCATAGTTGTTTAGTAATTATTATTCTCTTTCTTGTAGAGTAGAGCCTTACAAATATAAATTATCTGCTTGCTTGTGTGTCAGCACTTCATTGATTGATCCAAAAATTAGGTAAAGATATAAAAGGATTTTTTTTATAAGGGTTAACCGAAGGGTAATTGGCATCGAAGAACTGAAATCTGAAGTCGGTTTTTTGAAATCGTTTGATTAAGTAGTTTACTGATGGTGAAGACACGCCATTTCTACGAGAAAGACCGCAGAGAGTCCCCAGACGAACGTTACTTTTTTTTTATAAAAATATAATGTGATAATGCTTATGACAATGATGTTTTAGTTAGAAATAGGCTGTTGCAAATCTTTTACATTTTTATATAAATAAATTACCGTCTTGTAAAAAATCGCATATTATCTATTGATATAAGATATTTATCTGACTTTTTTTTCTCAAGTATTTGTATGAAAATCAACATCATGAAATTACAGTTAGTTAAGTCAGAAGTAATTCTTAACAAAAATAATTTGAATAAATAATAACGATGACAAATAGTTTTTTTTCTGACGAAAATAACAACACGCCAAACTTCCGTCAAAAAGATTTTATTTTTTTCGTAAATTATTATTCTTATGACATAAAAAATGTTATTCTATTCTTGAGAATCCATTTGAAGACGAAAAAAGATTCGATAAATATGGTGGTGTTGTTGCTGGTGTTGTAAACGGTAGGTCATAAAATAAAGTAATGGAATTGCATGAAATCCTTTTTTTAGTTCGTATAATAATATATGTTGTGAAGATATAATCCATTTATTAAAGTCAAACGAATGAAAAGAAAACAATGAAAACGAATGAATCTCTGTACACATCAAATCACATATAGATATCGAGAGGATTATACGGAACAATAATACTTGGTTATATAATAATGACTCAAAAATCCTGATCATATGTGAATGACTCAAAAGAATCGAAGAAAGAGAATGATGTATCATCGCTAAAGGCCATGACATAAATTAAGATTTTTTTACCTATCTGGTGATCGAGACAGTCTTTTGCAGCCATCAACAATTCACGAGTACCTTCGTCGTTACTATCAAGATCACGTTCCCATTGCAGTGATTCTTTTATCTGGCTTATCTCCTCGTCCACTTGATTTGCGTTTTAATAAAATAGTTAAGTACAGAATATTTTCTAATATAACTTACGTCAATTAGTTCATCAAATCTTGCTTGATTGCCTATTATTGCTTTAAAAATGGTTTTTTTTCTAAAGAAATATATTTTTGTAACTTGCATGCACAATATCTATAACGAGAAAAAATGATGGGAATTCGAAAAACAACGAAAAAATGTCGAGAGATTAAAAAATGGAAGCAAACATGATGAAACTTCATATTGGTTTAGAACAGTATTTCTTGAAGAACCGTATCATAATTAAAATGTTTGATCTCTCTATGTTTAAAAAGATCGAAAAATAACGAACAGCCTGATTGATATACAAATAGAGACATATATCTAAACCATGCAAAATATAGTTTAGAAGCTCACCTACAAAATGACCCAAGGCCCACTTCACTAGCGTTTGTTGTTCTGGAATGGCACTCATTTTTCTAAAATCTATTTTATCGATTTTTCTATTATAGTAAAAATATAAAAAAATCTGTTGTGTGTAACAACCATCCTGCACTTTCAGAAGGAAAAATAACAATAAATAGAATAAATTCAACTTCAAATATAGAGAATAAAAAAAACCAGAGAAAAAGAAAATTCATACGTATATCACAGGAAAGGAAAGAAGTCGAAATGATCACATATGATGAAGACTGAAACAGGTTATATCATCTCCTAGATCGAATTATGCATTTTCTTATATCTGCTATTTTTTTTAGGTTTTAACTACCTCACTATAATCTATCAAATGGTATATGAATGAATGGAATCGGAGTATATTACCTGGATAGTGCTCCTTGTAAGCTGAATTAAAATATTTTCTCTATCATGTTGACTTGCATCTATTTAGCTAGAAGAACAATTTTCATTAGATTTTGTAGACAATTCTACGTGATATTTGTCTAAAAAAAAGAGAATGAGACTGATAATAAATATTTTTTTGTTTTCCGAATAAGTTTTATCTAGACACCATAATCAATAATATTATTAAATATTTCAACATACTTAATCAATAATATTTTATTAATAAAAAGAAAAAAAGAAATAAATTTCTCTTTTCCTCTTATATTTTAATTCAATAATATAACCGGAAAATACTATACAAAGTAAATTAAACTCATTTAACATGACACTTCCTAAATATCCTGTAGAGGAAGAAAAAAAGAAATTTTTATTTTATTTTTCTTATAAACAATAATTAACTTAGAATTATATACAAATTATATATTAAACTAAAAATAACTGACTTAATGAATCATAAAAAAAATATATTTATCAACTGTCTGCATCTCTCTCTCTCTTTCTTTCTATTTTTTTATTATTGTTCAAACGCCTACATTTGTCACTTTATAGTAACTGTCAACTGACATATTTTGAAAAAGAGATCATTTATCATATTTCTTCCTTTACAATCATTTATGTAATTATTCAATTTCAACGATGTTGCACATGGTCACGTCATTTATTGCTCTTATTTAGAAGAAAATCAGACTTTTTCTTTTCTGACACGCATCGACCTTTTTCTTCTTCTTTAATCCTAGAAATACAAAACAAATAATAAGAGAAACACACTATTACAAAGTAGGAAAAAAAAGCGGTATCTAGTCTTAGATTTGGTTGAATGAAAGATTTAATATTATCTCTGATCTGTTCAATACCCTTGAAATATTTCAATCGATCTTCTTTCCGTATTAATCTTGAAGAAAAAAACAAAAGAGTGTATTCTGGTATATATATATGCCAGGACATATAAAACTTTCACGCAATGTCTGCTTATTGTCTTATCACAGTTCGATTCTCATATGACGAGTATTCTCTTTTTTTTTCTCTCCTTTCCTTTTCACTCTTTCTCTCGATCATTTGGATTTTCTAGTTCATCATGTTGCGTTTGTATATATATATGGAATCATCAGAGATAAATTTTTTTAAGTACATAAATAATCAGGTAAGATTTCTTTTTTTAATTAACAACTATATCATTACAGATAGAAACAATATAAATGTAATAAAACAAAGTATGAATATAAAAAATAACGTAGAGAAGAACGTTAAAATATTCACATGACATGTTTCCGTTTTGTTTCAGACTAATATTAGCTTTTAACCCACGTTAGCTAATGAAAGAATCCAGCTAACATGCCTACAATCGGTAGTAGTGCTTTAGTTACAGTTCAAGCTAGACGTTTTAGTGCTCGTGCACACGGTAATATGCCTAAACGTGCTGCAAATCATGGCATTAATTATACTGGTGGTCGAACTAGTTTATATAAACAAATTTACAACAATGGTGCTAGAAATGGAGTAATAATATCGATTTATTTATGTAATATATATATATTTAATTTGAAATTTTTTTAAATTAGGAATTCAATATCACTGAACAATTTGTACATGCATGTGAAAATGGAGATTATAATACTGTTAATAGAATTCTTAAAGATAATCCAAAAATTAATATTGATGCAACTGATCAATTAGGTCGTACAGCAATGCGACTAGCTATTGAAAATGAACATCTTGAAGTAAAAAAATTCTTCTTTTTTTTTCTAAATTATTCATTTATATATATTTAGGTTGTGACACTTCTTTTACAACATTGTGATGGACAAAAAATGCGTGAAGCATTACTACTTTCTATTTATCTTGGTCATATTCAAATAGCCGAAGCATGTTTACGTCATCCAAATTATAAAAGACTAAATGAAAAAAATATTTTTAAAGATGATCCATTTTGGTTAACACCATCATCAGATGATGCACAATTTGCACCTGATATAACACCATTAATATTAGCATCACAATATAATCGTACTGAAATTGGTAAATTAAAATTTCTTATATTGAATTCTTTATTTTTTTTTTTATTTTTTAGTTCAATTATTATTACGCGACGGTGATCGTATAATAAAACCTCATGATTATCATTGTAAATGTCAAGAATGTCATAATAAATTTAAATTTGATTCTTTACGTCATGCACAATCACGTTTAAATGCATATCGTGGTTTAGCAAGTGAAAGTTATATTAGTTTAGCATCAATTGATCCAATTCTGACTGCATTTGAACTTGGACATGAATTAAGAGAATTATCTCGAAAAGAAAAATATTTTAAAGTAAATTCAACTAAACATTACCTTACGTTATTCATTTAATATGTATTTATTTAGAATGAATATATTAATTTAGCTAATCAATTAAGTGCATATGCTGTTAAATTACTTGATAAAGTTCGTGGTCATAAAGAACTTGAATGTGTGTTAGGAAAAACAGGAAAAGAAACAGAAGAAAAATATCTTTTATTAGCTCGACTTTATCTTGCTATTAAATATGAAGAAAAACCGGTAGGTCTAATTTCATACTCCAGATGTTTAGATTTAGTTGATTTTTATTAACATACATCTAGTTTGTTGCTCATTCTAATTGTCAACAAAAATTAGTTGAAATTTGGCATAGTGATATTCGTAATATATTTAAATTAAATCCTTTAATTATACTTTTATTAACTATTGCTTACATTTTCGTATTACCATTTATATGTATATGTTATATACTCACATCATGGTCAAAACGTACAATTAAGGTAAAAATGAAATTAAAATTGAATATTAATTTCATTATTTAATTTAGTTACAAAAATTTCTTAAACAACCATGTATAAAATTTCTTGGTCATACAGTATCATATGGAATATTTATTATATTAATAATTTTATCAAGTCTTTTATTTGCTAGTGAATTTCAAAAACCATTAATACAATTAAGGGTAAATTATCCTGCTATATCATTAGCATTAAATCAAACAATTGAATCATGTCAAAATAATTCAACATCTAATAATTGCCTTTATTATCCAATTGATGATTTTTTCTTTCGACTTAATACTCCAACTTGGATTGATATAGCAATTACTATTTTTATTGTTGGTAATAAATCATCAAAGAGAAAAAAAAGAAATACTGAAATGTTGTTTTTTTTGTTTTGTTTAGGTTTTCTTTGGCATGAAATTAAACAAGGGTATATAGATGGTCTTAAAGATTATCTTCTTTCATGGAATAATATTGTTGATTCATGCATGAATATTTTATATTTATCATCATTTGCACTTAAATATTATGTTTTCTATCAAGTATGAATTCAATTAATCGATTGATTTAAAATCCAAAATTCGAATTTATTTAGGTAACAATTGCTATTCGAACAATTGAAAATCCTTATTTTATAACTGATATAAAAGAACTATTTAATTCAACTAAAGAAAAACAACAAAGTGTCTATCAAACATTATATTGGTTAAATGCTGGTAATTTAAAACTTATTTTATTCTATTATAATAAGAAATTGAAATATTTTAGATCGTTTTTATTGGGTTGCATTTGATCCAGTTAATGTTGCTGAAGGACTTTTTGCTATAGCAAATATATTCAGTTTTTCACGTATATGTTTTCTTTTACCAGCATTTCAACATTTAGGACCATTACAAATTTCACTTGGTCGTATGATGTCTGTAAGTAATTCAAAAACAAATCTAATAATCTATTGATTTGTTTTTCTTCTTTAAAAGGATATTGGAAAATTTATAATTATATTTCTTATAATCTTTTCTGGATTTATGTTTGGATTAAATAATTTATTTTGGTATTACAGTAAATCTGTACGTCAAAATGTTGAAATTGTACAACATGATTTTGGTAATGATGATCCTCCATTACCAGCTGAAACATATTTTGGAACGTATGTTTTTATTGGAAATTCTCTATGTAATCTATATATTTCAATTTTAGAATGGGTGCAACATTTAAAACTGTTTTTTGGTCATTATTTGGTTTATCAGAAAAAGATGGAGTTAAATTAGGAGCTTATAATAATCGTTTTACAGAATTAACTGGATATTTAATTTATGGAACATTTAATATTGCAAGTGTTATCGTTTTACTTAATATGCTTATTGCTATGATGTCAAAATCATATGAAACTATTGAAGAACATGCTGATGTCGAATGGAAATTTGCTCGAAGTAAACTTTATATGGAATATATTAAAGAAGGTATTTATATTGATCATTTTAGAGCTAATTAAATAAAATAAATAATTTTATATTTTTCTCTAGGTGGCACATTACCTGTTCCATTCAATATAATTCCAACTCCGAAAAGTGTATATTATCTCTATCTACGAATATTTCATCATAAAAAAAAATCTTCATCAAATCCTTCTGATCATGATAGTTCAACAGGTAATAATACAAATTTACCAGTTATGATCCGACGACCATCACCAAATGTCAATCGAAATATTCCTATAGCAGTTATATCAAATGGTCAAACAGCGCATACAAATAATATAAATTATGTTCCACGTCGAAAATCATTAGATTTAAATCAAACATTAACATATCGTAAAGTAATGGAACGTGTTATAAAACGTTTTCTTTTACATAAACAACGTGAAGAACAAGATGAAATTCGTGAAGGAGATTTTGAAGAACTGAAACAAGATATTCAAATGTTACGTTTTGAAATGATGAATCGTTTAGATGAAACACGTGATGATTTAGCTAAAAATAGTCTTCTTTTAAATGAAGGTGTACTTGTTGTTGGAGAATTATTATCATCATTAACACGTGATACAAATCCATTGATTAAAGATAATTTTCATTTATTTAAAAAAAATTTTTATTCAACATTAGATAAAGTACGTTCAATTGATAGTGGAATTGAATCGAATGATATAGGAACAACAATATCAAATATACCATCAGTTACTAGTACAACATCCATGCCTAATTTAATGAATCCTATTAACTCAGATAAAGCGTTATCAACATCAAATTCTGCACCTATTCTATCGACAAATAATTCTAGTGAAACAAATGTGAATCCGATACAAATAATGAAACAATTAAGTATAGCACATATTACATTGGCAAATATTGCAGAAGATGATGAAAATATAGATACTAATAAACAAGACGAAGAAGAAGAAGAAATTGAAGCACGTCATATGTCAATACAAACATCATCAGATAATGAAAATGAAGACAAATCCAAGAACAATAAATTTGTTTTAAAAATGTAAAAAAAATTCTTGTTTTGTTTTTTTTAATGTACTGTAAATGGTGCTGAGAGCTTTTCATATTTCTTATGCTTTGAAATTTTCGTTTATTTTTAAAAATAAATCATATCAATTATTCACAAAAAAAGTCGAATCATTGATGTTTTCGAACTTTATCGGGAATCTCCGAAAAGAATCAATAATTTTTGTTAAAACTTCCTTTTTTTTCTCATAAGTACTCGGGGATAACGTTCAAGTTAAAAATAAGCACGTACAATACAATCTCTATGAATAAAAATTAGTAAATATTTGACATTGAAAAAAGATTTGTCTATTATATGTTTTATAATCTAATGACACGTACTTTATGTCAATGAATCGAGAAAGAAATACAAATGTTTAGTTTTATTTATTCAATATAGAAAGACAAAAAAAAAGAACTGTAATCAACATGAATAATAAATTTCGTTTTCAACGATGGTTTTATTCCATAATAGGAATTGTAATTATTTTTATAATTATCATGCTTACTTTTGAACAAATTCGAACTATGAAAAAAAATAATTCGGAATTTGCATTTTGTATTTTAATTCTTATTCATTCAGGTTTGATTTAAGTTAACTTTACCTTTTTTAAATAATAAAATTCTATTTAGTCTATGTACTTAGTTCAATATTTTCAACAGCTATTTTTTGTCGTAAATTATATAAACTAAAATAAATTCAAATGATTATTTTTATTTTCTAGGTATTACTAATGCTGTTCTAACAACTTTAACTATTGTACTTCTATCGACTTATATTAGCGTTGATTTTTACATTCGTTTTATTTTATTCAATGATAAAAATTTACATCATTCAACTGTAAGATTACATTTATTTGTTTTTTTATTGAGAATTTATTTTTGTTTTCTATAGATTCGATTAGGTTTTGTATTGATTTTACTAATATTAATAGTTCCATGGACGAATATTATAGTTCATGAATATCGAATGAATATTTCGTATATTTTATTTAGATTTAAATTTCTTATATATAAAAAAGTAATTTTATTTTAGAATAAAAGAAGAAATAATCTATCCACGATCAACAACATTTTCTTGGTTTTTATATCTTGATTTTCTATTAATAGTAAAAAAATCTAAACATTATCATTTTGTTCTTAAATATTTCTATAGATTTCCTTATTGATACTGACTATTCGTAATCAATCAGATTTTAGTTTTTATCAAATTGTTTTCTTATCAGTTGGAATACCTCTTGTTTCATTATGGTTATACATGGGAATACTTATGGTAAAAATCGTTTTTTTTTCTCTAAGAAACCAAAAAAAACTATATATTTGATTTTTATCAATTCAAGGCAAATAATAAAATTCATCATTGGATTATTTCGATTAGTTTTTATATCTTATCAATAATACAAATCATTCATTTAATTTATATAACTTCCAAAGTAAATTATTTTGATTATATTTTAAGATACAATAAATGATTTTCTTTTTATTAAGACTATTTTAGAATATAAAACATTATCAAAATTAAATGACTTAACATTATTCTCTTTACTTATTATAATATTTATTTGTAGTGGTGCAAATCTTCTTATTCATCTATTAACAGTAATAATGAGTTTTGTTTTAATGGATAATATATAAAGAGAGAAGAAGAAGAGGAAAAAAGAAGATGAATGTTTTTTTGTTATTATTTGATTTTATGGATAATAGTTAATTAACAAAATCTTTGATTTTTTGTCTATCAATCTCGGTTTCTTTTTGTCTATATGCATGACAAACGCATCATTGAAGTCTTCTCTTGTGTACGCGTGATTCGATCTATGCTAATCGAAGGAAGTCGTCATGATGCAGAAGATGATCATCTTGATGTCGTCATTTTCTTCTCATTGCTGTTTGCTGTTATTGTTGTTGTTAGTTTTATTATTATTATTATTATTATTATTCGTCTGTTGTTCAGTCGACTAGTGAATTATCATAATAACTGGAGTGATTCTTTGAATGACACCCGAAGTTTCATATGTATATGATTATAGATGTATATGTGATCAAATTTCAAAAGAAACCCAAAGCGTTCATATAGTTTTGATAAAAAATAGGAGGAGAAGAAGAAGAAAAAGATAGACAAGCAAAAGAAAACGACATTCCGTGATTTGCTGATTTTGATCATTTGTTCTCTTATTCGCTAGGATAGTTTTCTTTTCTTTTTTCTCTTAATCTATTCTTTAGTAAAAATGACGAGTATTATTAGAATAGAGTTTTAATATGAATATAATCATATTCGTTTGGTAAAGAAAAACATAATCGAGTATGTTCTTTCGTTTTTATTTTTCTTCTTTATTAAAGTGTTTATTCAACAATATCCAATATGATATTTCAGAATTTAATAGAGAAAAACAAAAGTCAATCAATGATGATTTATCTTCTTCTTTTTTTTAATATTTTCGATAATAATGTTAAGCAGATGTTTTATAACCATTTCTTATATATATATAATTTAAGTAATATATGTTTTTACAACATTGAATAAAGTGTGAATTGCTACTGATCATAAAAGATTAGTCGGGGGACTTTTATTATAGAATATATGTTTTCACAATACTTTATTTTTCGATACACTGTAAACTAGAAAATAAGTTATAGAGTTTTTTTGAAGAATATTCTAGAAATGCCTATATGAATCTGACCAGTATTTTCTAAGTACTTGAAAATCATTAGCGGTTTTTTGCTGGGAAACAAATTTGAATTCATAGATTCGGGAAAATCAACTAGAGAATCATAAAATTCAAAAAAATTTATAGTGTACTATCAGAGAAAATTGTTTTTAATCAAATTTAGTAACAATCTATTTAATGTAGTAAAAATAAATAATAAATCAAGTTTAGACATATTTTTAAGATCTTGAAAATGTCTTTGAGAAATATTTAAATATTATCGTCTGTCTATTTTTACTATTCGTGATTAATAATTTACATGAAATTTATTTTTACATTAATGTTACGTTATCTATATGTGCGTGTTTGTACTCTATTGAACCGATTCGGGGAAAAGAAAAACATACTAAAGAAAATTTCTTATCCACTTTCTCTTATTAAAATAGTATGCATTTAAATAACAGATTGATTTAAAGACGTCATTGTCATCGCTTGTCACATATTGAAACGGAACAAATAAAATTTATTTGGAAGTACATTGTCAATTCGTCTATTTTTTCTTACTTTAATTTTGACGTGTGTAAATAGGTCTGTATTTGACATTTCTTTTCTTATATTTATGCCTTCTCTCGATATTTCTTTCTCTTTGTCAATGAATCTATAAATACTAAATCATCGTCTTGAACAAGAGAGGGAATAATTGCAATCTCAGTGCAACGTGTTTTCTAATGACTATATATATATATTTATATATATGAAACAGAACGAAGACAAGGAACACGATAGAACAATTATATCGATAAATACGTTAAACGAGATTTTGTCGGTCAAAAAGGAGAAAAAAAAGAAAGCAACGACATCGGTCCAAACTTTGACAAGATTTGTGGTCTCACCGGAAACCCATCTATCGATCATAAAGAATATAAGCAAATTCAGAAAAGTTAGCAAACAAGCAAACACTTATGATCATCATCATCATCATCATCATTTTTCTTTTTCTCTTCTTTTATTTCTATTCTTTATGTGTACACTCAGGTTAAAAATCCACTTAGAAATCTTTTGTCCCATATTGTGTTGATCATTTTATGACACATATTGATCATTTATTTTCCCATTCTATCATATAATTAAAAAACAACAACAAGAGATCAGTTAGATTTCTTATTTCTTCTTTAGTTAAACAGACAGAACAACATCATCATCATCATTGAAATTAAATATGCCGGATTTAACAATTCATTCTCTAAGAGAATTTTGGTTTAAATGGCGTTCATCACGTGTACTTATTTTATTTATTGTCTTTGTTGCTTTATTTCTTGATAATATGCTTTTAACTACTATTGGTAAGTTTAATTCATAGAATTGAATAATTTTTTTATTGTTGTCTATTTAAAAAGTACCTATTATTCCTGATTATCTTTATCATCTTCAAAATCCTAAATCACCCATGGATGAAACATACAAATTTCTAGCTAAAAATTGTTCTAATGATGAACTTGTTCGACATCGAAGTTATTTTGTTCGTCATCCATTTCAATTTCGAAAAATACTTCGTACATCTTGTAATTGGACAGTTGATTGGGCTATGAATAAAACAGAAATCGAAAATAAACAACGAACAATAATTTTAGAAAATGTATGAATTATTCAAAAAATAAAGATAATTATTTATCTTCTCATTTTTCACAAAAAGGAAAATCGATGGGTTGGAGTTATGTTTGCATCAAAAGCTTTCGTTCAATTACTAACAAATCCATTTATTGGGCCATTAACAAATCGGTAATAAAAGAAAAAAAAATATTAATCTAATTATGTATTTTCTTTAATATATTATAGAGTGGGTTATAGTTTGCCAATGTTTTCTGGATTCGTTATTATGTTTGTATCAACTCTTAGTAAGAATTTTAATGATATCTAGACATATATACATGCTATTGCTTTTCTAGCGTTTGTTTTTAGTAAAAGTTTTGGTTTATTATTTCTTGCTCGTGCAATACAAGGTATTGGATCTGCTTGTTCGAGTGTATCAGGTAGATAAATACAAAAATAAAAATGAATAGAAAATGTTTACGGTAATTTATTTAGGACTTGGAATGTTAGCTGATCGTTATCCGGATGATGAAGAACGAGGTAAAGCAATGGGAACTGCATTAGGTGGATTGGCACTTGGTGTATTAGGTACAGTTTTCTATTAGAATTATTTCATTTGAATTGTTTCTTTTAGTTGGTCCACCATTTGGAGGATTTATGTATGAATATGTTGGTAAAGCATCACCATTTTTAGTTTTAGCAGCACTAGGCTTATTTGATGGAAGTAAGAATTTATTTTTTGAATTATTTCATTAATAATTATTGAATAAATAGTATTACAATTATCTGTATTACAACCTGGTGTATCTGGTGAACCAGTAGAAGGGGCTTCTTTGAAAACACTTATTAAAGATCCATATATTCTTGTTGCTGCTGGTAAAGAAAAAAAATAAATTAATCATTCTGTTTTATTTATAATAAAATAGGTGCAATTACATTTGGTAATGTTGGAATTGCAATGATGGAACCATCATTACCCATTTGGATGATGACAACAATGAGAGCAAGCGAATTCCAACAAGGTAAATTGATTTATTTTAGTTAAATTCTTAATTTTTGGAAATTCTTTCAAAAAATTAAGGAGCTGCATTTTTACCTGCTTCAATTTCATATTTAATTGGTACGAATCTATTTGGACCAATGGCTCATAAAATGGGAAGGTATATAGAAATAAATTTTTAGTTTTTTCTTTATATTCTTCAATATTATTTTTAGATGGTTATGTTGCATGATTGGTATGATACTTATATCTGTTGCTTTAATTGGTGTACCAATGGCTACAAGTATCTATGGTCTAATTATTCCAAATGGTATACTTGGTTTTGCTATTGGTATGGTTGATTCATCAATGATGCCAACAATGGGTTATTTAGTTGATTTACGTCATGCATCTGTATATGGAAGTGTTTATGCCATTGCCGATGTTGCATTTTGTCTTGGTTTTGCAATAGGTAAATGATAAAATTTGTCGTTTTTGTTTAATTCTAAAATACAATTCTTATTGTTTTAGGTCCTGCAATGAGTGGTTTTATCGTACATGCATTTGGTTTTCGTTGTATGCTGTATACGATTGCATTTATTTGTCTTTGCTATGCACCTTTAATGTTCTTTCTACGAAATCCACCAGCAAAAGATGAAAAAATGGTAAATAAATATGAATATATATATGTATATCGAATTAACATACTTTTATCTTTTAGTCATTAATTATGAATGAAAATCATAGTTCATTTTCTTATGCACGTAGCAAATCAATTGACAATGATAGTGGTTATTGATATTTAACAACAGCAACTGTATTAATTTAGACAAAAAAAACAACAAGAACATAGAATTTTCTTCTTTTTTTTCTCTTGTTTTATGCGTAAAGACTCCGCGAAAAAGTGTAGGAGTATTATAAATTAACAAATGATAAGAGTATAAAAGAACTAGACAAAAACAAAATATAATATATTCAGATAATAAATGTCGGCGAATGAAGAACTTCAATGGACACGAATTGAAACAAACGGTGCACGACCTGAATCGCGTAGTGGTCATAGTGCCGTTATTTATAATAATTCTATGTATATATTTGGTGGTTTAGGTAAACATCGATATAATGATTTATTTAAATTTGATTTTGATACATATCAATGGACAGAAATTAAGCCTAAAGATGAATCAACATTACCAACCAAACGTTTGAAACATAGTGCTTGTATTTATGATAATATGATGTATATTTTTGGTGGATGGGATTCATCAGGAAAATTAAATGATATGTATAGATATATATTTGATCGAAATGAATGGGAAATTGTTCCATGTTCAAATTCACCACGTGCACGTAGTGCACATTCAGTTGTTGTTTATAAAAATTCGATGTATCTATTTGGTGGAATTGGTGATAATAAATTTAATGATATGCATCGTTTTTCATTTAAAACAAATCAATGGTTTATTGTTAATCAAATAAATCCACCACCACGTCGAAGTTCATATGGTGGTGCACATATATATAATGATCATCTTTATATTGTATGCGGTTTAGGTTGTGGAAAATTTAATGATTGTCATTCATTTAACTTTAATACATTAGAATGGACAGAATTAAAATATAGTGATAGTTCTCGTGTTATTCCAGCTAAACGTGGTCGTCATAGTTGTATTTTATCGAATGAAAATCTTTATATGTTTGGAGGTTATGTTGGTATACAACGAAGTAATGAATTATTTGTACTTAATCTTCAAACACATCAATGGCAACAATTAAAATTACAAAAAAATGTTCCATCAGCACGAGAAGGACATAGTGCAGTTTTATATAATGGATATATGTGGTTATTTGGTGGATGGCATGATAATGGATGGTATAATGATATTTATACACTTGGAGTACTTTAATCATGAATTTTCTTTCTTTTTAAATTCTATCAATATTTTATTAATAAGCAACTATATTTAAACTATTGTATCAATATATGTAAAAAAAAAAGCACAGAAAAAAAGTCACATTAATATATATATACAATGAGAAAAGAAAAAATGTTTTTCTCATTTAGATCATTATAAAAAAGATATTTACAATCAGACATAAAAATATCAAAAAATACGAATAAAAATGGAAGAATGAAATTGAATGATTAAATGGTCGAATATAAGAACTAGGTCGTAATTCTGACCAAGCACTAGCTTGTCGTTTACTTTCATCCATAACAATTAATGTATATTTTCCAAAATCATTTGCATCAACATTTTTTATAATTAAACGACTACCATAACGACTATCAATTGAATCCGATGCAACATTTGTATCAATACGATATTTTGCACCAGTTGAAATAGCACGACGAACATTTGTATTACCTTGAGAATATTCCCATTTTAAAACATTCATTGGATATGCTTCAGCTAAACATGTTATTTCAGCATCAGCATTTATATTCGGTACTTGCTCAACAATAATTTGATCACATATAACTGTTGGATCAAAATCAACAAATATATTAACATAATTTTCTGCTGTTAATTTTTGTCCGGTTTGTTGTTCAGCAACACATTTATATAAACCACGATCATCTTTACTAACACTTTCAATTGTATATATTCCACTATATGATGTTGGATATTCTTGACCTTGTCTTATCCACATAAGTAATGGTGGAGGATTTCCTTGTGCACGACATTCAAGTGTAACTGGATCACCAGCACGTACTTGAACATCAGCAGTTATATAAACAATTGATGGTGGTACAAGAACATTAATTGTTTGTTCAAGACGTACTTGTGCTTCCGTATTTGCTAATTCACAACGAACAACACCTGAATCAGATTCTTGTACAGGACGAAAAACAATTTCATAGACTTCTTCCGATTCTTTTCGTGCACTTACACGACCACTTAATGTATCACGAACAGAACCACCATATGCTAATATACGAAAATCTCTATCTTGACTAAATCTTCGTATACTCCATAAAACTTGTGTTGGATATTGTGCAAATGGATCAACATTAATTAAAAAACAACGAATTTTTAAACCTTCACCAACATTTGGATTTGGTGGATCAGCTTCAATTTTTTGTATTTGGACAGAACTTTGTTGAGCAAGAATTTGTGTAATTAAACTAATCAATATTATTAATAAATATATGAAATACATCTACAAATAAAATTCTGTTCTTGTTTTTTTTTTTTCTTAAATATATAAGCATGGAATGAATCAGATAGAATATTTAAATGAGAAATAAAATGAGAGAAAAAGAAAAATAATAAGCAAAAATTTGTTTAACAATTAGTATATCATATAACTTTAAAACTCTAGAAGTAAAATGCGCCGCGAATAAGATTATAATCACAAATTGTGTCGTTCGAGGAAAAAAAGAATTCAAATTTATAAATTTATTTTATTTGCTTCTGGTAAATAACTTTCCCAAATTTCTAAAATTTTTTCTTGTTGTTCTAATAATTGTTGGAAATATAATTGTATACCTTGTTTAAAATCATCAATACGTGTTTGTTCAAAATTTTCTAATTCTTGTTTAATTGATGTTGATATACGTTCAAATTCTTCTTTACCACGTATAACTTTACCATCCCATTCATTGATTTCCATTTCAGCTTGAGGTAATTTATCAACATTTTTCGCTGTTTGTTCTAATTTTAGTTTTGCTTCACGTTTTTTCTTTAATGTATCTTCAGCAGTTAACCATTGTTGATGTAATTTAATACGTTCTTGAAATGCTAATTGAACCATTTCTAATAATGAAATATATTCTTTAATTAATTCACTTATTAAAGTATATTCTTTTAATGAATGATCAATATTTATTTGTTCAATTTTTTCTTCAACATTAGCTAATTCAATTAAAGCACTTGATAATAATGTATGTTCTTCAATAGTTGCTAGATGATTTAATGATGTTGATAATAGTTTTAATGCTTGTCCAGCTTCTTTACGTTGAGTAAATAATGTATTGAAATGATTAAATAATTGTTTGAAATTTGTATGTAAATCAAGTATAAATGTATGTTTTTCTTCGAACCATTGATCTTGTTCACTTGTTTTTGTTGTTAATTTTGTAACTTGATTTGTTATATTTGATAATGCACGTAGAACACCAGCGCTACTTAATGCTTGTGTACTTGTTGATTTAGGTAAATCAGATGACATTTCAATAAAATCACGAAAATCTGGATCTTGAATTAATTTATCATGATGTGCTAAACGATTTAAATAACGTTCTAATTGTGAACGACGACGATCAATAAAATCTGTTGGTATGCCTTCATCTTTGGAAATTTTAACTTTAGCCATTGATAATGAATCTTTTTCAGGTGGTGATGGAATAATAACACCCATTTGAAGATGTTTACTAACAAGTTTTGTATGTAAACCAAGAAAATCACTAAAACGACGATTGACTGAAAATTCCTTTTGTTTAAACATTGATAATGATGTTTTTGTTGTTATACGATATGTCATATATGATGACATACCCTAAGAATAATATACATATATACATTCAATAGGAATAAATAAATATACATACTTCTCCAACTTTTGTAGGATCATTAACAGTTATTTCAATATTATGATCTTCTTTTGGTTTTTGTATTGGTTTAGTTGTACTAATATTTTCATTTGTTATAGGTTTTGAGATTGCCGAAGATTGATTTTCATATACCGGTTGTGTACTTGATTCTATTGAGTTAATACCGGTATCACTTGGAAAGAATTGATTATCTTGTTTCATTGGTGGTGATTCTAATACAGCAATAGGTGTTACAGATGGAATAGTTAATGGTGTATCATTTTTTGTAGATAATTCATTAATATTTGTTGATGCTTTTTTACTTACAGATGGTTCACCAAATGGATTTTCATCTTCTTCATCATCTTCACTTAATGGAATATCATCGGTAACCGGTAATGTAGCTGATTTAAACATTTGATCATCATCTTTCATTTCATCATCACCAAAATCAGGTGGTGAACTACGATGTTCCAGATCATTCGACATGAGAATCAATTAACAAAAAATCTACAAAGAATTGAGACAATCACGAGATTTGGTTTTTTTTTAAAGTTTGTTTCTTGGATAGATTTTTTTTTTTTCGTTTTTGTTTTTATATATAGTACGCATATGCAAAGAAAAGAAGGAAAAAAAATGCTCTTTGTAACATCATTTGAACTAAAGAAGAGAAAAAAAAGACAAGTCAAGCAGAAGAAGAACAAACAAATAACGAACAAACACAAAAATTTTTTTTTTGCATCTCTTTGCCATATGAAATTTTCGCTAACCCACGTTTGTTGTCTGTTACAGATGAGAAGAAGACAAAAAAAATATATATTTATATATATATATATATATAGATTTATAATAATATGTAAAAAGTTCTCCTAGATAAACAAGGTTATTTTTCACACGGCAAGAGAAATGATGATCAGTGAAAAAAAAAGAAGAAAAAAAGAAAAGAAACGACAAATGTTTTATATTTCCATCATTATGCATAGACAAACAAATATGTTTTTTTATGATCACCATTCATTTTTGTTTTTGGAAACGCTCATACTGCTACAAAGAACGTTTGAAGTAAAAAAAAAAAAAGAGAAAACGAAAGAAAAGAACAACAGAAGAAAGACAATGACGACAGTAAAGTGACCATCAAATAACCAACAAAAAAAAAAGAAAACAGAAAAAAAAGAAGAAGATCGTCTAATAGCAGCATATTATAATCATTTCCGATGGAAAAACAATAACGGTGATATATATATTTATATTAGTTTTTCGTTTACTGATTATTCGTTGATGCGCTACTGTTCACATTAAGCGGCGACGGAGATGTTGTCGAAGTTACAGAGGCACCAGCTAAAATTATTTTATTTAAATATTTATTTATTCATTCAATTGATTTTTATCTACCAGTGGTTGAAAGTAATGTTTGAGAATTAGCATTTACTGGACGACCTTGATCACGTACAATTGGATCTTTTAAAAAAATAATAGATCAAATATTGAATTTTATGAAGAAGAAAAAAAGTATTTCTTACGAAAATAAGGATGATCCATAGCTTCTTTAGCTGTTAAACGATCATTATGATCATATCGTAAAAGTTTATCTAAGAAATCTAATGCTTCTTGACTAACAAGATGTTGATTTTCTGAATGAAGAAATCGTTCCCATCGTTTCCGGGAATGTCTAAAGAAAATCAATGAATATAATAAAAAAAACAATTGTTCTTATTTATATTTTACCGTCCAAGAATTTCATTAAAACGTGGATCAAGTTCAATTTGATATTTTTCAAGATATTCATAGAGTTCATCAGTACCAAGAACTTTAGCAATTCGTACAAGCTATTTTCAAAAAAACAAAAACTTTTTTTTTCAAATAATACAAGAAACATTTCAACTAACCTGATCATAATTATCATGACCATGAAAAAATGGTTCTTTACGAAAAATCATACTAGCCAACATACAACCTAAACTCCACATATCAAGTGAATAATCATAATATTGATAATCAACAAGTAATTCTGGTCCTTTGAAATAACGTGATGCTACTCGAACATTATATTCTTGATTTGGATGATAAAATTCAGCTAAACCCCAATCAATCAATCGTAACTAAAGAATTTATTTAATTAAATTATCTAAGAAAAATATTTTTGTTTTCCTTTACCTTTCGATTTTCATGATCAATCATTACATTATGTGGCTAAAATTAAAATATAATTAATCTATTTTTATCTTCAAAAATATATATAAATAATTATTTACCTTTACATCACGATGCATGATACCCATGCTATGACTATAATCGAGTGCCTATTAATAATTAGAAAGAAAAAAATTTATATTGACAACTTAAGCATGTCGATGATATTTTTAAGATAAAGCGGAAATCGCTACTACTAAAAATATTCAGACTAAGATGTTTTATAGAAAAAAAGAGGAGGATGTAAGGGATGAGATTAAAATGCCCAGAGGGTATACTGATAAATCGATATTTAGGAATTGAAGACTAAATTTTATTTACTAACAAATTTACTACAAAACAATCAACATCTTTTTCTCAATAGAATAAATTTCTTCACCTAATAATACTAATATAAATTTTAATTCTAATATAATTTCTTAAAATTATTCATAATTATAATCTATATCTACAGCAGGATGTAATTATCTGAATAATTATATTTATAGTAAAAAAAAGGAAAGACCAACAACTTCTTTCTCGAATATCTATAAACAATAATTAGAGGGAAAAAAACACAACATAAAATTTCATAACATACTTTAAGTAATTCGTACATATAAAATCGAATATCATAATCAGAAAGTGTTGGATAAAGTTGCTAAATTTAAAAAATAAATATTTTTTTAAATTAGATTTTAATTATTACTTTGAAATCAGTATTATTAACATTTTCAAAAATAAGTGCAGGTGTTCTTGACTAGAATAAAATTCTATGTTTTTTTTGTTATAAGAGAAAAGAAAACATACAACAGGATCTTTGACAATATCAAGTAATGTTATTATATTTGGTCCACCACGTAAATTTTGTAAGATTTTTATTTCACGTTTGATTTTTTTCTTTTTAACTGGCTAAAAAATCAAAGAAATTATTTGTTTGTTTGTTTTTATTCTTGTTAATAATTACTTTAAGAATTTTAATAACAACTTTCTCATTATTTGTTATATTGATACCTTCAAATACTTCACTGTATTTTCCTCGACCGAGCTTACGCACGATCTGATAATCATCTTGATTACTTGAATAAAAATAAATTAATTACAAAAAATATAATTAATTTGATATGCTTACCCCCACTCAACAACGTGCAGCTCGTAGTCGTAGTATTCGCTAAATATGTAATCAATTAATTAAGAAAATAAATATTCGAATAAAAAAATATTCACTTACCGTGGTCGATGCGTATTGCAATCGGCATAAACGCGAGCTCGACTCGGTTGCGCCATCAATAGTCGGACGGTGACAATGGCCAACCAGAGCAATGGAAGAAAAAAAGAACAATGGATCTGTAATTAATTGAATATATAAAAATAAATTTCATATTTTTATAAAAACTATCAGCAATTGAAACGTCATTCCATTAAATATCAATATAATTATAGGTTACTAAGATCAAGCAATATAAGTAGGACACTCACAAAAAAAAAATAAGTTATGTCGCGTACAAACAATTCATGCCTAGTGATACAAAATATTGAAAAATAGGAGAACAGCAAAAAGATAAATACGTGCTGGGTTGATTTTGTTTTTAAAGATTTAATAGCCTTTATGAAACGGAATAAACTTACTCTACGATAGGATGACACTTTTAATAGATTTAAAATGTACTCTTATCATTAAAAGAAAATTTGTTATTAAAACAACTCTAGAATGTATATATGAATATGTATGTGTGTTTATATCTAGAGAATATTTTCTATTGATTGTATGATTAATATGTCAATAGAATTGCTTATGCAGATGTCTTTTGAGTAAGCTATATAGTTATAACTGACCCTTGTTAACCATTATTGTCGAATGTATATCCTCTTCTTGCTTATTATTTAAAATGAGTAAATTCTATTAAAATATTTTTTTTCCTTTATTTATATTTCTATGAGATCTTTTTAAAAAATTTACTTATTTTCATATTCTATAATGATATTTTAAAAAAATAAAATAATCAGATAGATGTCACTAGTAATTGATCATTTAAAGAGAGTTTCATCTAGCCTACCGAAAACTGACAAACTGATATTTCGTCATCTCGAGATTTAGTTTTGTATATATCATTCATAAAAAAAGAATAGTATGAATTGAGTGAATAGTTTAGTTTTTATTTGATACCATCATATATTAAATAATATCAACGTCAATTCTGTATGCTGTGGCGTGAATATGTCACTATATTAATTCTTTTATTGCATGTAATTAAAACAGGTCTGTAATTTTAGAAAGATACTGTATAATTTTTCTTTTATTAACAGGTAAATTAAGCGGATTGGGTTATGTAACACAGATTATAACAAAAATTCTTAAAAATCGTAAGGCTGATAAATTAAAACTAAAGGATTCAAATATAGGTTTATTTGATATGGCAATGATAAATGGAACTTCATTTGATATTTGGATGTCTCAACTTGAACGAACAAAAGCATCGATTAATAATTAGTATGCTTCTATTATTTACATTATATGCATTTCTTTAATAAAATGAACGAATGATTATTTGTATTTCTTTTCGATACTATGCTTTTGTTCGATCTTTCCAGATTAATGATCCGTTTATATTGAGAATAATATTCTAAAAGATTTTATTCATTATTATTTCTCATATCCATTTAGTGGGGATATCTAATACTTAGATTTAAGTTTTTTTCAACCCTCTATTTCTCTACAGATACGAAATCTTGTAATATGTTTTAGACCATGATTATAAAATTACCTTATATTGAGAATTAGAAATAAGATTGATTTAAATTCCTCTGTTTATAAACGATAATATTTCTTTTAAATGTTAGGGTATATGATTGTACATGAAGTTCATTTGACTAATATTGATTTATTTGAATAATACTTAAATGATTATCGATATCAGTCAAACTTTATGTCATTAATGTCAAAATAAAAAAAAAATGTTTATTTTTAGCTTAAAATTATTTTTTTATCTTATTTTAAAAGAATAACTATTCATGATTAATTCAACCGTATAAATGTATTTTAAAGTTAAAAGAACAAAACAGAATTATTCTGGTAAATTGCGGACGTGACACATTAACTCATAAAATCTTATGATTGGAGGATTTTTGACTTAGCAAATAATAAGCATATATATATGTAATGCAATACACAGAACATTGACGCTCTATTCCGTCGTTAGATTTCTTCATCATTATTCATAGAAAAATGAAAAGATTTAATAATTAAAAACATTTTTACATAATAAATAATTTCTAAAAAACAACAAATGATTAATTTATTGAATTTTATTATTATTTTAGATATGTAGTTGACCAGTGTTTGACAAGGACACTTACTACTAACTTCTTTCTGACTTTGGACTTTTTCTTCTTGACTTTGGACGGTTTTCGACATAGACGAGACCAAAATTAAGACATAAACTATTGTTTTTTTTCTTCTTCTTTAAACGACAATTATTGACACGTGACTTTGACAGAAAAACAAAAATATTCAAATCATGCAATTAATTGAACAAGCTCAAACATTATTAAATTTTGACAATCAAGCAACATTTGATGTTAATATACTCGATGCTGTTATTAATACAATGTATCGAGGACAGGGTGATGCTGTATGTTGTTGTTATTAATTGAATACATTCAAATTTATTTTTTTAATTTTTTTTAAAGCAACGACAAGCAAGTGAAGTATTAAATATTTTACGTGATCATCCTGATGCATGGACAAAAGTTGATTGTATTTTGGAATATTCAAAATGTCAAGAAACAAAATATTATGCTTTACAAATACTTGAAAAAACAATAAAAATACGTTGGAAAACTTTACCAAAAGAACAATGTGAAGGTTTGAGAGATGAAAAAATTAAAGAAACTTAAAATATTTATTTTTGTTTTTTTTTCAAGCAATTAAACAATTTATTGTTAGTATGATTATTTCACATTCACAAAATCAACAATCAATTGAACGTGAAAAAGTTTATTTAAGTAAACTTAATATTATTCTTGTACAAGTAAATCATTTATTTTATTTAATTATTTCAAAAAATAAAATTCAATTTTATAGATATTAAAACATGAATGGCCAAAAAATTGGCCAAACTTTATTAGTGATATTGTTGAAGCAAGTAAAACAAACGAATCAATGTGTCAAAATAATTTAGAAATCTTAAAACTTCTCAGGTAATTAATTTAAAGATTTTTGGTGTATATAATAATTTTTATATTGCTATTTCTAGTGAAGAAGTATTTGATTTTTCATCAGGTCAAATGACACAAACGAAAGCTAAACATTTAAAAGATACAATGTGTACTGAATTTACAAAAATTTTTCAACTTTGCGAATATGTTGTGGTAAAGAAAATTTTCTATTATTCTGTTTCTTGTAGAGAAGAGTCTTAGAAACATAAATTGTTTGCTTGCTTAATTGCTTGTGTGTCCGCAGGGTCAAAAAAACATTGAAGACTGATTTTTCGGAAAAAAATTTTTTGAGGTATTTTGATACGGGGACTTCGAATCTAAGGTCTGTTGGGTGACCATGGTGATGGGATAAAGGTCAAAAAAACACTGAAAACCGATTTTCCCACGGTTTTCAGTAAATGTGAAGAGGATGCATTTCTACGAGAAAGAGCTAAGCGAGTCCTCGGACGAGCGTTACTTGTATTAATAAGAATATGAGATTAGTATCGATTTCAATTTAAACAGTGTTTTAGACAAGATGAATCTATCCTCCTTATCATTTTAGTAAAATATGAGTTTTTCGGTTAAGTTAAGTTTTCGACAAGGTGTAGCTTGTAACTGTATGCTTTTTTTCTTGAGCATCACTAGTCGACTCAGCACAGTATCTATTAGAGCAATCAAAAACAGATGATTAGAGTTTTTCGCGAAAATAGAAAAACTTCGATATAAATTATTTTTGTTTTCATTCTAGGATAAATCTCGTCATCCGCCATTACTTTTAGTAACTTTAGAAACACTTTTACGTTTTCTTAGTTGGATTCCACTTGGTTATATATTTGAAACAAATATGGCTAATACACTTATTGATACATTTTTTACTGTACCAATGTTTCGTAATGTAACACTTCGTTGTTTAACTGAAATAGCTAGTATTCAAATATCACAATATGAAAGTAAACTTATTGAATTTTTTCGTCATACAATGATTCAACTTAAAACAATTATGCCATTAACAATTGATTTAAAAAGTGTATATCGTACAGCAAAAGATGATGATCAAAAATTTATTCAAAATTTAGCATTATTTTTAGCAATTTTTTTAAAAGAACATGGATTATTAATTGAACGTACACCTGATTTAAAAGAAACATTACTTGAAGCATTACAATATCTTGTTTTTATTTCTGAAGTTGATGATATTGAAATATTTAAAATATGTTTAGAATATTGGAATATTTTAAGTTCGGAACTTTATCGTGAAGTACCATATCAACAAACAGCATTATCATATATGAGAAATATGAATAATACATCATCACGTCGACAATTTTATAGTGTTATTCTATCAAAAGTTCGACGAGTAATGATATCACGTATGGCACGACCAGAAGAAGTACTTATTGTTGAAAATGAACGTGGAGAAGTTGTACGAGAATTTATGAAAGATACAGATGCTATTAATCTCTATAAAAATATGCGTGAAACACTTGTTTATTTAACACATTTAAATTATCTTGATACGGAATCAATTATGACAGAAAAATTAGCAAATCAAATAAATGGATCAGAATGGTCATGGAAGAATTTAAATACACTTTGTTGGGCAATTGGTTCAATATCAGGTGCAATGGTTGAAGATGATGAAAAACGTTTTCTTGTTACTGTTATTAAAGAATTACTTGGTTTAGTCGAACAAAAACGTGGTAAAGATAATAAAGCGATTGTTGCTTCAAATATAATGTATGTTGTTGGACAATATCCACGTTTTCTTCGTGCACATTGGAAATTTCTTAAAACTGTTGTTAATAAATTATTTGAATTTATGCATGAAACACATGAAGGTGTACAAGATATGGCATGCGATACATTTATAAAAATATCTCAAAAATGTCGTCGACATTTTATAACAATTCAATTAGGTGAATCTCAACCATTTGTCGAGGAAATTTTAACTAATATTAATGGAATTATTTGTCATTTGGAAGCTCATCAAGTTCAAACATTCTATGAAGCTGTTGGACATATGATTGCTGCTAGTATTGATATTATTCAACAAACAAAATTAATTGATAAATATATGCAATTACCAAATGAAATGTGGAATACAATTATATTTCAAGCGAAAAAATCTGTTGAATGTTTAAAAGATCCGGATATAATTAATAATATATTAAATATACTTAAAACAAATATACGAGCATCAAAAGCTTTAGGTGCACCATATGTACATCAATTAATTAAGATTTATCAAGATATGTTACATATATATAAAGTAACATCAGAAAATATCAATCAAGCTATAAGAATTCATGGATCAATTGTTGTTAAGCAACGTTTAATTAAATCAATGATGGCTATTAAAGAAGATACATTAATATTAATTGGAAATTATTTTTCAAAAGCAAATAATACTCAACAAATTCTTGATGAATTCTTTCCACCATTAATAACATTTGTTTTAATTGATTATCGAGATTGTCATTGTGATGCACGGGAATCGGAAGTATTAAATTTATTAGCAATATTAGTTAATAAAGCTGAAAATCGTTTTATAAATCGTGTACCGGAAGTATTTGATTTAACATTTGAACATACACTTCATATGATTGATAAAAATTTTGAAGATTATCCGGATCATCGAAAAAATTTTTATATATTTCTTCAATCAGTTGCAAATGTTTGCTTTCCTGGTAAGAGAATTAATATTTAAATTTTATTTAAAAAAAAACTATCTTTTAATTTTTAGCATTAATAGCATTGAATGCAACTCAATTTAAATTTGTTTATGATTCGATTATGTGGGCATTAAAACATACAATGAGAACAATATCTGAATTAGGTTTAGAAATTCTTCAAACAATGATAAGAAAATTTCAAACATGTGATCCACAAGCAGCACAAAATTTCTATCAAGTTTATTATCTTGAAACAATGCAACATATTTTTGCAGTTGTAGCTGAATGCTCACATACATCAGGTAATTCATTACAGTCAACAATGACAAAACTGTTTATATATAAGAGTTAAAATACTTTAACTATCTTTATAAGTTACAAGGATAACTAGTATCGAAAATGGTTAGATCTTTTATTCTCTGATCTTAACTCACTAACAAAGGAATCACCTGGGCGTAATAAAAAGCATTTGAGCTTACATTTTATACACAAATGAGGCGTATATAAACTATAGAAAGTGTAAGAGAATGTATATGCGCAAGCTGTGATTTGACTGAAATATCGATTTTTTTTATGGGACGTGATTTTTCGAATAAAATCAGAGTTTTGATGTGAAATTTTGTCTATATCAAAACTTCTACTACACTAATTTATATACAAAATTTTTAGGCAAAACTTTTCTTTGTATTTTGGATAACACATGGATATTTTGAAAACTTCGATTCTACTCAAAAATCGACAAATCAGCCAAAGACCCAGTCCGCCTACTAAATAAAACACTGTGCGCATATATATTCTCTCAGACTTTTTATAGTCTGCGTATGCGTCACTTGTAAACAAAATTTAAATTTAAAAGCATTTCGAATGATTTCTTCACTAGTGAAATTACCTATATTTTACCTACTTAGAACTAAGCATGTCAAACTCTCAAATAACATCAGAATGCATATATTTCTCATGAAAAAATTGAAATTTTAAGTTTAATTATATATTTTGTTTTCTCTCTTCAAAGGTTTAACAGCTCATTCACAAATCTTAGCAAATTTATTTTTAATTGCTGAACAAGGTCTTATTAAAATTCCATTAGCACCTGAAGTTCAAGATCCATCACAAAATTTACTTTATATTCAACAATTTATGGCTAATTTATTAAAAACAGCTTTTTCACATTTACAAGATAATCAAATCAAAGTTATTATTGAAGGTTTTGTTGCATTAGATCAAGATATTGTTGGTTTTAAAGAACATTTACGTGATTTTCTTGTTCAAATACGTGAAACAAATGGAAATGATACAGCTGATTTATATTTAGAAGATCGTGAACAAACATTAAAACTTGCTGCTGAAGAAAAACGTAAAATACAAATGAGTGTTCCCGGTATATATATGAATAAAGAAAAAAAAATATTTTTTTAATTAATTAAAATTTTCTCTCCTCTTTTAGGTATTCTCAATCCTCATGAAATTCCTGAAGATATGCAAGATTAAACCATCTACACAAATCTAATATATATATGTATGTGTGTTTGTTCGCTCAGGAAGATCTTCAAGAGCTTATGTGGATATTTGAACAGGAAAAAACAATGCTAAATAATTAAGAAAAGGCATTTAAGATATTTGTCGTATTTATTGTATATATATATATATATTATGATTATTTCATTTTCATAGCTGTTGTTATTCTTTACTAATTTTTACCCGTTGATTATTTAATCCAAAACCAAGAAGAAGAGTAACAACAAAAAAAATAAATCTATGTGTTTTTTTCGTGTTGTCTATCTTTTCTGTTTTGTTGTTCGTTTCAACAAAAAAAATAAATAAATAAAACTAAAATGTCCAATACCTATCTATTAGTATGTTGAAGAATACTTCTCTTGAATGTTGTTTCTGTCAAATTATTTATTATATTAAACATGAAAGAGAAAAACAGGAAGTACTCCAAAATTAAACTATGATGTTTCTTCTTTTTCTCTTTTGTTGTTACAAAATTGTTTGAGAAACTAAGGCTTTAAATTGATATTACTTCTTATTTGAGATAGAATAGAACATTTTTCTTCTATTAAAAATAAAAAAAAGTATTCGGCTGTCAATAGTATGTAATCAACATTAAATATTTGATGCAATAGAATAAGTGAAAAGAAAAAGGAGAAAAAGACGTGGGAAAAAGAAAATGACATTATTTTGTCGTTTGTCTTCTTAACATTTTTCATATTAACAATTATAACAAATGGAAGAAAATGACGATAATAGTTACGATACTGATTTAGATGATGATGAAGCAGGTATATATAAGAATTGATTTTTTTTTTACGTACTCATTAAAATAGATAATTATTGAATTTATAAATGCTAGTCAAGTTTTGATTTTCTTCAAATCGATTATAGGTTTTATTATTGTTTCTAATAATAGATTCATGTTTAATAATTAACAGCTCAAATCACCAGGAATTCTTAATCTTCTGTTGTCAGATGTTGTTATTAATTTCAAATAAAAATATTCTTATAGAGAGTGCATACAGTCTATGGTATAAATTTTGAAGAGTTCTTACTCTCTACTTTGTATTGAATATAGAGTAAAATATAAAAGAAATTCATTACTTCTTGATTTAATTGCATACTTATTTCCTATCGATCAATCTATTTTTAAAACTAATAGAAAGATTAGAAATATATTTCTTAATTTTTTTACTGATAAAAATGTAAATGTCATTTATGTTGTACGAGTTTCTTGATAGAATTGATTACATCTATCATTTATCGATACTTAAGAAATATAGAATGCAATTCTTATATAACATTTTCAACTAATCGATCATGAATAATATAAATTGTTTAGAATAATGTTTTAAAATATTGAGTCATTCATTGCAAATCTTTTTCAATAATTAAAAACAGTTAAGTACGACATATTTCTATTAGTTTATTAATTTTCAAGGGAATGTAAACAAAAAAATCTTGAATTATAAAAACAGAATGTTAATAAAGAAGAACATTAGATCCGTCTTCCGTAAATTATTGTTTTGTCATTTTTTTTGGGTATAATTATCTATGGCAAAAACAAAAAAATATTTCCATTTTATTTAGTTAAGTATATTAACTAGTCTTCCATATCGTAATTGCAATTATCTGTCAAGTGTGATGTTAAGTAGAGAGTGAACTCATATTTTTACAAACGTAGTTTTGTTTTGAATAGTATTTCTAAAAAATATGGGACAACAAGTATATTACGCAGGAAAATATCAAGTAGAGTTTATATAGAAAATTTTTTTTGTTTAATTTTTTAAAGATCAACTTGAAAAATATACACCATCACGATTATCATTCGTTGAGAAATTAGCAGCTCATCGAAGTAATCGATCACATGAAACATTTGGTCAATTAAATGTACCAATTGAATTTCTATCGAATACTTCAAAAAATACTGATGATGAAGTTCTTGTTCCAATACGATGTAAAATTCCAACTAAAAATGGTGATTATAGTGTTTATTTATATAAATAATTCTTTCTTCCCCTTTTAGCAAGAGTTCATACGTATGAATATTGTTGTACAACACTTGATATTCCAGCTGATTGGCAAATTCGAGGTTTTCTACCATATAATACTATTACTCTTGTTGATCGACCATTCTCATTTAATGATTTTCGTGCATTGGCTACATCAATCGAAGCAAATCTTGAAAGTTTAACATTACATGCTGTAAATTTAATACCATCATCACTTTATGTACTTTGTCAAGGATTAAATAAATGTGTTCATCTTACTTTCTTGGTAAAATAAATTTAACTTTTTTTATGATTCTATCGAAATTTTTTTGTTTTTCAAGGATTTATCCGATAATAAAATTGGTAAAAAAGGTTTTGATGCATTAATGTCAATATTTGATCAACTTTCATCATTACAATATTTATCATTGGCTAATTGTGATATTCAAGATTCTTATGGTTCAAAAATTGGTGATTTATGTCGACATAAAAGACTTCTTGAACTTAATTTAACTGGAAATAAACTTGAAGAAAATGCATGTATTTTTATTGGCAATGCTCTAAGTATATATCAGATTTTATTAGCGAAAAAAGAAATATTTTGTCTTTTTAGCTGAAAATTGGAGTTTATTATATTTAAATTTAAGTTGGAATTTAATAAGAAGTTATGCATCAATCGCTCTTTTTCGTGGAATAGAAGTAAAAAGATTTTTTTAAGTTATAATATTCTTTTTAAATTAATTTCAAAGGTTAATAAATGTTTAACTGAACTTGATATATCATGGAGTGGTCTTAGTTATGATGGAAGTGTTGCTCTTCGACGAGTTTTAGCTGTTAATAAAGTTTTACAACGTTTAAACATAAGTAATTGTCATATTGAATGGACGAGTGCAAAATTAATAAGTGAAGGTTTAGCAAAAAATTCTACACTTCAAAATTTAAATGTAAATATAAAATTTCTCTTTTTTGGTAATAAACAAATATTTTTGCATAGCTTGCCTTTAATCCAATAACAACACATGGTGCTCAATATATTATTCAAGCTTTAGATGTAGAAACAAGTGCTGTTTCTATGCTTGATCTATCGGTAGGATTCTAATTTTTTTTATGTATGAATTGAAGTTTTCTTTTTTATTCAAAGGGTATTACTGTTTTTTCATCGACAGTACGTCTTGCAGAAAAAATTGCTAAACGAAAAGAATTTATTTTGAAATATGATTGTGAAATACCTACACATGATACGATTGGTCGACAAGGAAGTATGTATCAAAACTTAGTGTTAATTGGAGAAAGATATTTAAATATTATTTATTTTATCATATAGAAGCTGCAAAAGGAGATTCGATGCGTACATTAGTTCAACATATTGATAATAGAAATTGGCGCACATTAGAATATTTTCGTATGTTAAATAAAAACAATCAAGGAGAATTGAAACCTGAAGCGATTACTCTTGATATTGTGGTAAGATATTTTCATGGAAATCATATTATTTATGTTTATATATATATATATTAGAAATCAGATGCCAAACTTGATAATGAAGATATTCAAAATATTCATCAACGTCTTGGAAATATATCTATGCAACCATTAACATATAAGTATGAAAATAATATAATTTGAAATTGATTTTCTATATGTTATATATTCTAGGAATTTGAATTCTATTATTAATAAACAACGGATACGTGATCGATCATTAAAAGCTCGTCAAGAAAAACAAGCACAAAATATGAAAAAACGTAATCAAAAAATCTTAGAAACTGTTAGTCAACATTTTCCTGGAATTGAAATTCTTAGTGAAAAACAAAAACGTCAAGAAGCTATTGAAAAATTATCTAAACCAAGAGCCATCAGTGCTAGATCTAAAGTTTAATAAATTCTTTTAAAAAAAGAATTTCTATGTTTTAATTATAATAAATTCAATTAATAAAGAAAATATTTAAATACCATTGTTTCCATAGTTACAATGACTCATTGAATGTTGTTATAGAATGTCAGATTTTAATGGAAAAACTCATAGGAAATATCCTGTTTATTGTATGACTAATTGTTTTGTATATGATCGAAAGTATAGTGTGTATATCGGTTCAACATTCTTTTCCATTATTAACTATTTGATTACAGATAATCCATATATGGTATTTGAAGTTTTGTAGATAATACCTTCATTACAATGTCATTTGGACTCGATTGAAAAGACTCCTTTCTTTGAGGGTTTGGATGAGATAAATAAGATACACCCACACCCACCCTCAATGTAACCGTGAACGTCTTTTCTACAATACATATCTTTTCAATATGTATTGTTTACCTTACCGATGAGTGTTACTGCTGATATTGTCTTCTCAACAAAAAAAAGAGTTTCAATAGACACATTTTCTTTTTTATCAGTTTTATTTTATTTTCAAAAGAGAGTACACAAAGAAATTACAATTTCATCTTTATGCCTTCGAGGTTTTCTCTATACATTTCAAGATTAGGATGATTTGTTGGTAATGATTGTTGTCCAATTTGTACAGCACGTTCATAAAATGAATGAGCTTTTGAATAGTTGCCCATATACGTATACACCACACCGATATTGTTATAGGAAGTACCTAAATCAGGATGATTGGAAGGAAGTGATTGTTGTCGAATTGCAAGGGCTTTTTTATAATTAGAAAGTGCTTTGTGACAATCAGCCATGTTCTTATATCCCAAACCGATGTTCTTATAGGAACTACCAGAATCAGGATGATTGGAAGGAAGTAATTGTTGTCGAATTGTAAGAGCTTTTTTATGAGGTGAAAGTGCTTCTTGATATTCTCCTTGATTATATTTGATACAACCTAGTTGGTAATAAATCGATGCTTTGTCACTCTCATTTGTTGTTTGATTAAATAAAACTTGATAAATTTCTTGAGCCTTGTTACACTGACCCATTTTAATTAGTAACTGGCCTAATCTGTACCATCCTTCTTGATCTGGAAAAGTCTCCTGTCGAATCTGATCGCTAAGAGTTCGAAGGTCTTGATCGTTGTCATTGGTCAATGTTAGGTTCGCTTAATAGAGATGATTATTTTCATCCATTGTTGCAATATCTCCAATGCGAAAAATAGTATGCATGGAGAAAAGAACCTCATCTTCTGCATGAAAGTAACCAACATCTGTAACAGAAGCAAATGGAGTTGTTGAATCCGTAGGATTAATTGATATAACAAATAGAACTCCAACAAGATCAGAATTTGTAGCAGCTTGCGGTGCGAAACAGAGAGAAACATCACGATTTTTACTAGTTGATAGAAAATGATTAAATGAAAGAAGTCCACCTTTAGTTTTTGTCACTTCGTGAAATCTTCTTTTGAAAGACATTGCCCACGATAAACTGTAAATGTTTTACCTGATTGATGATCATCAAATTGTTCTAAATGTAGTCGTTGAATATCACGGTGTAGATCATTAATAAAGAAACCCATTCGAACAATAATATCAACATCCATTAATCTTAATGCTTGATTGAGCATCGAATATAAAAAACATTGATAAGTATACCACCAAATAGGCCTTCGATCATGGTAATCACGTTCGAATTTTTCAATATGATGTAAATCATATTCATTTTTGACAAATGCTTCACGCAAATCAGTAATAAATTCTTTGAAATGTTTATCTTCGAAGTTGATGGTTAATAAGATCTCTTTCAAGATCTGAGTATACATAAATGATGGATCTAATTGATCCAACTTTTTATCTGATGTCACAAAGCTGATTGATTTGGCATTTTGCTCACATTGATGAGCAGCCTGTTTGAGAGCTTCATAGATTGATGTTATATCTGTGAAGACTCCTTTTATTTTAGGCCATTCTTTGACCCATTGTTTATCCCATTCTTGGTTATTACAAAAAATAAAAATGGTGTCTACTTGGGACATATCATGCACATGAGGTACAATATGTTGTCCAAGTGATCCGGAGACAATCATACATACTTTATTATTGTTAATGGTGTTAATAAATTCAACACATTCTTCACCATCAGTAAACGTGTTTATGTTGTTAACTACATGTTTCAATTGTTTGATTGTATTACTACAATCAGCATTATCATCATTAATATTGTTGTCTAACCAAACAAAGAGGACATTTTGCATTCTTAGTCTGTTAATACGTCGATTTGCAACTGCATTCTCGGAAAAATTTGATATGTGTTTATCATTAGTTGGTGTATTGGTTTGAATAGATGTTATTAATTTGTTGTTCGCCATTCTTTGTTGTAATGTAGACTATTTCAAGAAGAAATGTTTATAAATGAATGAGAATAACGTGTCATTTTATAGTAGAAATTGTTCTTTTTATCATCATTTACATTGTTTTTACTGTTATCAGTATTTCACCTGGTTTTTTAATGTTTGTTAAGTATAAACCAACACCACAAAATATTACAGGTATTATTAGACATATGTATCAGTTACCGACAAACGAAAAGGATGTTAAAGTACGATTATTGTTGACAATTCGAAACAATAATCTGTAAGAAATAGTTTATAAAATATTTGTCCTTACAGAAAATTTCTAAAGAGGTTTTTATGTTTTTTTCATTCAATACTACAGAATGATGGAAATTTACAATTATTTTGATTTCGAAACAAATGATTACTGAATAATATGACAAAAATATCAGAACAATAATAAAGACTTTCTATTGGAATAATGAGGAAAAAGATTAAAACCATTTCTAGCAAACAGAATAAGAAACATTTAATTATTATATGTGTTGTCGATTGTTCTTTTTTATCTTCTTTTTATTTTCATGAGTCAACGACCACATGTATGCATGTTCTATAACTTATATAGTTTTATCAAAAATATGAAAGATCAACAAAATAGACACATTCAGGTAAATCAAAAGAAAAATATCAGTATTGATATATTTTCAAAATGAATAAAATTCATGAATGTTCCTTTGCGTATTATTTGTTTTCATACTAATCGTATGTTTGAAATGAGTAAATTGACTCTAATGGAATCATCTAATTGATTATTCTCACCTACTTGCCACTGGATAAAGATCAGATGTAAATTTTTGCAAAGCTTTACACCTTCTTAATTATATTACGATCTTCTGTGATAGACATTCACATATTTATTTTTACTTGTCAGCTTCACAAATGATTGTTCGTTCTACAAAAAGAATTCACATGTATCTACATACAGATGAGAAAAATCTATTGCAGGCATTTCAATGTCATCCAATTTTGAAAATAAAAAAATTGAAGTTATTCAACAATACTTTTTGTCTTTGAGAATTGACTTATAATACTTCTATAGTTCATGTTTTCATAGGCAATATGTTTGTGTTATCTTTTAGACGTAGCTTCTATTCGACTAAAAGTTATTTCTGAAAACTATCACATATTATCTTATGAAATATTTGCATCAAGAACTCAACTGTTGATAATTTGTGAAATTATCTGTAAAATATACTTTCAGATTTTGAATGGCAACGTATTAAATAAAACATTCTTTTCTTCAATTTCTCAAATTAAACAAGAACTCATTGACATATAATGATATTGCCACACAATTTTCATTTTTATTTGTAACCAAATTTTTCTGCTTAGGTTAAAGTAATGAAGAGAACGCAATTTATTCATGAACGACCATTTTCTTCGCTGTATATGACAGTAGAATACAAACTAATTTTTTTATCAAATTATTAATATAATCGTTATATAAGGTATATTTGTATTTTATCGTGAGATTATCTTTATGTTGAGCTTGAAGCTAACGATATTTACGAACGAAAAATATATGATGATCAATATTTTTGAATGGTTTGAATCAATTATTAGAATAAATCATGAATTAGTTTTAGAAAACATTAAAGAATGAATTTAATTCATAGTATATATTCACACATTGCTCTTTTGTTGAAAAAGCATCGATTTATAAATCAAACCGTTTATATAATTTATTTACTTGGATACATCTGCAATTCTAGGATTAGGATGTGAGTGTATCTCATATATATTCTAATTATTCACATCCTCAAGATGGTCCGGTTGAAAATTAATAAACGAATGGTATCAGTTCGATTTCGATATTTTTATTTTGCTCTTAAACGGAAGTTTTTCGATATTTCGTTGCTGAAATAATCCTAGCACAAAATGACAACTTTGAATGTGTACGTCGAGAAAGCAAGAAAACTCGCGAAGGACTACATAAATGCTTTGCTTCGCATAGCATTAAAAACATCGAATAGGATCGAAATACAATAAGATCAAATCGGGAGTAAACCTTTTCAATGATGCAAATTATACATATTAGGAAAATTTTTACATAATTAGCTTTCTGTAATAAGCAATTGAAAATTCGATTTGATTTCCAGTGCCAATCATAAAATTCTCTGTTGAATAGCGACCTCTGATTGCAATAGAATTCTCTATCCACAAACATTAACGAATCATTGATTGATTCAATGAATAAATCGATTTCTCTCTCAATCGTTATCATATGTCATATGATATTCAATTCAATTACATTTAAATAAAAAAATCTATGATAAGATTAAATGAAAATAAACAATTTCCATCAAAATCTAATATTTCTTATTTGAAATCAATTAGTATTGAACCAGTTGTTTTTCTCTATATGTTAGCAATTTATATAAATATTCCAACAGATGAAGCATTACTTTATCGTCAAGTTTGTTATAAACTATATAATATATCATTATGTAATTCAATAAATAAAAATCAAACAAATATTTCTGAAATAATCATACAAAAATATGCATCTATCTATGTCATGTATTATAATGTTGTTTATACAATTCCATCAATATTTATTTCAATAATCTATGGTACATGGTCAAATAAATATTCACATAAAATCCCAATGATATTAGTTAATATCGGTTGTATACTATCAACAATAGTTAATTTATTTATATCAATATTTAAATCAAATCTATCAATTGAAATATTTTTTTTATCAAATTTAATATTTAGTTTATTTGGTTCAACATCAACCATGTTTTCAATAATCTATAGTTATCTAACATATATAACAACAATTGAAAATCGTCGTGAATCTATTGCAATTATCGAATCATGTTTAATGTTTGGTTCAACAATTGGTTCAATATTAAGTGGAATCTTACTTGATTTAACAAATTTTCAATTAAATTTTCTATTTATCATTTTTATTCATTCTATTAATATTATTTATATTCTAATCTATGTTAAAGAAGTTCTACCAATGAAAGAAAATATTTTTCTATGGAAAAATTTTACTAAAACATTATTTATTTGGAATGATATTAAAGATTCATTTAAAATTTTATTTCGAAAAAGAAAATTTCATCAAAGAAAATATCTTCTTTTAACTCTAGCCGCTTTATTATGTAGTATGTAAGTTATTGATAGATTATACACTTGCTCTGTTAACTAAAACGAGTATTCCCTACAGGGAGCTGCGAGTAAACCCAGACCCAACCGGGTATGGGTCTGGGTCGGATCCGAGTCCAGAAAATCGTGGATCCGCAGCTCTCTAATCTCCTATGAATCATTAATGAACTTTTTCTTATTTAGTTTAACAAGTATCGGTAAATAAAAATATTTTTTGCATTGATGAATTTTTCATTAGTTTTAATAGTAATAAGTTTTTCGATTTAATATCTAGGTGAATCATCAGTTGTTTATCTTTATTTAAAGAAATTTCCATTATCATTTTCTCAAAGTCTTTATGGAATATTTCGTGGTTTAAAATCATTTGCTCTTAGTATTGGTTTATTACTTATATTACCAATATTACGTTATTTATTTAATATAAATGATATGACATGTACAATACTTGGGACATTATCAAAATGTGCAATTGATTTTCTATATGCTATTAGTTATTCAAAAACAACTATATTTATGAGTATAGTTTTATATATATAAAATTCTTCTATTTTGAATGATTTTTAGTACCATTATTTGGTATGTTATCATCATATGTTGTTGTAGGTATACGTTCATATATTTCAAAAATTTGTAATTCTAATGAAGAAGGTAAAATATTTTCGATAATTGCATCATTTGAATCAATCGATGCATTAATTGGATCGATTTTATTTAATATTCTTTATTCATATACAATTAATATTTATCCTAATTTCATATTTTTTCTTGCTTGTTTTTTACATTTTTTAACATTACCGATATTTATGTAAGTATATTATGAAATCATCGAAAATATAAACTCTACATATATATATATTATATTACAGTTATATATTATTGAATGATTATTATTTGACTAGAAGAAAAACAACGAAGATAAGAAATCATAGAAATAAAAATTCATCAAATCGATTTAATAAATTTCAACGATATTATCCTTTAGTTCATAGTAAAAATCAAAATAAATATATACTTTCATGTAAATAGTTATATATAGAATATGTTGTCTTTCATCCATTTCTTTTTCGCGTTCTTTGTGAATGATGTATATGATAATAAAATGAAAGAGAATCACGTGAATATTTTCGTATATAGTCAATTATAAATAACGTATTTCATAGAGTATGTCAAAATATTAAACATTCTATAATTTATTTGTAGATAATAATGGCGTTTACTCCGTATCAATTATTCTTAGCTGGTCTTATGTTAGTTACTGGTAGTCTTAATACATTATCAACAAAATGGGCTGATCGGTATTGAAAAATTGTTTTTTTGTGTTTCGAAAATTTTCTTTCTTTTTTTCTTTATAAAGACAAACATCACATTTTTGCGATGGAACAGGTGGAAATGTTACATTTGAACATCCATTTCTTCAAGTAAAAAGTCTTATTTTTTGTAAAATTAATAACTATTGAATTTGTTAAGGGTGTTGGTATGTTCTTAGGTGAATTTTTATGTTTATTAGCATTTAAATTTATCTGGTATTCAACTGCACAATATCGTATTGAACGAATGGTATATAAAGGTGATGCATCATCACGTATAGTTCGTTATTGGCCAATAAAAATTCAACGAGAAACACGTTTAGTCGATGGTGAACAAACATTTAATCCATTTATATTTTGGATTGCATCTATATGTGATATGCTTTCAACATGTTTATCATATATTGCATTAAATTATACAAGTGCAAGTTCATTTCAAATGTTACGAGGTTCAGTTATGGTTTTTACTGCTATACTTAGGTTTGAAAGAAGAAGAAAAACTACTTCTCATATAATATGAAATTTCATTTTAGTGTTATATTTCTTCGAAGAAATTTAACATGGAAACAATGGCTTGGTATACTTACAGTCGTTGCTGGTCTTGCTGTTGTTGGTATATCAGATATTATTTTTTCCAAACATCCTGAAGGTAATCACACAAATATGGAAAAAATTGCAGGTGATGCACTTATACTTGTTGCAATGTTATTTACTAGTTTTCAAGTATGAATCAATATTGAAAAAGAATATATTCTATTTATAAATTTTATATATAGGTTGTTTATGAAGAACGCTTCGTGAGAAAACATAATATTCCGCCATTACAAGTTGTTGGTTGGGAAGGAACATTTGGTTTCTGTACTCTTGGTCTTCTTCTTATACCTGTAATTTATTTGAATAGGATTTGCATATTTGACCTTTTAATTTTCTTACTAGTTTTATTTTATCATTGTTCCAACATCAAATTCAGGTCCTGATCATCGTCTTGAAGATGTTCCAACAGCATTTTGTCAAATGGGTGGCAATTGGGTTATCATTCTTGCTACACTTGGTAAGCAAAAAAAACGTAAAATCTATTTACAACCATTATTTTTTTTCGTTTTAAGGAAATGTATTTTCAATTGCATTTTTTAATTTCGCTGGTATATCTGTAACTAAAGAATTATCATCAACAACACGTATGGTTCTTGATAGTGGTCGAACATTAATTATTTGGATTGTATCATTAGCATTACAATGGCAAGCTTTTTATCCATTACAAATCATAGGTTTTATACTTTTGGTTATTGGTATGGGTATTTATAATGATGTATGGACAAATTTATTTCGACGATTTATTACTCGTCCACCAATATCAAGTGAACGTTCACAATTATTACCTAGTCATCAAGATGCTTCAGTCTATGAATCAACTTCAAATATACCACCAAATGCAGCTGCATCATTTGCTGATACAGTTAACACATAAATAATCTTTCTCTCTCTCTCTCTTTATGTATATCTATTGTAATATTTCACATACACAAAAAAACAAAATTTGATTTTCTATTTTTCTGTTATTTTCAAAAAATTTCAACATTAAAAATAAATATAAAAGGGCCTTCGGTCATTAACAAACATCTGGCAATTTTTCGCTTAACCTGCAATGCACTTTTGCGTATAGCGTAATATTTAATCAAGAAAGGATTAATAAGAATAAAAAGAAAAAGACCATGTCATTGACATCTATATAATCTAGATTATTTTTATTATTTCATTATTCTTTCGATTTGTCATCATGAATCGTCTATTTTCTTTTGTTTTTACCTTTGCATGTCTAGCAATATGGAGTATTAACAGTGAACGTGCATATGTTCACGATAAATTAGTTCGTTTAGAACCATTCACAGATGAACATATACATTATCTTCAAGCTCTTGAAGAAACAACTTCATTGGATTTTTGGACAGAAATTATGGCACCAAATAGATCAGTTGATGTTCGTATACGTGCAAATGAATATGATCAATATGTATCACAATTTAAACAATATTCATTACCATATGAAATCATTGTTAATGATATTCAAGAAGTTATTGATAATGAAGAAAAAGAACTTGCACAAGATCGTTTAATGAGACAAATTCAAAGTCGTTGGTTAGGAGAAGCTGAACCACGTATTGTTGGTACATATGCTACTTATAAACAAATGGAAACATATCTTGACGAAAAAGCTGCTGCTGATCCAACACATATTAAAGTTATTGATATTGGTAAAACTTATGAAGGTCGATCAATAAAAGTAATTTCTATAAAAATGAATCCAGCTTCAACAAGAAATATTTGGATTGATTGTGGTATTCATGCAAGAGGTAGAAACAAAAAAACAAAATAACATGTAATTACATTTATTTTTATTAAAAATTAGAATGGATCACATCTACAACATGTATTTGGTTAACTGAGGAATTCATTAATGAGTATAATAATAGAGATCCTATAATACGTCAGATACTTGATAAATGGACTGTTTATGTTGCTCCATCACTTAATCCTGATGGTAAAAGAAAAATTATTTCGAAATAAAATTAGTTTTAGTTCTCTATAATTTAAGGTTATGAATATAGTCAAACATCAGGTGTAAGTTGCATTATATTTTTTATTAATTTTAACAAAAATAAACAAATTTAGAATCGATTATGGCGTAAAAATCGTTTTCCAACAAACGTTTTATGCAATGGTGTTGATCTTAATCGTAATTATCCATGGAAATGGAATACCGGTATAGAATAAAAATATTATGAAAAACAAATATTACTTCTATATTCTTTTTATTAGGCGGTTCTAGTACTAGTGCATGTAGTGAGACATATTGTGGTAAGTATCAAGAGAAATCAAATTTAATAAAAATATAATATTATTTTTTCTTAATCTCTTTCCACAGGTCGATCAGCAGGAAGTGAAATCGAAACACAAAATGTTGTCAAATTTCTTGAATCATTAAAGGGCACTTGGGACATGTATATGTCATTTCATGCCTATGGTCAATGGTGGTTGTAAGTAAAATTTAATGTTTTCTTATATCTCCATTTTTATTTAATAAAATTTTTTTTTTATTTTTAGTACACCAGTAAGTTTATATTTATTTTTTAAGAAGAATTTTTCTTTAAACGAAATTATCTAGTACGGTTATACAACAGGTTTACCAAAAGATTATCAAAAACAATTAGCAACAGCACAAGCTGGTGCAAATGCTCTTACTGCAGTTCGTGGTACAAAATATGCTGTTGGTAGTATTTCAGGATTATTATGTAAGTTATTTTATTTTTCGATTGAAATTAAATTCTTATTTATTTATTTTCAAGATATTGCAAGTGGTAGCACTTGTGACTGGGCTTATGATTCATTGGGTATTAAACATTCATATACAATTGAACTTCCACCAACACAACGTAAACTAATTTTGTTTTCTTTTGATTAAAAAAAATGAAAATTTTCTTTTAGAACAATCAAACATTGGCTTTGTTTTACCAGTATCAGAAGCACCTGCTGTTTGTCGTGAAACATATGTTGGAATGAAAGAATTTTTAAATAAAGTACACGAAGATACTGCTCAATGAGAAAATGGTTAATTTTTCTGTATTGTTATTTTAATTGAAACATCGGTTTTTTTTCTGATCATTCAAATAAATATACATAAAACGAGAGAGACAAGACTCGTAACAGAAAAGAAACATATTAGCTGTCTTATTCATAATCTTGTCAAATTAGTTCAAGTACTACTTCTTCAACATATTCATCCAATCAAGTTGATCTTGTACTTTTTCTCGTCTTCATCATCTAATCTATCATATGGATTCTGATTTTTTTTCTCTCTCTCTCTCTCTTCTTATTGACGCTTACATAGAAACGTCATTATCATTTGATTTTTGTCAGGTTAATGTCACGTTCATTCATCGAATATATCCTTTGAGATCTAATTGTTTTCCAATCGCATCCTATCGCTTCGCTTATTTTTATGCGTTCATCTTCCGACGCTTTTCTTATGAAAGAGGTTCTTATAAGTAATAGTCATAATAGTAGATACGTCGAGTAAAACAAGAGCGAGAGAAGAAAACATCGAAAAATGTCCTCGAGCTTTATATATATATATATATATTATATATATATGGGAAATAAGAAAGAAAAATATGGAAGCAAAAAGAAAAAGGAATTGTTCATAACGATTTTTCTGCATCTCAATACAGCGAGTTTATTACAATGAGGCTTTCACACCGTGTGACGCACATTCGTTAGACCCCTTATGCGTCGATTCGCATTATTATAGCGGAAATGAAAAATGCACAAGAAGGGTGACAGAGAAAAAAGGAAGATGGTACTTTGTGACAAAGTAGAGAAGCAATTGGCGACTATGAGAGGTTAACATAAATGTCTAAGCGATCCCTTGTGACGAGTTCGATTTTTTGTTCAAGAATAGTTCTTTGATATAAGATCGGTATGTGATCAGGAAAGAATATAAAAGCGAAACACTATAGGTGCTAATTTGTTTTCCTATCAAGAAATCATTAAATAATGAGTTAGACACATATCCATATATAAGTAGAAAATAGATTATTGAGTAAAAGACAGAGAGAGAAGAAGAACAAAAAAAAAGAAAGAAAGAGAGGATAAAGAGAAAAAAAGAAAAACCGGAGAAGACAGGAAAAAATCTAACGGAGAAACAGTTTGTCAACAAGTCTTGTCGCTCCCTTGCTTTTATTAATTGAAATAGCATAGTTCTTTTTTTTTATATTCAAAAATGTTCTTATCCGAATGAATTGATATTTATACATTTTTTTCTCTCTCTGTTTTGATGATTGTTCGTTATTGTTAAGTCGAAGATTATATTATAGTCTTTATGAAAAACGACAAACATGAAAGTATCAACTTAGATTGAAAATCTATTTTTTTTTGTTCTTTCTTTCTCTTTTTTCTATTCTATTTTTTTACATCAGTCATGAAAGATTTCTTATCGGTTACTTAAACTATTTAGATCAAGTTATATTATGTTCACACTTTGTTGATTATATTAATAAATAAAATTGAAATGCAATTATTTCCATCAATTCATCATTCTCTATTTGATTGTTGTCATCTATGGAAACTTATATTTCTTGTTCTTCGTACAACACGGTAAAATTCTCTGTTATTCATTCTATAAATTAATAGATAATTATTTATTTATTATTAATTTTAGTTTAATACAGGGTGAAATGAATACTAGTGTTAATATATCATCATTTTCTTCAGTTAATGTAAGAGTTAACAATGAAATTATCTATTGTAATTATTTGTTTTTCTTTTGATTTTTGATTTTATTAGATAGTTCCACAAATGAGATTTCATCCTCATGAAAGTTTACCCTTGACAGAACAAATTATATATGATTTACGGAACGATATGAGAAAAGCAAATGAAATAAATGATTTTGATGATGAAGATTATAGTGAAGATGAAGATATTGCAATTGAAGAAGATAATCTACAATATATTCAGATAGCATCAACATTAAAATCTCCTACAGTTATAATTACTACAATGACTACTATCGTTTCTACTCCTGCTACTACTACAACAACAACAATCCCGTCGACGACGACGATTCCAACAACACTATTAACTACATTTTTTGCAATAAATAGTCGACGAATTGAAGTCGCTGAGAGTAAAACATCAGACAATAAAGATACGACTAAATCACCCTCATCCTCATCTCGTCATGTGCCATTGCTTTTATCTTTATTATTTTCGCTTAGTACATTGTATAGATGCAATTATGTGAATACTTTTTTATTTTAAACAAATAATCAAAAAAAAAAGATACGATTAATCTGACTACAAAAAAAAGTGAGAAAAAAATCACTTGTAATGTTATTATAATAGACAACTACTATTCGGTTTTGACCGATCTTCAAGATATTTCCAAACAAACTAAAAACAGGTAAAGATTAAGTTTAGATCAATAATTTCATTATTATATTAAAAAAAAACAAATACGGTCCAATATCGAACAATATATATATATTCATTAGTTACTATTCATACTATTAAAAAGAATGCATTAAATCAGAAAGAAAAAGATCTGATTGCTAATAAACAACAGCAAAAGATTTTTTTTTTGTAGAAAGTCGAGCAAAATAAAAGCCTTTATGCGTTTTCTCTTGTCCTTGATCGAGAATAAAAAGTATGTATTTATAGAAAGCAAATGTTATTTTTTGAAAAAACTGTTAAACTTACATTACAAAATTCTTTAAGTAATTTTTTTTCTGTATCATTAGCATTTCCAGTCATATTTTCAATTGATTCATAAACTTCAGCTGTCTTTAAAGAAAGAAAAAAGAAAAAATAATATATTTGAAATATTGATTTTATGTAGATTGAATTACTCTAATAGCATCAAACATATTTTGGATAGAAATTTGTTGTTGAAGTGGGTCATTAATTGATTTTTTTATTGGAATTTTTTGTTGATTTGTTAGTTTTGTTCGTATTAAACGATCATAAGTTGGTTTGGGTTTTTGAAAACATGAATAACGAAATGATTCACGTTTTTCAACATTTGTTTGTGTTGAAACATTTCGTTGAATTTTTTTCTAAAAATAAAATTTTAATTTCATAAAAAAACAAAAAAAAAATGTTTTTTTACATTTTCATTTATTTTTATTATTATTTGTTGGATAAATGATTTAAGTGTTTGATTTTCATTTACAAGTAAAATTTGTCGTTGTTCAAGTTCATTTAATTTATTTTGATAATCAACTATTTGACATGTTAGTTTACGTATTGTATTTGTACCAAACATTTTCCATTGTTCAGCTAATTCATGCATTTTATAACGTTCTTCATCAAGTAAAATACATAATTCTTTTAAATCATCATTACTTGCTAATGATGAGGAAGTTTGATTCATCGCTTTTTCTTCTTCCTGATCATCTATCAAGGACTAGAAACAAAAATGATTTTTCCTTTTCAATAAATTTTTTAAACATGCAATACCTCATTCATTGTAATTTAATAACTTTATTTAATAGATCTAAAATGAACAAGCATCATTTATATATTGATAATGAACATATGTATATGCATTGAAATAATAGATGAATGGACAATAGAAGGAAAAAAAGAACGAGTTTAATTAATAATGCCCGGAATAAGATAATATGAAACAAGATATATTCTCAAATAACAGAATCAAGAAAAGTATTTACATCGAGCAAATGAATGTTCATATTAGTCTATGTACTCAAGTATCAAATACTACAAATTCTAATTAAGGTATATTCTATATTAAAATAAATTTTCAGTATGTATTTCAATTATCGAACATGAAACTATGCGGTTAATTATTTTCCGATGTAAAAGTGTAACCATATACACTTGATAATTATACTTGAACACATGTTTTCATGTAATCATATTCTTGAGTACGTGATTTACTTAACTTGTACTTAGAAAAAAAAGAAAGAACCCATCTATTTCCTCTATTCTATCGAATAGATAATAATAATGATGGTATTTGTAATTATCGGATGTTTAACATCTACAATAAATTCTTAACAAAAGAACAAAGTATGTGTCATTAACTAAACAATTTTGATAAATAAAGAAAAATTAATTACTTAATTTTGCATTATATAAATATTATTAAGAAGATAAAGAAGTTTTATATTAAATTAGTTGATTAAAATGGAATTTAATGTTTATTAAAATGTAAGAAAAAAAGAGAAGAATTTGTCTTAACTTATCAGAAATAATAACTAAGAAGAATTCTGTATATGCCTTGAAGACACAGACATACATTCTTTGATAACCCAGTCTCCTACATCTTTTTTAATATTGTTAATCATATGTGACAAATTACATTGATAAGCAAATGTTATCACTAAGCTTTCCGGGCTAATTTCAAAACATATAGCATTAACAAAAACAGAATATTAATATATTATTTATGGATGATTCTTTCGAACCGCTTGGCTGCTTTTCTATTATATTAATATATCGCATTCATCAAAAAAACATTCTCGTCTTCTAATTTTTTTATGACTATGATAATAGCTGAGAAATAAAGTAGCTAAAACTAACAGAATGTAAATCTTATACTACCTATTCTAAATACAAATAAAAAAATGTATTAAATTGATTCAATATATATATACCCAATCTAAGCAAATTCTCTTAGTTTTTAGTAGTTACCATCTTAACGATAATTATTATACTTCACCGTTTTGATTACTACGTCCCAATAAATACATAAAATGAGTCTTTATTCAAATCTGTCTGGGGTATTTATAAATCGCCTGTATTCATACAAATGTAAACTAATATGGTTCGCTATTCAGTATCCTTGTCGTTCTAGCCTTTTAAACATAGGTTGTCTCTAGAGGTGTAATTAAAATTTATCAATCTAAGGACATCCACCATGTATTATATATGACGGTAGACTACCAATAGAGATATATTTTTTGATATATCATCATATTAATAATCTCAATAATCTTATCGATGATTATCGTATAATACGATAGACGAGTATTATTCTATTAATTAGCCAAATTGTTTTATCCGATTAAAATGACTATAAACGTACACATTCATTCACGCACGTTCTTTGATCTAACCTTGTAACTATATGTCATGATTATTTTTTCTCTAACGATAAATATGTTTAATATTAATTAAGATTTCTGTTTTTTTCGGTGAAACATCTCGTAAATGATTATCTCAATTAATAGTACTAAAATAATTCTCATTTATTAATCACAATATTTGTTCATTATAAATAATTATATAGAATTTTTTATGAGAAAATGATTAATAAAATATAAGATTAAAACTTACTACGAGTCTTATGAAATGTCTGATGTTGACAACTCATCAATCATTTTCTATGGTATCTGTATATTCTGCTACGACTTACTATTCGATTAAAATATTTCATTTGAAAAAAATATTCAATAACGATTAAATTATTTCCTATGATCTCAAGAATTCAATGATTGATGAGCATCGATATTCATATCGATAGGTTCAATCAATATATCGTTCAATTGTTTTTCTTAATTAATAAATCATTAGTATGGAAACTTCTAAAATAATAATTATTTCGTCTAATTCATTATCTAATATTAAATTAAATGAGAAAAAAACTTTAAATATCTATTCAAAATAGCGCCATCTTTTTAATTTACGATTGATGATGATGATCAACAAAATGGCTGCTTAGATTTTTATTGGATAAATCAATACACCGAATGACACATATGATAAAATGAAATAATATTTGTTTTCTTTTCCTCACCTTTCATTTTTATTAAGAGATATGTAAAAAAAATTATCAATTAGATAAATCGAAACAAAAAACAAAACATGAAATTTCCCGATTTATCAATGGTATGATAAAAAATAGGCTTTTTTTATCAAGTTTTATTGAAAATATTTTATTTTTAGTCGAATCCAATTCGACTTCGAGATCTTATACGACAAATACGTTCAGCTAAAACAGCAGCAGAAGAACGTGCTGTTGTACAAAAAGAATGTGCATATATACGTGATTCATTTCGTGATGAAGATAATACATGGAGATGTCGAAATGTTGCTAAATTACTATATGTTTCATTACTTGGTTATCCAGCACATTTTGGTCAAGTAAGAAAATAAAGAAAAAATTGCATTACGAAAATATTCGATTCATTTTCTTCTAGCTTGAATGTCTTAAACTTATTGCATCAACACGTTTTACAGATAAACGTATTGGCTATCTAGGAGCAATGTTACTACTTGATGAACGACAAGATATTCATGTACTCATTACAAATTCACTTAAAAAGTAATTTATTTTGTTTTGTATAGTAAATATCTTTAAATGGTCCCGATTGTAGTCATAATATTATTAGATAAATAAACTAGAAAATAAGTTATAGAGTTTTTTGAAGAGTATTCTAGAAATGCCTATGTGAATTCGATCAACTTTTTCTAAGTACTAGAAAATCACTAGCGACTTTCAATCTGTAGTTTTTTGCTGGGGAATAAATTTGAATTCATAGATTCGCGAAAATCAACTACTGAATTTGAAAATCGTTCAATGTGTTCAAGACATTTCCAGTGTAGAAAAATGACACGATGATAATAGATTTATTTTTCGGTAAGATTACTAGATTTAAGTGACTCTGATGTCAACAATAAATCAATATTGACATATCTTTATATAATATAACTAAGATAAGCTGAAGTGTCAAGAACTGACTGATACTTGAAACTTTATTCACGAGATGATAACTTCATGCACTTATAAAAAAATATCGAAAATAAATTATATGTCAACTTAAATAATAGAACTTAGCTAGAATCCTATGACCGTCACTAATCGAGAGAAGGGAGCAGGTAACCATAGATTTACAAGTAACGCTTATCCAAGGACTCGCTTAGCTCTTTCTCGTTGAAATGCATTTCCTTCACATTTACTGGAAGAACAGATGAAAACCGTGAAAAATAGATTTTCGATGTTTTTTTGACCTTTTACCCATCCTCACCCACCCACCTCATCATGGTCACCCAATAGGCTTCATATTCGAACTCACCGCATCGAAATACCTCTAGAAATGTCTTTTCCTAAAAGTTGGCTTTCGATGTTTTTTTGACCCTGCGGACACACAATCAATCAAAGAAACAATTTATTTTTGCTGGACTCTTCTCTACGAGAAAGAGAATAATGTCTCTAATTATGATTTTCTTTTCTTTTTAGTGATCTTAATCATTCGAATCAATATATCGCTGGTTTAGCATTATGTGCATTAGGATCAATATGTTCACCTGAAATGAGTCGAGATTTAGGTGGTGAAGTTGAAAAATTAATGAAATCATCAAATCCATATTTAAAGAAAAAAGTCAATTTATATAGAAACAAAAAAAGGAAGATAACTAAACGATTTATTTGCTTTTTTAGGCTGTTCTTTGTGCTGTTCGTATCATAAGAAAAGTTCCTGAACAATTTGATGTTTTTCAAAATTCTATTCGAAGTTTACTTAGTGAAAAAAATCATGGTATTTAAAAATGAAAAAAATTCTTTTTCAAAAATTTTATTTTATTTTTTTTCAAAGGTGTTCTTCTAACTGCCACCGCTCTTATTATTGAAATGTGTAAACAAAATAGTCAAGCATTACAAATCTTTCGAAAAGTTGTTTGAAATTATTTTATTTTACTAAATAATGTTTTGTATAATTTTAGTTAGTACCAAATCTTGTTCGTATTCTTAAAAATTTAATTATGTCAGGTTATAGTCCTGAACATGATGTATCAGGAATAAGTGATCCATTTTTACAAGTAAAATTCAATTTATTTATGAAATTTTTTTCGAATAAAATATTTTTTTAGGTACATCTTTTACGTTTAATGCGTATATTAGGCCGAAATGATATCGAAGCAAGTGAAACAATGAATGATATTTTAGCACAAGTATCAACAAATACAGAGAATAGCAAAAATGTTGGAAATGCTATTTTATATGAGACAGTTTTAACTATAATGGATATTAAATCAGAATCGGGTTTAAGAGTATTAGCTGTGAATATTTTAGGAAGATTTTTACTTAATAATGATAAAAATATTCGTTATGTTGCATTAAATACACTTTTACGTGTTGTACATGCTGATCATAATGCTGTACAAAGACATCGAGCAACAATTGTGGAATGTCTTAAGGATGCTGATGTATCTATTAAACGGTAAGAAAAGAAAAAAGAAAAGAAAATATTGATTTTTTTTGGGTTTCTTTTAGACGTGCAATGGAGTTATGTTTTGCATTAATTAATTCAAATAATATTCGAACAATGATTACTGAAATGTTAACATTTCTTGGAACATGTGAACCAGAATTTAAAGCTGATTGCACATCAAATATGTTTTTAGCTATGGAACGGTAAAGAAAAAGAAATTACTTGATTTTTTCTTATTATTTTTATTTAGTTTTTCACCATCGAAACGATGGCATGTTGATCAAATGATTAAAGTTCTTACGACAGTATGTTACGAAAATTAGCGAAGAATTATTTCAAATTTCATTTTTTCTTAAAGGCAGGCAATAGTGTTCGTGATGATATTGTATCAAGTTTAATTGGTATTATATCATCCGCACCGGATTTACATGGTTATACCGCTTATCAATTATTTAAGATTATTCGTAATGATATAACTCAACAACCACTTGTTCAAGTTGCATTGTGGACATTAGGTAGAAACTCTAGTTTAACTTCTTTATATGTAATGTAATTATGGATGTGCAGTGTCGGTTTACTGAGCACTGAATTTTACTAACAACGATGTTCACTGACACTTTTCAGTGATCACCGTGCCAGTTTTTCGGTGAACAAAAAGATATTGTTATAAATACTAAGGTTTAGCACAAAAATGTTTTAGTTGGTAGTGTTATTGGCACTGATATCCAGTGTTCGGTGAACACCGACACTTATTTTCGGTGTTTGGTGAACACTGACACCGATATTTTCAGTGGAACGGTGGTCGCCGAACTGATATTTTAAGTGTCCGCTTTTCAGTATTTTCACTGACACTGCACATCCCTAAATGTAATATCAATGGCTATTTCTTTGAAATACTGAATATATTTACGAGAATTCTACAAGGAGAAATAGAAACCAGTTGCTCTACAGGTCTTAAATATACAACCATTAGTATATAAAAAATCGAAAAGTAGTGTGTTACTAATGATTTTTAAATTCAAGGAGTTTTGTCATTTTATTTCGTGTGTTCAAAGATTTCGAATTCTTCTGAATGTCAATAATTGATCGTATAATTATGATTGATAAACTTACTTGTTAATATAGAATGTTTAATTTTGAAGATTATTCATTCTCTTTTGTTTAGGTGAATTTGGTGATTTATTTGTTAGTGAACAATATCAACATACGGATGATCAGGAAAATATTCAAGTAAATTATTATTTTCGAATCAATTTTATATATTTTTCTATTTATTTCTAGGTTAGCGAAGAAGAAATCGTTAATATATTAGAAAAGATTTTAAATTGGTCAATAAGTACAGTTATTACACGTGAATATGCTATAAATGCATTAATGAAATTAAGTACACGATTTCCTAGTTGTTCAGAGTATGTTTAATTATACAAAAAAAAACACAATAAGAAATTTCATTTTTTCTATTTTAGCCAAATACAATCTGTTATGACTGTTTATGCATGCAATATGAATTTAGAATTACAAACACGTGCTGTTGAATACACAGCACTTTTTACTAAACATAATCCAATTAGGTATAAATTTAAAAATAGATAATGAGATATCAAATTTCATATATATATATTCTTTATTCCAGGTCAAGTATTGTTCAACGTATGCCTGTTCTTGTTAGTACTCAAACATCAAATACAAATAATGAAGAGACGACATATGAACAAGAGGATTCATCTTCAACTAATGGAATTAGTTCTGTTACACAAAATGAACCTGTGGAAGATTTATTTAAGATTCTTGATGAACCTTCTCACACGAATGGTAGCAATAATTTAAATTCTCATAATAATATATTTGATTTATTAAATTCTGATGACCAACAAATTAATACATCATCAACTCCACTTGAAGATATACTGTTTGATGATAATTTACCAAAGAGTCAATCAAATAATAGTATATTTGAATTTTTATTTATTAATATATATCTATAAATTGTTCTAGATTTCACTTCATCTATTCCATCAATGAATGTTATTGATAAAAATGGTTTATGTGTTACTTTTCAATTTGAAAAACAAGATCAACTTTTATTAATTCATTTACAAGCAACAAATTCAACACAAACACCAATAAAAAATTTTACTTTTAAAGCTGCCGTACCAAAAGTAACAAAATTTCGATTATTTTTATTTTCAATATAATGTTTTTTTTTCGTTTTTATTAGACATTTAGTCTTGAATTACTTCCGCCAACTAGTACAACAATTCCATCAAATAATACAGGAGATATTCGTCAAATAATAAAAATTTCCAATCCAAATAAAGAAAAACTTCGTATGCGTATTAAAATAAACTATTCATATAATGATTCTCAAATGAATGATGAAGCGGAATTAAACTCATTTCCTCAACAGTGTTATAATTGATTTCTTTGTTTGTTTTTCTTTTCTGTTCATTTCAATCTCTCTCTCTATATATTTATTATTATTGATTATGCATGTTTCTCTCTCTCTCATTGTCATTTATTCTTATCATTTGTTCGTAGAAATTATTTCAGTTTTTCTTTTATATATCAATGGAAAAAAAAGAACAAATCTACATTCCATTTTCATTTGAATAAAAACTCTAAAATGAAAGATTGATTCGAGTATTATATTAGGAGCACGTTGCGCATTTTCTTTTTGTTCGTCTCACTCAAGTGTATCGTTTTTTTTTTGTATTGTGCTCATTTACGTTTTAAGTGATTGTGTGAAACCAATGATGATCAATCATTTTATTCGTTATTAAACAAAAGAAAAAAAAATAAAATTTAGATCTTAATCATATGATTCAAAATTTATTTAAATATATGTGATTTTCTTTTGAATCTAAACGAACAATATGTAATCTTATTTATAAAATTCTGCTAATTGTTACTAAGTAACAATGTGCATGCAGTCAGTCGCCGAATCGTATATATATATAATGACGTAATGTGTTCTCTTCATGCTAGAGGGCAAAATATCCAACATAGCCATCATCGTTACTGTTCTTCCTCTCACTCACTATTGTTTCTTTTATTTTCGTTCGTTGGTTTTTTTTTCTTCTTCTCCATTTTCTTTTTCTTTCTCCATTTGACGCTACGAGATGTTTCTCGAACAGTCTGGAATCTTATCGTAGACCATTTTTTCTTCTTCTTTTTCTCTTCTACGACTACATCGACTATCGCTGCTCACATATAGTAAGCTGGTAGTTGTACTGACTGCAACCATTTTATAATCAGACATATTTATCTTTGCCTACATTTTTTCAAAACTTTAACTTTTTAGATTTCCAACTAGCACAATTTTTCTTCTTTTTCTTATTCATTAAAAACATTAAAAAATAATGGCTGACGTACGCAAAGCTATCGGTATTGATTTAGGTACAACTTATTCAGTAAGTTAAATAAAAAAAAAAACAACACCAAATTTATCCTTGATTTTACTATTTTATTTGTAAAATAGTGTGTTGGTATTTTTCAACATGGAAAAGTTGAAATCATTGCTAATGATCAAGGAAATCGTACAACACCATCGTATGTTGCATTCACAGATAGTGAACGTTTAATTGGTGATGCAGCTAAAAATCAAGTAGCTATGAATCCAAATAATACCGTCTTTGATGCTAAACGTCTTATTGGACGTAAATTTGAAGATGCAACTGTCCAAGCTGATATGAAACATTGGCCATTTAAAGTTATTAGTGATGGTGGTAAACCAAAAATTCAAGTTGAATATAAAAATGAAACAAAATCATTTACACCTGAAGAAATTTCATCGATGGTTTTAACAAAAATGAAAGAAATTGCTGAAGCCTATCTTGGTAAAAAAGTCTCCGAAGCTGTTGTTACAGTTCCAGCTTATTTTAATGATTCACAACGTCAAGCAACAAAAGATGCAGGTGTCATTGCTGGTCTTAATGTTTTACGTATTATTAATGAGCCAACAGCAGCTGCTATTGCTTATGGTTTAGATAAAAAAGTTTCAGCTGAACGAAATGTTTTAATTTTTGATTTGGGTGGTGGTACTTTTGATGTATCAATTTTAACCATTGAAGAAGGTATTTTTGAAGTTAAATCAACAGCCGGTGATACACATTTAGGTGGAGAAGATTTTGATAACCGAATGGTTTCACATTTTGTTCAAGAATTCAAACGTAAACACGGTAAAGATTTACAAGATAATAAACGTGGTCTTCGACGATTACGTACTGCTTGTGAACGTGCTAAGGTATATATATATAGAATTTAATTTGAAATACAAAAAATATTAAATAAAATTTTGTTTTTTATTTAGCGTACATTATCATCATCATCACAAGCATCAATTGAAATTGATTCTTTACATGAAGGTGTTGATTTCTATTCAACAATAACTCGTGCTCGTTTTGAAGAACTTAATGCTGATTTATTTCGTTCAACACTTGAACCAGTTGAAAAATCTTTACGTGATGCTAAAATGGATAAATCACAAATTCATGAAATTGTTCTTGTTGGTGGTTCAACACGTATCCCAAAAGTACAAAAACTTTTACAAGATTTATTCAACGGTAAAGAACTTAATAAATCTATTAATCCAGATGAAGCTGTTGCATATGGTGCCGCTGTTCAAGCCGCTATATTAACAGGTGATAAATCTGAAGATGTTAAAGATTTACTTTTACTTGATGTTGCACCACTTTCATTGGGTATTGAAACAGCTGGTGGTGTTATGACAGCATTAATTAAACGTAATACAACAATTCCAACAAAACAAACTCAAACATTTACAACTTATTCGGATAATCAACCAGGTGTATTAATTCAAGTTTATGAAGGTGAACGTGCAATGACAAAAGATAATCACTTATTAGGCAAATTTGAATTATCCGGAATTCCACCTGCACCACGTGGTGTACCACAAATTGAAGTTACATTTGATATTGATGCCAATGGTATTTTGAATGTTTCAGCTATGGATAAAAGTTCTGGAAAAGAAAGTAAAATTACAATTACAAATGATAAAGGACGTTTATCAAAAGATGAAATTGAACGTATGGTTTCTGATGCTGAAAAATATAAAAAAGAAGATGAAACACAACGTGATCGTATTTCTGCTAAAAATTCACTTGAATCATATTGTTTCAATATGAAAACAACAATTGGTGATGAAAAATTAGCAGATAAAATTGATGCTGAAGATAAGAAAAAAATAACCGATACAATTGAAGAAGCATTGAAATGGATGGAAGCCAATCAAGTAAGAAAATAAGGAAATATATGTTTTCATGTTGTTATTTATTTATTTCTTTTTTTAGCTTGCTGAAAAAGAAGAATTTGAACATAAATTAAAAGAACTTGAAAAAATCTGTTCACCAGTTATGACCAAACTTTATGGTGGTGCTGGCGGTGCACCTGGTGGTATGCCTGGCGGTATGCCAGGTGGATTTCCAGGTGGTCCCGGTGGAGCACCACCAGGCGCTGGTGGCAGTGCTGGTCCAACTATTGAAGTAAGTGATTCGAAAGGTTAAAAAAACATGATAAGCTTATATTTCGTTTCTTTTTTCTATTTTAGGAAGTCGATTAAAAATCGAATTATTTTATTTTTATCTTCTTTTTTTTTTCATTATCAAACATCAGTATATATGTATGCGTGTGTGTGTGTGTGTGTAAAAAAAAAAGAACGTTTGTGTGAAAGGAATGGAAATTCTCATTAAAAAATAAAATAAAAGTCAACAAATGCCGATTGAGATTTCGACATAAGAATAAATCGAATATATTGTATTGTTTGTCGTTTAAATTATGTTCATAATTAAACAAAAGCAACACCAAAATAATTATGATCAGGATTATTAAAACATTTATATGAACATAGTAGTACACGTTGTGGTATAATTGTTGTTGTTTGTGTTGTATTCGTTTTCATATTTGGAAATATTTGTTGTGCATCAATAAATTCAACACATTCTAACCATGTATTTAAAAAATAATTATGACAAAGTTGACATTCAGTGCATTGCATTAAAATCTCTTTAGCTTTCGTATTGTATTGTAAATAATCACGTAAATTTGATTGAATATTTTCTGTTGAATTACATAATTCATACATTGAACGACGTGCACAAATTTCTTTTAATGTTAATATTTCATTTTCTTGTACGGAATGTACTGGTACACGTTCGATGAATGGATTATGTTCATTGTGAAATTCTTTTAATTGTAATGTATAAAATTGACTTGGGAAGATACGTAAACTGTTACAAGCAATATCTAAGATTTTTAATGAATTTTTTAAATTTGTTATACTTTCAGGTATTTCAAGAAGATTATTACGATGTATGATAAGTTTTGATAAATTTATTAAATAACCAATTTCAAGTGGAAGTTTTGTTAATGAATTAAAACCAAGTTGAAGTTCAATTAAACGTATACATAAACCAATTTCACGTGGAAGTTCTATTAATTGATTATGTTCTATTGTTAAAATTTCTAAATTAACTAAACAACCAATATCATTTGGTAATTGTGTTATGAAATTATTATTTAAATTTAAAATACGTAAATTAGATAATTTAGAAAATACTAATGAAGTTGATAAATCACCAAGATGATTGTTAAATAAAAGTAATTTTGTAAGACGAGATAATTTACCAAGAGCAGCAGGTATAGTTTCAAAATGATTGTTTGCTATTCAATAAAGATATATTTATTTTCATACAAAGAAAAAAAAATTGTATTAAATTATTAGTTGTTTTCTATGCATTAGGAAAATCTGGGTGCGGGTGAATGTGGGTATGGGTGGGTGTGGGTGGAAGTGGGTATGGGTATGAAAGTGGGCGTGGGTGGGTGTGGGTATCTATCTTCTCTTAACTAACGCCCACTTCCGCATACCCATACCCACACCCTCAAGATATTTCGGATCTACCGGCATAAATCTCTAAAAAAAAGTCTCTTTTACGAAGTTCTGCGAAAAATCGTCAAAAAAGTTTTGATTCCAAACACCCGGTCACGCTGTTAGGTGTTCGTAAGGGGTAGTACGCAACGTCATTCCTCGTGAGTCTTTAGTCTTTTAGATTTCCTTGAAAAAAGGTATTATTTCAAGGATATCCTATTTATAATTGGCTCCGTTTGTAAATCAGATTTTAACTCGTAATACTGTCATGCAATGTTTTTCATATATATTATTCGATAAATTAAAATTCTTATAACTCTAGTTAAAAAAAGATTTTGGAATATTTTTCAAATCAAAACTACGCATACAGTTCAAATTTACATATGATTTATCATGTAAAATAATTCGTGCGGAAATATGAAAATTAAATTTCCGTAGAAACGTATTAGATATTGCATGCAAATATCTAGAAATTTATCAATGATATTCTAATCATTTTCCTGTATTCACTTCGCATCAGGAAGTTCACCTGATCATCTATCGATTAGATTATATATAAAAGAAATAAAATATTAATTTTACCTAAATTACAAATTTCAACTGATTTTAAATTTTCAATTTCATCAGGTAATGATTTAAGTTGATTTCCATGTAAATCAAGTTCACGTATATTTTTACATTTAATAAGATATTTAATTGATGAAGGAAGATATTGTAATTGTTTTTGTGTATAATGAAACGCTTTTGGATGTGATTTTAAAGCACATGCTATTGCTTGATTAACTCCAATTGTCTCTAATGTTTCACGATTGGAAGATTTTGATAATTTATTATCTGGTCGAATAGAATAACTTGTTGTTCGTCGAATAACTAAACCTTGACTAGGTTCATCATCATCATCATCGAAATCTCCGGATTCCAAATCATTATTATTTTCATGTAAAACTGGCATCGTATTGTTATTTACTTTCTGCATTTCTTTCTTCTCAATCAATCGGAATAATTTGTAATAGCAAGCAATCCTTTCTTTTTTTTCTCTTCTTCTTCTTTCTTTTTCTTAATACTTCAAACATTTTTATTTTTTTTCTATTCCATTGCTTGATAAAATACATGAAAATCTTCAAATGTTGTTAAAGAAAAAGAAGCAAAAAAGTAAATATAATGTTTTTTTCTTTTGGTATATAATCAACTGAAATTTCAAGTAATAATAAAAAACAAATTTCCGAATATAATTATCAAGGGAGAAAAAAAATTATAGTTGATTGAATTGACTACAAATGAATTCATTCTAAAATAAACATCAAAATTTTATTATCATTTCTATCTATAAATATTTACAGAAGAAGAAAAAAATCATATGTCACATATATCGTCGAAACAAAAAAAAAATGGGAAAAGGGGAAAAACTAAACAATGATAAATCAATTAGCTAGGTTAGAAATGCAAGTGAGAAGAAAAAAAAATAAATATACAAAATGCAAATTTACATATATAAATGATTTATCGGGATCAAGGTTTTTATATATTAATACTGTTAATTAATCTTCACGGAGATTAACTTCAATTTCTTCATCATCTGTTCCTTCAAATGTACTACGTTGACTTAAAAATGGTGAGCGATGTCGTAATGCTAATGCATCAGCATCATCATCTTCTTCATCCATACTACCAGTCAATAGACGAAATAAACCTCGAGGTAAACGTACAGTATTTCGTATTGTTTGTCGTCTATAACGTTGTTGTTGTTCTTCATTATCTTGACTTGCTAATTGTAATATATCATTATCAATATCATATAATTGAAAAACAATACAACCAACACATTTATCAAAACCACTTTCTGAACATGAACAATGCCATGATTGACCATGTGAAAATGTTCGATGACATATATCACAATTAAATCCCGGTGTTGAATAAACTGTACCATTTTTTCGTTTACGTTTAGTACGATCAGCATCAATTAATTTATGTCCTAATGTACATTGAAATACTGGTGAAGTTTCTTGAATATTTGGTGAATTTTTTAATTGTATATCAATCATTTTCGGATAAAGTACTGTATATAATGTTGAAACAAGATCATCATATTTTCCCGATGCTTTTTTATAGGGTTCAAGAGATTTTTTATTTATATATGTTGAACCAAGAACAGGTACTTCATCACAATGTGCTCGAGCAAGATGATTAACAAGTTGTTGAGAATTATATTTTGTTGAATCATTCTATTAGAAAATAATGTTTTTATTAAATTTAAAAAAAATAAATCTCAATATACTTTTTCTCGACAAACATTATGTGGACATGTAAATGTAACATTTGAACATCGTTCCATATGATGTTCATATTCATGTGGAACAATTCGTTCTGAACAATCACATTTTATTGTTAATTGATCGAGCATTAATTTATGTTTAGTAGATTGTTGAAATGAATAATTGACTTCACGACATAATGGACAACCATTTTCATAACGATTTGGATTAGCATCTTTTGCACAAAATATTCTATGACAACATGATGTTAGATGTGGATCTTCAGCAATAGCTAATTTAATGAGAAAAAAATTTAAATTTTAAAAATTTGAAAATAAAAATTATTTTTTTTACTCATGCATATTGGACACATTAAATCATGAGGATCTATTTGAGGTTCTTGTAGTGATGTTGTTGTTTTTTCGAGATGCATTTTTAAGAATCTAAATGAAAGAACAAATCACAAGGTTATTGATTGACATTTTTTATTCGACGCTGTCCTTTTCACGTGAAAAAGACATGTTTTATAGTATAGCATAGATATATACACATATATATGGAAAATAGTTCTGTATTTTGTTTCTTCCTGTTGGTAGAATAAAGTTATACTGGTAATGAATCTATCAGCTGTCTTAAACAAACATGTGACTGATTGGAGAGGATATTTACCAGTCTAGCACTTCTAAACATCACAGGTGTCGCAGTTTTACCATAGAATCAAATATTTCCACATAGACAAACTATGAAATCATAAGAAATAAATGTTTATATATATATTAGAATTTTTTCTTATATTGATAAATGCATAGGTAGAAATAATATCTGTCATGATAATGATATAGACATAAATATGAGACTATTGAAATGAATTTTTAATAGAAAATGTCCGTAGGCAAAAATAATAAAAATATCGATGAATAAAAATGATAAAAACGCGAGTATATTGAAGTACAAATTTCCCTCTCGTTCACCTTACATTCTTGTTTTTGTTATTTTTTCATCGATTTATTAATTTCGTTCCGAATAAAAACGTGAATGAGAAAAAAAATAAGAGAATAGAAGAAATTCGTTTTGTTTTTAAAATAAAATTATTTAACTATATATTTATGGATAAATAGAGATAGATGTAGAAGAGAGTGAGAGAAAAAAAAAAGGTTAATAAAAAAATATTTTAATTTGAACAGAAGATCATAGAAATAACCATAAGTAATACACTAAATGTGATTGATTTTGCATTATTGCTTTTATCAACATCAACTTGATGTACACTTGATTTACCTCGAATAGCATCAATTTCTTGTTGTGGTGAATGAATTGGTTGTGTTAAACGATCAGCTTCACCTGAAATAACTAATGTTTTATTAGCAATATTTGTAAGCATTGTTGTTTCATCAGATAAAATAACATTTGTTATATTAACAAGTTCAGTTTGTGTAACAATAGTTGTATTTACAATTTCGTGACATATTGGATGAGTACCAACAGCTGGACATACATCACTAACTGATGCTAATGATTGACGTGGTACAATTCGATGAAGATTACATGTTCGAGCTAATAATTGACTTGTTGAATTTCCATCGTCACGTATTTCAGCAAAATCAGCTGGAGTAAATGTTCTATGAGTGGTTTTATTTGATGCGATTGGTTCAAGAAAAGCGATTGAATAACCACTACCAACTGGAAATTCTTGACAATATTGTTTACCTGGTACACGACCTAAAACAAAATAAAAATTATTTGATTTTATTATTTCTTATTTATTTATTTATTTACCGGCATTTGTTATATTAATTTGTCGTAATGTTGCAGGTCCTTTTAAAATACAATCAACTTGAAAAAAAATATGAAATATTGAATCACTTCCATCATTCATTATTTTTGCCATTGCTTTTCCATAGACAACAACAGATGATTTTTCTACTTTAGTAGCAAAATCAACTGTATCTGGTAAACATTGTCCTTCATTTGTAGTTTGACCATAACAAAGTGATACGATCATAAGAAGAATGATACTAGTAATACTGTACATTGTAACGTAGGAAAAGAATTTAATATGAAGTCGATGTGAATGTAATGATCGAAGAAATTTACCATTTATTTATATACAGTCAAATGAAATGTAACAGTATACGTCCGATATGTATTTTATTGTTCGAACAATACGGACGATGATCATAGAAGAGACTGTATTTTACTTTTCCCTTCTCTTAAATTTAATTCTATAATCTCTTCTTTAGTTCAATATATAAATAAATATCATATTTGTTTTTCTTTCGAAATAATGACCAATAAAAATATTTTCTTTTTTTAGACATTCATAAACATAATAGAATAAAGTGTACATTAAAAAAAACAGAAATATAGGCAATAGATTTCGTTGTAAACTATTTTTTATTTTTTTTTGTTTTCCTTAGTTTTTATTCATCGAAGATCATCATCGCTGTTTTCGTTGTTTCTTGAACGAGATCCATGTGAAGAATTATTATTCGCTAATTTACGAAGTGATGATGGTTTTCGTGTATTGGAATCATCATCATCATCACCATCATTGTTTTTCTTGTAATATTGTTTTGAATTAATTTCATCTTCCTGATCATTATTACTTAATCTTGAACGAGATTTTTGTCTTGATGATGATGATCTTTGAGATATATTATCATCATCATCATTTGAATGAGTATTTTGTTTTTGACGAATTGATTTTTTCTGATTATTATTCTTTATATATTCATTGTTATTATTATTATTTGAACGTGGAGAAACAATTTGTTTCGATGATTTGGATTTTTTTCTATCATTATCATCATCTAATTCGTTATCACTTGCAATTGTTGTTAATTTTTCAGCTGTTGATTGAGGAGCTTGCATTGTTATAGCCCATTGTGCAACAAGTGGTTGTGGTCGCGGTGTACCAACAGGTGGTCCTTTATTTTGTGTTAGATCTTCACGACGAGAAGCTGCAGATGATGGAGCTAACGGTGGAAGACTATCGTTATTTAAACGATGTCGACCAGCTCCAATAACTTTTTTCTTTTTTCCAGGTATTGATCGAATTGATGTTTGATCATCGGTGGAATTCAATTGTTCACTATCATTATTATTTGATGAGACAGGTCGAGATATAGGTGATTCTTTTCTTTGTGGTGAATGTTCTATACTATATCGTCGGGAATGATCTTGATCATCATTATTTTCATCATTAATTATTGTTCGTGTTTGAGAAAAAGATCGTGGTGCTGGTTTGGGTGGATGAGATAAATTTTCATCAGTTGATTTGGATTTCGTTGGTTTATGATTTGACTTATCTTTTGCTGGTTTTTCTGTAGAATTTTTCTAAAGTAGATAAAACAAATTTCAAAATTAATTCATCCGATAATATTATATTCATAGAATACTAATCGACTAAGTATGAAAATACATAGAACACTGCAAAAGTTTTTTCGCCCGGGATCTCTTAAAAGACTTGACGATGTTCAAAATTTTAGAATCCTAAGAGTTGTGCTGTACTATTTTAGGTATACGGGATTTCCAGCATAGCTCATGACGAGTTGAATGATCGTATTTTGTTCATCAGTATTTAATCTTTTAACAGGTTGTATTTAAAACAAATCACAAAATGCAGTTTATATAAGACCGATTTTTGAATAGTTGCATAATTCACATTCAGAATGAATACAACATTGAGATATCAAATTTCGATACTGTGAAAAGATGAAGTAAGAAACTTATTCTATACTAACAAAATATCGTTTTCCCACGATCGATTCATTTTGAAAGTAAACTATGAAATTATAACACAAAACACGACTATTTAACTTCGTAAAAAAGAAATAACAGAGCACAAGACATTACAGTGGTAAAGTTAGTTCTTGGTCAAGAGACCCGAGTGGAAAAACTTTTGTAGTGTTCTATGTATACATCATTAAATAATATATTCATATTCAACTGTTTCTTTTTTTGTTTATTATCAGTTGATATCAATGTGATAAAAAATAAAATAATTACAGACAGAAGACAGTTCAAATGTACTATTTTCTAAGAATTGTTAGCAGTAGCAGCCAGAGTTCTTACTTCAGCATTTTTAACAGCTTGACCAATTGGTACAAAACCTTTTTTTATGGTATCTTCATCGTCATCATCGTCCTTATTTTTGTCTTTATTATCTTCTTCTGCTTCTTGTTTTTCTCGTCTAAATTAATATTAATTAATTATTTAAAGAAAAAAACAAAATTTATTTTTACTCTTCACGCAGTCTTTGTACACGTTCTTGTCGTTCACGTTTAGCTTTAAGTTCAACTTCATTACGTTTTTGTACATCTTGATCTACACGTCTATGTAAAATATCATAATTTTCATAAACTGTTTTAATAAGCCAATCGAATCCATGTCGAATAGATTCATCAATATTAGAATTTTTTCCATTACGATTCATTGATTTTGCTGTACATAATTCCTATATATAAAGCAAATAAAATTTTCATTTTCAATATATTTTCTCTCTTACCACTCGACATAATGTTTGATTTTCGTTCACAAGTCGTTCAATCTTTAAATCTTCAAGTATTGTATTTTTATCAAGTGCTTCAGCTTTATCTTGTTTATTTGCCAAACTAAATGGACAAAATAAAATAAAAATTTAAGTTCAATTTGTTTGAAATATATATACATAAGAATTGGTTTTCCTTTAACTTTTTCTTCTTGTAAAAGTCTTTTTAATACATCACGATTTTCTCCAAGACGATCTTCTTCACTTGAATCAAGAACATAAACAAATCCATATGCATCATCATAATAATGACGCCATGCTTCACGAAATGTTTTTGCACCACCTAAATCAATTAATTTAATTTTCTCATTTTTATGTGTTATTTCCGTTTGAGAAAAACCAATTGTCGGTGCAACAGAATCAACTGGAGCTAAAAATATTAAATTAATTAAATATTTATAGAAAAAATAAATATATATATGATACCTTTTTCTAATACTCGAGTTGTTGTTGTTTTTCCTGCAAAAACAAAAAAAAAATTATATCAAAATTGACTTTATATTATATGATTTACCAGCATTATCTAAACCGAGAATAGCAATACTAATGGTTCTATGAGATAAAAAATGAAAAAAGTTTTTTTCTTTTTTAATTTAATATGAATAAATTTTACTTGTTACTATTTGGTGTGCCTTTGCAAGGTGTTCCACCCATGACTGTTTATATTGAAATAAGTTTTGTTTCAAAGACGCAGTTATAAATATATTAAATAGAATATTTTATTACGAATTATATGGCATTGAACTAGAAAAATAAGAAAACAAAGAAGTAGAATAGTGAATAATCAATGACAAAAACACTATTTTTTTTTCTTTCTCTTGTACTCATTCACAGGAGTAGAGAGAAAAAAGTTGACTATTTAATGCGTCATACCTTCATTGTTTATGTTTTTTTCTTTTTCACCTTTATTGAGGACATAAATGTATTTGGTTGCCAAGTGTTGAACATCTAAGGAAGACATAAACGCATAGCCCTCTACAGTATTAGAAAAGATGTCGTCAGGAATATTCATCTTGATATAAGAACTTATTATGACTTAATTTTATGCATAACTTATATTCTTAGAAAATCTTTTCTAGATATTCAATAAAAAGCCTAGATAATATATTTTATCTATGGATGTGTAATAGACCAGAAAGTAGTTTTGAAAGTATTTCCTTTTCTATATGAATTTGTAAAGAATCTTATACAAAAAGAAATCTGGCACATCTTTTCATTGATTCGGAATAAAAAGAAAGCTTCTTAGAAAAAAACAACTTTTTTTCAAATCTTATAGTTGATAAGGATGATGGGTCACAAAAATGAAACATTAAATAGGAGGAGTATATTTTATTCAAAAATTGAATACATTATTAATAGAAACATTAATATGCATGTAATTTAATAATACTTTGTGCAACGTTGTAACTTGAATCTAGTTTTTGTTAACAGGTAAATTTTATATGATTGTTCATCTGTGTTAAATAAACTAAGAAAATAAATATGCAGCGCTGTCGCAAACCTTTCGGGGTTGGAGAGAGGATCACCTCCCACTCTCGGTTCATGACAGTCCTACCCAGGTAGTCAACATTCAACTGAGACTCATATTTGGAGGGAGTCACTTCCCCTCTCTCCCTGCTCGTGATAGCCCAATAAATATGATAAAAATCAAGTAAATGTTCTTTCAGAAAACATTGATTATAATTCTTCTAATTCGATAGATGTCAGGTTTGATCGATGACTAAAAAGTCGAAAATTAAGAAAAATTAAATAAAGAAAAGGTATAATCAATATTAAATATTTCAAAATATATCTAAAGTATTTTTATTATGAAGGCAGTCATACATGTTATATTCTTGTATCCAATCAAACAAACTAAGTAATACAACAACAATAATGGTAACTAACAGATTAGATTTTCTCTCTTTTTTCTTTCTTTTACTTTTATATTATTTGATAGATCTAACCATCGACTATTATATATTAACCAACAAAAGTCATTTCAGTACTTTGTTTAGGAATAGTTAGTAACAATGAGAGTTCAACTAATGATAACTTGTTTCATAAATAATAGTTTTATGAATATATAAACCCGTATCTAACGAAATATATTGTTCAAATAAACGGTAACAAATGACAAGAAACTCTATAAATATATATATATGTTCATTTGAACATCATAGGATATTTATTAAAATTTTTCTTATTGCTATTTTTAGATAATATCTTTATACAAGTAATTTCATCTCCATAAATCAAATATCAAAATGGCTATGCACGTACCAAGAGCACCCGGTTTCGCTTCTATGATGAAAGAAGGAGCAAAATATACGCATGGTAAGTGATTAAACAATCATCTAATCAATTTTTTGTATTCACGAATTAATTAAAACTTAGCCGTTTTATTTCTAAATTCGAAAAAAAAGTGAAATATTTATTCACTATCGTTAAAATAAAACGATGTATTTTCTTTTTTCTTCACCCAATCCGAAGTGTTTTCTTTTAGAAGAATAATAAAAATTTTTATTTTCGTAGGTCTTGAAGAAGCTGTCTATCGTAATATAAATGCTTGCAAAGAATTAAGTGAAACAACAACATCAAGTTTTGGTCCTAATGGTTTAAATAAAATGGTTATAAATCATATTGAAAAATTATTTGTTACAAATGATGCCGCATCAATTCTTCGTGAAATTGATGTTGTTCATCCAGCAGCAAAAATTTTAATGTTAGCAAGTGATATGCAAGAAAAAGAAATTGGAGATGGAACAAATTATGTTATTTTGTTTGGAGCTAAATTACTTGAGAATGCTGAAAGTCTTCTTCGTATGGGTTTATCACCGAGTGAAATAACTGATGGATTTAATTTAGCATTAAAAAAAACATTAGAATTACTTCCAACATTTGAAATCAAAGCTAATTTAACAAAAGAAAATTTACGTGATAATGAACCAATTGTTTCAAAAGTTCTTCAAACAGCTATTGGAAGTAAATTATTTGGTTATCATGAATTTTTAGGTGAATTAGTAACAAAAGCATGTTTAACAGTAACTGGAAGTGATTCATCCGCTTCATTTAATGTTGATAATGTTCGTATATGTAAAATCTTAGGTGGAGGTTTATTTCAATCAACAATGATACCCGGCATGGTATTAAAACGTGAAGTTGAATCTGAAATAACACGAGTAAATCAAGCACGAATTGCTGTATTTAGTTGTCCAATTGATATACAAGTAACAGAAACAAAAGGAACAGTATTATTAAAATCAGCTGATGAATTATTAGCTTTTTCAAAAGATGAAGAAGCAAGTATTGAATATCAAATTAAAGCTTTAGCTGATATGGGTATTAATGTTATTGTTAGTGGAGGTAAAGTTGGTGAAATGGCACTTCATTTCTTAAATAAATATAAAATAATGACTGTACGTTTAATGTCGAAATTTGATTTACGTCGTGTTGCAAAAACAATTGATGCTGTTGTTTTACCAAAACTTCGTGCACCAACACATGACGAAATTGGTGCTTGTGATTCAATTTATGTTGATGAAATTGGTGAAACACATGTTATCATTTTTAAACATGAAAAATCACATATTTCAACAATAATTTTACGTGGATCAACTGATCAAGTAAGTTTTGAAATAGAGAAAAATAGAAATAAATTTTTTTGTTTTTTCTAGATTCTTGATGATTGTGAACGAGCTGTTGATGATGCTGTTAATAATTTCAAAGCATTAACACGTGATACAATGTTATTACCAGGTGGTGGTGCAACAGAAATTGAATTAGCATCAAAACTTTCGGAATATGCTCGTACATGTCCTGGAATTGAACAATATGCTATTCAACGTTTTGCTGAAACATTTGAATTTATACCAAAAATTCTTGCAGAAAACTCAGGTGTTAAAAGTACAGAAATTTTAGCTAAACTTTATGTTGGTCATCATGATAATCCTAATTTGGGTTTTGTTATTGGACAAATTCAATCTGAAGCAACACAATCCAATGATATAACATATGATACAGGTGATGTGAAATTGAATGAATTATATGATTTATATTTAACAAAAAAATGGGCAATTTTATTTGCAACAAAAGCTGCTTGTACGGTTTTAAGTGTTGATGAAATTATTTGTGCTAAACCAGCTGGTGGACCAAAACCAAAGGAAAACAAAGGATGGGATAATGATGATTAAATGATTAGGAAAAATTAGACAACAAATGTGCGCGTGTGTGTGTGTGTGAATGTGTGCGTGTGCATATGATGCCCTTCACCCTCTGATGAATGACTTTGTTATCGTTATTGTTGTTGTGTTTTTAACGTTATTACATTTTTTTTTCTATTAATCTTTTGCACTGTTCTAGGACATCATGTCATTATTCATCATCTTGTTTTTTTTTTGGTTTGTTCTAGAAATACTCTTTTAAAAAAACATCGCCGAAATAAAAAATACTTTTACTTAAATAACCGAGAGTTATATAGGTAAGCTAATGTTATATTCTATCGAGAAAAGAATAGAACGACTAAAGTGGTAGATTCATTTTGAAAGTAAAAGAATATCTTGTTGATACTAATTGGTATTGTGTCAGTCAATTATTTACTCTTAAAATGAACTAAACTTTTTCAGTTAAAATGATTAACAATCATTTTCTTTACATATATAGTTTGTCGCTAGGGAATAAGGTCAGTTGATTAAATAAAATTTGTTTTACACCTACATTTTTCAATCCATAAAATTCAAGTGTATTGACAAGATTTGACATATATCTTATTGATAAACTGTCATATGATTAGTATAGAAGAATCATTGTTGAATTAGAATCTAATCAGCTTGAACTATTTTGTGATCTCTAATGAATCGATTAGTATGATTCTTTTAATATTTTATGATATCCTATCTTGACTTTAAACGCCCCTCTACAATAGAAGGCCCCTCTGGAGCAAAAATCGGGAAAAACCGCCGTAGGAAGTGGAGGGTGATTTTTCCACAAAAAAGTGCAAGTTGTGAAACCATAATAGAAGACCCCGGCCCTTTTATTACGGGGAGGGGTTCATTTTAACGAACAGAAAAATGACATACGAAGATTTTTCATCGTGTAGATAAAGTACTATATTTTCTTTATTTAATTAGAAAATTAATCAATGTCTACTAATGACGGTGAAAATGAAGAAATAGTAACATGTAGTGAATTACTTGAACAAATTGATGATGAAGAAGCTGAATTAGATCGAGAACGTGCACTCTATGGTAATTGTGATACAGATACATGTACATATCCACAAGGATATGTTAAACGACAAGCTTTATTTGTTTGTATGACATGTAATAATAATGGGAATGGACAATTAGCTGGTGTTTGTGCAGCATGTGCATTTCATTGTCATAATAATCATGAAGTTAATGAATTATATACACGACGGTATTTAACTTAAAATAAATGATAAAAAAACTTTTTTCCATATGAATTATTTTAGATTTTTTCGGTGTGATTGTGGAAATTCAAAATTAAGCCATCAACCATGTAAACTTTATCCAGTGAGATAATTTAATTTTACAAGAAAAATATTAACTTTGAATTTTATTAGAATAAAGATCCAGAAAATGTTTCAAATAAATATGATGATAATTTTCGTGGTTTATATTGTACATGTAAACGTCCTTATCCAGATAAAGAATTACCAGTAAATTATTTTGATAGAATTCTATCATAAGTCAATTCTTTTTTTTATTTACAAAATAGTCCGATGATGATGCTATGATTCAATGTATGATATGCGAAGATTGGTTTCATAGTCAAGTAAACAGAAAAAAACGATTTCTTGTTTGTATTTTTTAAGAACTGTTTTGTAGCATTTGGGTGTTCCAACACCTATGGAAGAAAATGAAGCTGATCAAATGGATATGATATGCCAAGCATGTGTAACTAAACATCCATTTTTAGCTCAATATGATGGTTAGAAAAATGAGAAATAAATTCATAATTAAACATGATTGTTTTTTTAGAGTCTAGTGCTATTCCATCACGCCCAGTAGAAAACAATGCTGGTAAGCATATGTGAGATTTTCTTATCTCTATAATATTAAAAGGAAATTTGTATATGTATTTAATAGTATAATTAACTAGAGTAGAACATCAGTAAATAAGAAATGATTTAATTAGCAAAATTGATTATTTCTATCATTTAGAAACTAAAATTAAAAAGAGTGGGTCATACATCGTGAGCCTTTATATTTGAGTAATTGAAATAGTGTAATATTTAAATTCAAGAGTAAACATACAAATTTCTAAATACTTCAGCATGTATACTGAGTGAATGAATTCCTTTGTTCATATGATTTTTAAATTTAGCTGCTAGTAATAACCCACCATGTTTTCTTACTTCAAATGTAAATGAAAATGAACTTCATACAATCTTTTTACGTGATGGTTGGAGAAATCGATTATGTCGATGTGTTCAATGTTGTGTAAGTATTTAATTGAAAAAAGTTTTGTTTTTGTTAATATTTTCTTTTTAGAAAATATATGATGATTTAAATCTTACAGTTGTATTTAATGATGATGATGCTATACAAGAATATGAAAAACAAGCATTAGCTAAAAGTGAAAATCTTGATGCCGATAAATTATTAGCTAGTTCATTACAAAAACTTGATCATGTTAAAAAATTAGAAGTTTTACAAGGTATTAATGATTTTAAAAAATCACTTGGTGATTTTCTTCGTGATAAAGCAAATGGTGATGGAGTATTAACAGCTACTGATGTAACAACATTCTTTGCTGATTTACAAGAAAAACGAAAAGAACAACAACGTACAACATTTATGCCACCTGATAACTGTAAATTTTAATGTCTCAAAAATCAAATCTTCTTCATTATATATATATTTTTTTGTTGTTGTTGTTGTTAATCTTGTCTATTATCATTTTTTTTCTCTTATACAATATTAAATAAACATGAAATCATGATATTAACAGAAAAATAATATAGATTAACACACGTGAACAAATTTAAAACGTACTGAGTTGAATTGAATATTAAGGGGAATATATTTAAGTAGTGGCGTAGCTAGTGGGTGAGCTATAGGGAGCACCGCTCCTCCTAGAAATTTTTGAGGTCTCCCTAGGAAATTTTGAGATTCTCTCAGACTGTTAGACGATCTTGATTAAAAGAGAATGAAAATCGGCTTCGCTAGGGCAAAATCCTGGTTATGCCACTATATTTAAGCCGTTTGAATTACATCTTTTGACAATAAGCAGACCTCGATAAGGTATAAAAAAACTAAAAAGAATTTGTGCTCTCACGTCTTTATTCTCGACTTGCTGCGAGATACTTAAAAAAAATTCGACTGCTGTAATGTTCACTTGAAATTATGCTTATAAACAAATATCATCGGCGTTCGGATATTCTACAGGTCCTAGCTCGGACGAATGCTTCTTTCACGAGACAGTGGATATCCAAGACGGATCAGTTTTTTATAATTCGTTTGTTTCAAGAAGAATGCATCTATTCTAGCACCAATGAGATCTGTCTATGAGCACGATTTCATTTGAATAATGTAGCATTCGAAATATCTCGTAGCAAGTCGAGAATAAATACATGAGGGCACCAATTCGTTCTGGTTTTTTTATACCTCATCGAACTCTACTTTTCTTTAATCTTATAAATATTATCTTGTCTATTGAAATATAAATGAATATAAGCATTTTTTCGTTAGTTTTATTTTCATTCATAATAAAGTCTCGTTATCCTTCTATTAATCCATGATCTAAATCAAGCACGGAGAAAAGAACAGAAACACTATATGAATGAGAATCAGATTCATAGGTTTGGTATAGAGTTAAACAGGCAACAAAAATAGATAGAAGACCAAATGATAAAGAAGAAAAAGAAGATGATCAAGAAGAAGAAAAAAAGAAGACCGTTACAGAAACATACTATTGTCAAGGAAAGAACAGTTTTTCTCTAATTTTAGTTCTGAACACATAGTGTACAAATGAAGTTATTAGAATGTGTTTGATGCAATAATGAAGATGAATGTTCATCAAGAAAGGAAAACAAAAAAAAAGAATAATGTTCATATAAATTGAACATCAGACTATGAGAATAACCAAAAGAGAAAAAATAATAGCAATAACATCAACAAATATCGATACATCATTGCAGGTTAATAATCAAAATGGAATAGAACAAAAGAAACAAAAAACATCTGACATAATACAAAAAAAATGTATGTTTAGATTTCTTTTTTTTATTTTTCTTCTTAGTTCGAATGAACATATTTGAGCAACATTCTCCTGGAGAATAATCAACTAATATCCATCTGTTGATCATCATTCACCGTCTCTAAATATATTTAAAAATAAATCAAGACAAAAATTCTCATTTATAATAATTACTTCCTAATGCAAGTATTTCTTTGGCCATATCCGAGCCGATCATTAAACTATCATTAAGTTGGTTACTGTTCCCAGTATGAATATTCTAAAATAATAGAAATTAATTAAATAATTAAAATAAAAAAGAGAAATTATATACTTTAATATGGTAAAGTACGACTGATGAAGTACTTGAAGAAAATTTTCTGCAAAATGGACAATGATAACGACGATTTTTACCAAGAGTTTCTTTAAAAATCATCGAAGCAGCTATAAAATATATCAAATAAAAATATTTCTATTTGGAAAAATAAAAACTACTCACAAAGATCTTTTAAATTTTTTGTATCTGTATATAATGATAATAATCGACTTGTTTTTGAATGCAATAAATTATGTTGATGCTAAAATAATTTCAAATTAATACACAAAACAATAATAGAAATTTCTTATTTACTGTATATAATAAAGAATTCGATGCAAATGAACAATATGAACATTTATAAATATTTATTGGATTTTCTTCATGACATAATTGATGATGATTATGTTCTAATATTGATGTTGATACATGTGGACAAGTCGTACAATAGAAAACTCGAGATTTATTTAATTGATAATTAGTTAATTGACGTTCAATAAATGATCGATATAAACTAACTTGTTTTATTGTAAAATCGGCATCACAATTATACTAAAAACATATTTATTTTTAAATCAATAAAATTCAATTGGCGAAATTACAATAAAGTTTCACCATTGGCGAAAGTATTATTTGATAACGATCTGGAATACCCTTATAGAACCGATTTTGATTACATTCTCTAGATTGACTATATTAACCCTTTGAGGCCGATGATTTAACCTATAAACGGAATCTTTTTAAAACTTAATACTTCGTATGAGCATTGGATATTATCGACTACGGAAGGAAGTCAAAAACTGACTCAGTAGGGTTTTTAATCTTACTTAAATATGTGCGTCAAAGTCTCTTCTATGTCGTAGTGAAAGCCACACTTCGTTATCGCTCTGCATTCGTGAGTTATTCGGATTTTTTCCTATTTATTATTAGATCGAAATACAATTGAGTATCATTATTTCAATTGTACTTATTCTTATCAGTTAATTTCTTTACTAAGTAAATACTTTGTGATTAGATTTTATAATATTTACACATACTTGACAAGAAATTGTAGTTGTTAATGTATTTATCATTGGATGATGTTTAGCAATATGTACAGTAATAATATTTCGTTGTTGATGATTATATCCACAAAATGAGCAATAATAAAATATTTTTAGATTATTATTATTTTTAAATCGATGTAAATAAATATGTTTTCTTGCATAATTTTTATATATTGTTCGATATGAACATTTCGTACATTCATAAAGTGTAATAAGACATTTTCCATGAGGTTTTTCATTTTTAAACTAAATAAAAATAATTCAATTTTTAAATAATAAGAAGAAAAAATTTTACTTTTTGAATTTGTGTACAATTATGTTTATCTAATTCTACAAGTTTATGTGAACGAAATGCACATTCCATACAAGTAAACATTCGTTTCGGTTTTATTACAGATAATGATGATGGTGTTTTATTTAATGTTGGTGTTGTTACAATTGTTTGTAATGGTGCAGGTGACATATTTTTTGATACATCAGAATAATTATCAGGTCGAAGACGATCATAAATAATTTGTTCATAACCTTGTTTATCTTTAATTTTTTCCCATATTGATTTTTGTAAATCTTGCCATTCAATATGACGAAAATCCGTAAAACGTCCCAAAACTTTTTTTGAAACAACAAAACCAAATGTACGTTCATATTCCGCATAAGTATTTTCAGCATCATCCGATGTCATTTCATAATATCCATCTTGTGTTGGTTCAATTTTATGTCGTGCACGTATATGTCGTAATGAATCTGTACGCCAATTTGTTCGATAAAAACAATATGGACAACGATATGGTTTAAAACCAGTTGATGTACGATTTGATGTTTTACATATTTCATTTGTTTTTAAACGATCATCTTCAAATATAATTATTGAATCATCAACATGATCAGTAACAAGTATTGAACTTTGATCAGATTTTTGTGGTTCAATCATTAATAATGCTGCTGCTTCATCTTCAGTTATATCAACTGTCCGTGCATCGGCAATACTTAATTTAATATCATCATCTTGACTTTCATCATCATCAGTTATATGTTCTTCAAATGTATGTTCATCATCTAAACCATTTTCATGTTTAAATGATGATATATGATTATTATTTACACTTGACATTGATGCTGGTATAAGACCATCTAACTGTGGTACATATTCTAAATATCGAAAATTTCGATTAAATTCTTTATTACGACGTTTTATTGATTTTGGACTCATTGATAAGCCCATAGCAGCTTCATCTTCAGGTGTTTCATGCATTGTTTTATGATGACGTTTAACATCATAACGCCAACGATAACCACGATAACATAATGCACAATAAAATAAACGATTGGAATTAAAATTTGCATGTGTAGAAAAATTTGGATAAACAATTTGTGATGGATCAGGTAAAATAACAGTTCCATCGGATTGTATTAAACTTGAACGATTATAAAGTGCTTGAGATGATGATGATGATGATTGTTTATCATCATGATGATAATCACCACCACCATTTGATTTTTTTATTGAAGATTTTATCATAAATTTCGAATAAAGTTTATCATCATTATGTTGTTCATTAATATGTGTAGATTTTATAGTATGACCATTTGTTTGTTGTATTAAAGAATTAAGTTTATTGATTTGATGTTTTTTATTATTAGGAATCATTTTTGTATAGGATTTATTTGGATGATTAATAGTTATATGTTGTTCAAGAAATTTTGGATGTGTTGCACGAAATTGACATGATGAACATTGATAATAACGTTTTGATTCTTGATTACCATTTAATTTTATATCAAGACCTCGTTCTTTCATATAAGCATTTATTGTTTGTTCAGCTTCTTCATGAGATAATTGTAAGACTTCAAAATTCATATTTGAATGACGTTTTCTTGCATGACACTATCAAATAGAAATAAATTCACACAATCTCTTCACTTTTTCTTTATTATTTAATTGAAATCATTTTTTCATAGAGAAATTTCAGCAATATTAGTGCTTTCATATTATGAAGAGCATTCTAGATTTTAATCATTTAAGGGACATCAAATAAGAAATATCAGTGAACGCTTGTTAAAAATCTGATTTATTAATAACCTTCAAAATATTAAAAAAAATGCGTTTGATTCGTCGCAAAACGTTAACCTTCCTATAATGAATGCTTTTAGACAGTTACATAGGTGTTCTCTATTGAAAGGTTTGACTATTATATTTAATATAATAAATATTCATTGAAATTTCTCTTGTATACATATACTTCGCCTAAAGCCAAACTACCGAAATTCAGATGATCTACTAGTTCGAACATAACACTATCAATCAAGCGCTTGAGGAGAGCGTTCATATTCTAACGACTAAACTAATCACTACATTCATCGGTTCGTCCAGTATATGTGAAATGAGTACTACCGAAAGAAAGCTAGTTGTTAAGAAGTATGCAATATTTACATACCTGAATATACCATCGAAGATTTGCTCTCCATCCACATATTGAACACATAAATGGTTTAATATTAATATGTGTTGCAACATGAAGTTTAAGTTTCGTTAATGTTGGTGCTCTAAAAATTTAAGAATAGAAATAAAAATCAAACATGTAAAAGTAACATACGAATGTTCACAATGTGGACAACGAAATTTTTTAAATGATTTCGATAATGAATAATTTGAATGATTATTATTTGTAAACATATCTGATTCGGATAAATCATTTATTTCTTGCTGATATTTCCAAAGACTTATTTAGAAAAACAAAAAGAGAATATAAATAAAAGAAATTCTATTAAATTCTTACGCATCTTCTTCATCATCATCAATATCATGTTCTATCAAAATTTCTTCATCACGACATTCATTGTCATTTTCAATTGTATCAATAACTTCTCCAAAAGCTCGTATTGGATCAATTAAAAGTGTTGATATACCTTCTTCTTCATCATCATTATTATCATCATCATCATTATAACTATTATTATTATTATTTATTTCATTATCTTCATTAAGATATTCTTGTGGAAATATATGTGGAGGATAATTTGGATGTATTATACGTTGATGTTTATTTATTTCATGAGGATAATTACTTGTAAATGAACAATAATTACATTGATATACATTATTCATATTAGATGTCAATGAAGTTCGTTTAATTGTTGATGGAAAATTTATTTGTTGTGGCGGTAATGATTTACCTTTAACACGAAATTTATAATTTCCTGTTGCTGATGGCGGTAATGTTGCATCTGTATCAAGTTTTTCAACATATCGTCCAGCTTGTGCATGACTTATTTCATGTTTTTTACGTATATGTGCTGTACAATCATGAAAATTCTAAAATAAAACAATAAATTAAAATAAATATCATTGAAAGAAATTACTTTATAAGTTAAATGACACATTCGACATTGAAAATTTTTTCTATATGGTTGTATAGATGAATGTATAGGTGAATAAAATGAATTGTTATCTGTAGTTGGTGATGATATTGGTGTTACTAATAATAATAGAATGAAAATAGAATGAAGTCATTTTTTCGTTTTTATTTACTTTTTGTTGATGTTGGTGAACCATTTTTTGGTGCTATGGGTCGTTGTTGACTAAGAATTGAATGAAGTACATTTGGATTACGTTTAGTGACACACATTGAGTTTGGTAAATGTTTCGAATTTATATTTATATTTGTATTTTCATCACTAATTATTGATATTGATGAATCATCTGTAATATGGGAATGAAAGATTGATGGTTCATTTCTATCCGATGGTGAAATACGATTCCATAGTTCATTTGAATCTATTTAAAAAAATCCAAATAAACAATCAGATTCTAATCAGATGTATACCTGATTCAATACTTGATTGAATTTGTTGATTGAATATAACGGGTGATGGTCGAGATGCTTGAGAAATAATCTTTAAAAAAGAAAATTTTATATGGAAAATTTTTTTGAAAAAAATATTACTTGATGACTAAAAGCTGGTTTGCGTCTCGATCGTTTTTCTGGTTGTACTGTTGATGAAAGATTTTTTGGTGGTGCTTCGCTTCTACTTGCAGTTTCTATATAAATACATAAATAAGAAGATTTTAATAGATAAAAAAATTGAAAAATAAACAAACCTTCACTGTGTGCTTCATCTAGATGGCTAATTAATTCTGGTAAGCTTTTACCATTAAAATTGCATTCAGGACAAATGAACGCCGTACCGTCAGTATCGACGGTAGTGTCCATCATCATCTTGCTGAAAGTATATAGTTGTCTATCTAATCTACAAATATACGAAGTATATTATATCGGAGTGACAAGAGCGAAATAGAGTTGACCGCCGACGCGGTTGCCTTCTTTCTCTCTCACTCTCTCTCTCTCTCTCTGTCTTCCGATATGATCACTATGCTTATGTGTGTGTGTGCGTATGCCGCGTGTATGCTTCTGCTGTCTGCCTTGTCGAAGAAGGAGAAAAGAGAAGAATAGACGCATGTGCATATATGTGCGTCGAGCTGGTGCAGGCAGACTAAACGACAAGGCAAAATGCAGTAGCAGAAGAATCTATATAGTTCGAATCACCTTTCTCTATAATGAAAACTATAGAAAAAATAAATGCAAAGTATACAATCGTTTATGTTTAAATAAATAAGAATAGTAGTTGATTTTCAATGAATATATATTTTCTATTCTTTATTCAATAGATAGCTTTCTCAATGAAAAACAACTTACCTTATTTATGTCTGCTCATTCGCAAATATATTTTTTCGACATTTCAAATAAATAATAACTAAATACATATCTTTGTAGTTGTCTGTATCTGTTTTCTTCTCTCTTTTTTTCTTTTTCATTACTATATGTGACACCCAATGAGCAGCACGTTTAGAGTATCCACCAAGGTTGGTTTGCAATACGTTTTGATGCACCCAACAACCATTGCAGTTTTGCTTTGACGGAAAGCAAAGTCGTCGATTTCTTGTCTGTTCTTCTTTTTTACAGTTAAGGAAGGGTAGGCGTATACACGCACAAGCAAGGACATATACGCCAGTCAGCTATAGACGCCGCCAGTGTAAATGCAAGTACTTTTGCCTAATGTTACATAGAGGTTGATGATGAAGAAGGGCTATACTTGTAGCAATGTTGCCGACTATATTAAAAAGAAAATAATTACAAAGTCTAGTAATGGGCTTGGGTAGCCAGTATATCTTTTTTTTTTCTTCTATATATATATTCCGGAAACATATTGACTGCTATGGGGTGGTGTACACATGATATAGGATTAGAAAGACAAATGTCAACGATTACAGTACAATTGAAAAAAGTCAAGAAATCAATATAAGACAAGTGACAATGTCGTATAGAATAGACAGAAAAAAAATGTTCTAATTGCTATATTTATACGATATAACTTTTTCTGATAACCTAATCATATATATATATGTAAGTCTGGACATATATAGAAACGAATAATGACAATACGGAGAATATCAACAACAAACAAAAACGATTACTAGTACATAGTGTCACCTTCTCTATTTTGACCGTTCTCTTTCTTTTCTTCTCCTTTTTTTCCTCATTTTCTTTCGATTTCTATTCCCTCGTTATCGTAGATAGCCTGTTGCTTAGTGCTAGAAGAGGTGGAGAAAAAAAAACTTTCTTTTTCTTAATCTGATGACAAATTTCTATAGTTATTTAAAAAATTTTCGATATTCAATCTTTAATAATGATAAATATAATTAAAAATATATGTTCGTTTTCATTATTTCTAAATAACTAAAAAAAACTATAAGAACTAATATTACCTATTTCTAATTAAATATTAAATTACTTTACTATTCGTTTGCATTATAATAATGTTCTAGTTGACTTTATATAACAAAATATATATATTTGCTTGTGAAGATATGCATTTGATATTCTTTAAAGAAAATGAAGGTTGTTATTGCTAGCTTTGGTTGCTTGCCAAATGCATTCTTTTTTTCTTCTCTCCCTTTTATTACTCTTTTCGTGCGTTCGCCCATCTTACAGATTGCTACTGTTATTGCTACTACGACTACCACCACCGCTACTACTTCGTCTACAACGACTACTACTCCTTCCAAGTGAGATGCATGCTGTCAAGCAAAAGAACACGTTTGTTCGTTCGAAAGACTATAAGCAAAAGCACGCACACATACATACTAAAAAAGCAATTGCATTTATTTCGCCCATTCGTTGTACTATATGGACGGACGAAGGAGCGAACGAATGAGTGAGTGAGTGAATGAATAAATATATGATGGGCGAGAGAGAGTATAAGCAAACGAATATATAAATGAAAAAAGTGAACGGCTATTATCATCCTGTCGGATGCTTCCTAAAGCAATGGTCGACAGACTAACTGTAAGCGAGCATACGGCGTCAGCTTTTCTCTTTTGTCTATCCATGTTCTCGACTCAGGTAGATGTGAGTGTATGTGTGTAGGAATATAAAAATGAATAGATGTGTGCGTGTGGAGAGTATATGCTGGTTGATGCGAAAGAGAAGAACAGATGAATGAAGCAAAAGTTGACGGTCGGATCGATGTGAGACATTGGGAGAAACAACAGAAGGCAGCAAGCGGCGGCAGTAGCAACAGCAGTATGAATACTAGCATTTTACCTTGATGGTGTCGTGATGAAGCAAACCTGGTGTTATGAGTAGTGATACTCTATATTAGACAGAAGTGCAAAACGCAAAGTATCACTTGATATGACAACAAATAGATTGTCATGGAAAAAAAAATAATTGTTTATAAATAACATTCAATTCTCAGCTTTTAATTCAAAGAATTTTTTTTCTTCTAATTAATATTAATGTGCAATCTATGATTTATTTGTATATGTTAAAAATAAAAACCTGAATGATTAATTAATAATTTCTTTGCGGAAATATCTCGTCAATCGAAATTTTTTTCTTCTCGGATAATTAGATGAGTATGCATACTATCTAATAGTGAGGAATTTATCCCACATTATTGGAAACATAAATGCATCATTGAAATATATATATATATGTTACATAGAGAATAGACATGAGATAATATCCAGATGTTAGATTGATTTATGTGTTAATCAATTTTTTTGTTAAACTTTATATTAAACAATAACAAACAAAACGGAATATGAAAAAAGTATATATCTTTCTTTTAAGAAATAATATTAAAACTAAATTGTCCTTTTTGAAAATCAAAAGCTGCATTAATTGATAATTTCATGCCTGATTTTATTTCAATTGGTTTTAATAGAAGATGAACACCTTGTTTTGAATAATTAGCCCAAGAATCATTTTCATTTTCAATACCAGTTGTTAACCATATATTATCTTCTAATTGATAATCAATCCAAAATGCAATACCATTACAAATACCATCAACATTAAATGGAATATCTAAATTAATCGTTTCAATTTTATTTTTCTGAGAAATTTTCTCTAAATCAATTTCAATCAGATCAATGATTGATGAAAGTGTTGGTTTCTTTGATGAATATTCAAATAATGATTGTGGTTCAATTGTTGCATCAACATTTAATGATGCTTGAAGAATTTGTTCATCAAATGGTGTTAAATCAAATTGACAACATTGGTTAACTGGTGAACGAATTTTATATAAATTATCAAATTCTAATGCTATACAACGTATACGAGCTTTTGATGGAAATAATTTTATATTCGAATGATGATATTGTTGTATAAGATAATAGAAATGAAGATTATCCCATGGTAAAATTGATTTAGTAAAAAATGGTTCAGATAGAATCATATCAATTGTTTGAAAATCTATATTTTCTTTATCTAATGATGGAATAATTCGATAATTTAATTGTTTTGATGAATTTGTAAGTATTTTTTCTAACGTATGAGCTAAATGAATATTTGATGATTGTAAAATAATTAATTCGATATTTGGATACATCTCAAGTATAAGTAATGGTAGTAAAAGACCATCACCAATATATAAACAACGATTTATAGATGGATTTGAAAAAGATTTTTCAAGTGCTTGAATATATTTATTACGACGTTTATCATTATTAAATCCAGCTACAGCTGAACGACTAAGAAATGCTGGTGTAAATGATTTAGGTGGAAATGGTGATATACCAACATCGAAATATAAACTATATTCATCATGAAAACAATATAATGATACCTAAAAATAAAAAAGTTGTGTTTCTTGGGCCAATCAATGGTATCGCATGTCAGAAGATAATCGAGACTATTTAGAGAATCTTTCTATAAAAAAAACCTTTTTTTCTATGCTAGATTATACTAAGAGGCTTATTCACCTGTTATTTGTAATATTTCTTATGAAAGTTTAGGTGAGAGAAATTCAACAAGAGTCAAATAATATATCTACCTGATCTTTTGCTTTAACAATTTTTGGTTGTTGTGGATAATAAATGGCATGTATCCAATGTTCTCTCCATTGAACATTTTGTTCTTTTTCTTTATCATCATAACACCAACTAGGTATTGTACCTAATTGTATTTCACCTTGTTCATCCATATCAAGATTCCACCACATTACAAATGCATCAATTTGTCCATCATAATCACATTGAATATTTTCGAGAATTTTTTCTTTAGTAAAATTAGTTTTATCATTAAGAGATTTAAAATCAAAATCAAATACTGGTATTGGTTTTGATAATGGACGAATATAATTTTTGATTTCATTTGCATTTAAATCGAATATTGTATTACCAGCTAAATGACGACAACCATCTGGAATTTTGATTTTTTGATTCGTTTCTGAAAGATTTTTTAATGTATGAAATTCTTGAAGAAATGATGATTGAACTAATTGAACATAAATTGTAGCACGTGCTGGTATTATACGAAGATTTTCATTGTCTATAGTTAAATGTTTACATGCTTCAGAAAATGTTCGTAAAGCACCTTCACCAATTAATTCGGTATCAAATACTTCAGCAACAATAATATTAATTCTATCACCTTGTAAATCATTCTCTAAATCAAGTTCAGTTGATCGTTTATCGATAACACGAATACAATGAGAAAGTGCATTTTTTTCAATACATTTTTTAGCTATTTTAGCCATTGGTTGAAATACTTCACATGCAGTTATACGTAATGAACAAGATGAATTTATTGTTTGATTAAATGCTCGCGCTGCCATCATTGATAGAAGACCTGTACCTGTACCAATATCAAGTACATGAATTTTTTTTGTAGATTTTGATAATGTTTGAATAGTTTTAATAATTGCTTGTTCATATTGTATATTACGTTCATGATCATGGAGCATATCAGCAAATGCTGAACGTGCTAATTCTTGATTATAATCAAAATCATCATCATCAACAAATATCCATTCATTATTTCCTGTAACCATATTTATACGTGAAGTAAATGTCGACATTGTTGATGATTGTAAATATAAATGAAGAGTTTTTCTACTAAAATAAACAATTCGTTTTAAAAACATATAGAAATTAGAAAAAAAAGTCTAAAATTAAAATTATTAGAAAATTGTATTATGGAGTTGAAAATTATTCAGACACGTAATTGTCATTTGACTAGTCGAGGAAATGAAAGACTGCATTAGATATCCGAAAACTATCCGAATTAAAATAAAGGAACAAATTAATTCACTATGTCTGAACTAACGAGGAAATCATCCGAGGTGTCAAAAAGCTTTTGAGTTCAACTAGGGAGTATATAGAATAGAGAAAAACTCGAAGGGGATATGAGTGTAAGTTTAGATATCAACTTTTTACTAGAATTTCCTTATGGGACCCTATATGTCCAATAAGGGAATGTTCAGCCTAGAAACTCTGAAAGAGGCCTTGATATGGGCAAAGTTTTACGTCAAAACTTTGATTTTATGTGGAAAACGGGATTTCATAGGAAAATTCTAATAAAAAATCGATATCTCCATTTGCACCCATATCTATCTGAGACTTTTTCTAGTCTATGTACGCTCTACTTATGAACAAAGTTTGAGTTCAAAAGCTGTTTTGACATATCGGATGGCTTTTTAATTGAAATCATTGCTATTTATCATTATATCCAGTGGTTTATCCAGCAGGGGGGGGCACGGGGCTTTTTGTCCTCTCGGAGGGTACCCCTGCCCCCCGGAATTCAGAAAAATTATGCTTTTTGAGTCTGAAACTCTACGTTTGCCCCTCAGAAGAGAGATTTTTGCCTTCCCGGCAGTTAATTTCGCACCCTCGGACGAAAAAGCTAGATAAAACACTGATTAGATCAGTTTGAAAAAATATTTAATCATAAAAAAACACAATTATATTTTTATTCTACAAATAATTAAAACTTGTCATTCATACATATAGTTTTTTTTCTAATCTCGAAATGAATATATTTTATATTGTACTATCTTTTGAATATAAATCAAATAATCAAACTATAATATATCTCTCAAATGTTTTCTATACACTTAAATAAAAAAAAATCAATTTGAATTTAATATATTTCTTTAAAAAAATAATAAAAAAAAAAAATCAACAATAACAAAAAGCAAATCAATAATTAATCAAATGAACAATACGCGATTGCATAGTATTTGTTTTACATAATGGACATGTTTGATTTTCAATAACCCATGTATGTATACATTGCCAACAAAAAACATGACCACATTCAGGTATAAGTGCAACATTTGATATAGCAAATTCATAACATAATGGACAACGAACATGATCTGTTGAAGATATTGAATCTTCCGATATAATTTTATTTTCTTCATCAGTTTTTTTATCTATTTCTTGACGATGTTGTGTTATTGATAGCGCAATTTGTTTTAATACAAGATATGATTCAATAATATGTTGAATACAAAGACATAAACTAAGAAATTTCATCGTACGATTAAGTTTGAATTCTATTGAACTACTCTCTGATGTTGTTCGTGTATATATAAGATATCGAATACGTGTTAAACTTTTACTTATATTATAATAAGAACCAGTTAAATAAAAAAATATTTTATGTGTTCGTTCAATAAATGTTAAAAGAAATTTACAAATAAGTTCAATTGTTTGTAAGGATAATTTTGGATGAAAATATTCTTCAACTAATGGTTTAATTATATATGATGATAAAATATATTTGGATATTAAATCACCAAATATACGAATAAAAACCATTGATAAGCGATGTAATAATGATGGAATTTGTCTTTTATGCGGATTATATTGTATTAAACATATATATTCTTCACCAATTGTTTGTCGATTTGATAATGTTGTTGTTAAATAATATAAGAATTCACTTAAACGATGTGAATATGTTTGATAAATATGAAAATTATTTAAACCAAATAATTTCGTATAAAGTTCATCTAATTGTTTCGATAATTGACTTATCATATAACGATCTTTTTCTTCACTACGAATTATTTCTAATTGATTAGCATATCGTAATTCAGCTGTAGACATTTTTCATTTATTCAAATTAATGTCTAAAATAGATCATTCTTTTAAGTCGGAAGTCTTTACAAATTAATCTATTTTCGATATTGTATTACAGGTTAAGTTAAGTGTGCCCCATGTCTAAGTGTTCGCGAAAACTGTAATCATTTGTTTTTGAATGCTCTAATAGATACTCTGGACTGTGCTGAGTCGACTGGTGACGCTCAAGATAAAAAGCGCACAATTACAAGCTTCAATTTGCTGAAAAACTTCAAATTCGGAGCTCACTTTTTTCGACCTGTATTACAACCTGAACGAGAATACTTTCGGCAGAAATAAATCTTTAGAAGTCATGCATCAATTAAACATAATTTTTCTAATATAATTATATACATTTCATTTTTGTATTAAAAAAAAATATCTAAAAAAAAGCAAAATTTTTTTGTCAAGTTAAAAATTGTATTTTATGTATAATAATTCAAAAACAAATATAATCCATAGGATTCAATCCTAAAATATGAAATTCAAATGAGTTTTTATTTTATTAATCATCTCTCCATGAAACATAAACAGCATCTGTACGATATCGTTGTGAACAATTTGTTTCGTCTAATGTCATACCCTTTCGAGTTTTATCTGCATTATACATTTCATAACCAGCTTGTGCAATCATAGCACCATTATCAATACAATATCGTTCATCAATAGCACATACAGTTGCTTGTCTTTCTTTACACATAGCACCCATCATTTCTTGTAAACGTACATTACATCCAACACCACCAACAATAAGTACTTGATTTGAACCAACATGTGCTAATGCACGTTCAGTTATTTCAACTAACATAGCAAATAATGTCTCTTGTAATGAAAAACATAAATCTTCATTTGTATATGAATGTTGTTTAATTTCATTTTGATTTTTTCTTGCTTGTTTATTTCCAACAATAATTGTTTTTATATGACTTAATATACCAGAAAATGATACATCCATACCTTTAACTGTATATGGTAATTGAATATAATTTTGACCTTTTTTAGCTAATTGTTCAATATTATAACCAGGACTTGGATCATTTGATAATTTTAATAAACGAGCAAAACGATCAAGACAATTACCAACAGCTATATCAATTGTTTCACCAAATATACGATAACGATGTTCTGAATAAGCTATTATTTGTGTATTACCACCACTAACATATAATACAACAGGATTTTTTGCACCAGTTATTAAACGACCCATTTCAATATGTCCAATACAATGATTAACACCAATTATTGGTTTATTATAGAGTTGAGCAAGTGTTCGAACAACAGTTGCAACAACAATTAATGGTGCACCCATACCAGGACCTTTTGTAAAACAAAAAACATCTATATCAGCAAGTGATTTGATATTTGCTTCTTTTAATGCTTTTTCAAGTAAATCTAATATAACTGATTGATGATGTTTAGCTGTTAAATTTGGTCGAAAACCTTCGCCGGGTGGTGTTATATATGTATGACGTGGATTGGAAAGAACTTCTCCATCACGAATTATACCAATACCAATTTTATTAGCGCTACCTTCAAAACCTATTGCTGTAATAGCCATTGATCTATAAATAAACGAAAATTCAATGTTAGATCAAGTTGATAAGATCTCATTTGTATAACATAGTTTCTTTATACGGTGTAAATACACTCGAAATCGTACGCATCATTTTGCAAAACTGATAATTCTTTTATCAAGTACAATCGAAACTAATATCGATTCACATCCTAGGTAAAATGATCTAGTTAATCCTTTTATGTATTCTAGTAATAAGAAAAGCGAATATTATTTATATTGAATATCCTCGTTTCGTAACTAAGTTAGTTATCAAAAAAAACAAGTCATTATTTTGATAAAAACATATACGATGGATAATGATTTTTACTTTGAACAAAAGAAAAAAAACGAACAAAATTGAAATAAAATATAAGATAAAGAATGCAAACACCCCAGTGTCTTTTTTTTATTGTTTGATCATGCTAAAAATTAATTTTGTTTTATTTAAGACGATACACTTGGTTGATAATTGCGAACAAGACGATCAAGTTCATTAGCCTAAAAGAAAAACAAATAATTTTTCGTTGTTTATTTTATTTATAAATCTAAAATACTTTATTAGCTAAATCTTTAACAAATGGATGATTTCCATGTGAATCTTTCATTTGAGATACATAACGATTTGAAACTTCGATTGGTTTAGCTGTTAATTGAGAAAGACCAATTAAATTAATTAATGTTTGAGGATCATTGCTATCCTAAACACAAAAAAAGTATTATTTTCAAAAATAAACAAAAAATTAAAATACCCGATCAAGTGCTTCTTGAAGTGCAGTTTGTGCATCTTCATATTTTCCTTGTGCGATATGACAAACAGCTTGTCCATTTAAAAGAAGTGGTGTTGCAGTATGTTTATCAGATAATTCTTGAAATATATAATAAGCTTCTTGTAATTTTTCTGAACCCTAATAATCATATATATATACATAAAGAAGAAATTTAGTTAGAAAGAAAATTTACTATAGCGATATTGACCCAAGCAGTTGATAATTGAGTTAAAACGGAATCTTCATCTATTTCTGTCATTCGTTTTAATTCTTTCTTAGCTAAATCAAGACGATCCATTTTTAATAAAGCTTGAATAGTTAATGCACAACTTAAATAAAAAAATTAATTTAATTTTTTGTTTTTCTTTAGTTTAATTTACCATTCTAATGAATCAGCATTGTGTAAAACTTTTAGAGCAACTTCATAGTTCTAAATTAATTAAACAATTTAATAGAATAAAATAAATTTGTTTTATTTATTACTTCACTAAGATAATACATATATGCTGTCATGAGTAAACAAAAGGAATTTTTAACATTACCACCCATTTTACTGTCAAGATCACGAAGAATGTTATCACTAAAATACGAATAAATTATTGTGTATTGAATTTTAAAGAAGACAAACCGTTTTGATTCATTTGCAAGAAAATCAGCTAGTAATCGAACAGCAATTAATTCTTCTTGAGATACATTTGGGCGAATTTCATCGAGTACAACACCATATTTTTTCTGAGCTATGTATGAACGATACATAAAGAGATCTTTTTCAGTTTGTAAATTTTGTGGAACCTGAAGAAGAAGAATTTTATGATTGAATATAATGAATCATAGAAAAAACGAACTTTTAACTTTGTTGCCTCATTGATTACTTGTTGATAATTGCCTGTATAGAAATTAGTTCGAATTTCGAATAATTCATCTGGTTCACGTTCTTCACCGCGTGGCATTATATATGATTATTGATTGATGAGAAACTAATAGAAATTTATTAAAAATGAATCGGAATATGAATATGTGAAATGAACACGTTTTAATCGTTGATTATTGAATATTAATATAGCCATTCAGATATGAAATATTATATTTACTATTTACAATTATTTTCGATAAAATTATATAAATTATTTTGATTTTAATTATTTTAAATTAAAATCGATTTGAAAAAGTTTTTTCATAGATGTCGTTAATGTACTATTTCATTTGACATAAAGTGTGTCAAATTCGAGTAAAACATTTTTTCAACCAAACGAACTTGTGAAAAGTACTGAACGCTAGTTAGAATTCACATGACTTGATAAGTATTTCATTAGGTCAATAATAGTAATTACATAGCAAAACTTTTCCTCGAAATATCTCATACATTAATGAATAACATATTTTTTGATTAAGTATAAACTATTATCCGTCTCAAATAGACAAGAAAAGCTGCCTGTTTTAATTCTATATAATTATAATTTTCTAGTCTAGAAAGTTGTCATATTTTCAAACAGATTATTACTCTTATCTTCTCTGTAAACTGTCGATAGCATAATAGAAAACAATATTATTCTTATCGAGAAAAGTACTGTCAATTATTTCGTTAAGCTTAATTCTCACAGATAAAAACCAACAGAATTCTAAAAAGATTACTACTAAATCCTTTTATTATAAACAAATTCATACGAAAAAAAATATACTGAGCATAATTTACAGATGATTATATGATGATGATATTTATGTGTCTATTTTTCTAGTAAAAAAGATATAATAATGTTTTCTAATGCATTTGCTATGATTCATTCTTTTTCTTTATTACGAAAATTGATTAGAAAAAAAACGCCTTGGGAAAAATTTGATATTAAGCCCAAAAACTAGTAAAGATCAATAATTTTATTTGATATAAACATTAAGAACCCTATTGTAACATATAGAATTCATCATTATTGTTTCTCGGTCTATCACGGATCATTTATTGACTGGAAATCAAGTTTTTATAATATTAAATGTTAGATGATATTGAATAAATTAAGAATATTCTATAAAAACAAAATGACATTTGGATAAAAATACATTCGTATATATATCTAGGTAGTCTCATTGGCACTCTTCTAATAATCACACTTTTCACACAATCACAATATAATAAATAGTGCCATTTTTATAACTATTAAAAAACACTTTCAAAAAAAAGGGTGGCAGTCTAATGTAATTACATCCGTTGGAAATGCGATCATGCGTCAGAAAATGCGTACTTGATATATATTCGGTGAAGAAAACATAGAGGAGACGTTAAGAACAAAGACATTCACTAGTATGTCTATACGAAATACATATATTTTTGTTAGTATATTTCTATTTTAAAATTGTGCACGATGATAAGTTAATTTTTGATGAAGTTGAATTAATTTTAATAGATTTTGTCGATGAAGTTTTTCTGCTAATGATTGCGGTGTTTCATTGCCATATTTCATATAAACAATTCCATTATCTGTTGTTATTTGTTCAAGTAAATTCCATAAAATCTGACCATTATCATTCTCTTGAATTGTTTGAAATATTTGCCATATTAAATGAGATTTATCTGCCATGCAAAATAATATTTAATAGTTGAATATACAACAAAATCGTTCGTAAAATATTTTTTTCATATAATCATATGTTATTGCAATACATTCAAGATTCTTTTTTTCTTCTTTTCTGTATAATTTGTATAAATCGCGCTTTTCTCTTGACGTTTTTTTTTCTTCTCATGCCACATACACACTACATTCTTCACCTCATTATGTAATAGAGTGATCATTCTATGTTATGTGACGATAAGAGCAAGGACAAAAACCTATGTTGTTGTTGAGCATATTTCATCTTAAAAGTAAATCAAGGTTTTTTGACGTATCCTTGAACATATAAATATTTAAAGGACGTTGATTAACAAACAAGATTTTCTTCTATGGCATTGATTCAATCTGTTACGTATAAATATGTATATGGAACTCTAATAATAGATTAAATATTTAAATATGAATACTTTAATTATAACAACAAAGAAAATGAACTAAAGTTTAATGAGTAGAAAATACAGATAATATATTCTATGATCTTGATTATCAAATCTCTTGAGATTTCCTAATAGAATAAAATAGTGAAGACAAATATACTGATAATTAGATTTCGTTTTTTTATTATTATTATAACATAAATAATACAAACAAATATGTTCACAACTTAAAATATTCTTTTAATCATCAAACACGACTAATTTTCATCAATCGATTCTAATGGTTGAGGATGTTGTATTGGTAATGTTTCAGTGAATTCTATATCGGATATAATACTATCACAATAATCAGTAGGTAATACTTGAAATATTTGATTTGTTGGAGTTATTGTTGTTGATGGATTACAACTTGATGCTCGCGCTTGTTGAGATTTATAACTTTGATTATTTGAATTTTCTCTTGGAGAATTTTGTTGTTTACAATGTGATAAAATTTTTGTTATTGTATTATAAAATTCTTCTCGAAAACGTCGATTTGTTAATACATATAAGAAGAAATTTGTTGAAAAAAATGTTTGTTGTAATGCATCAAGTAATAAACTAGTAAACATAATTTCACATTGACTAGATGTTGCATTATGAAAATATGTAACAAATGTTTGATGAAAATTAAATGGTAAATTTAATATTAAATAAAGAATATTTAAACTAATAAGCATAGCTGATAAATGTATATCACGTGTACGTCGTGTTCGATGTTTTTTAATTAATAAATTTGATGTTACTTGATTTTGATTATTATTTAATAATAAAATTGATTTTTTTCTATCAATTACATGATTTTCTTCTTCATATTTATTTAAACTTCGATTACTTCGACCCATTTTTAAACGCATACGTGTATGTTGTCGACATTGCATTTGAAAACAAAAACAATTGTGTAAATTGGATTTTTTATTTGTTGTTTGAGGTAAAAAATACGATAAAAATTTTTCAGATTTACTCAATAATTTTTCCTCATCTTTTTTAATCGTTTTTGATTGATGAAATTGTTTAGCTGTACGCATTCGTACACGTAAACTTCGTACAATAAGTATCGTACAGAATATATTAATGAATAGCGGAAGACAAAAAAATACTACTAATTCAAATGGTGGATAAATTCTTGTAAGAAGATAATAATATATTGTTGTTGTTTGATTTTCATTAAAACCACAATGTGCAGATTTCGATTTACTATCAAATACTAAATAAACAAGAAAAAAACATCTTCCAATACACTGGATTAGTAAAATTATCTATTGTGACACATATATATAATCAAGTGCAGATTATATTATTGAGTAAAATCCTTTTCTATTTCGATTATTTACAATATATGAGTTTATTTTAATTTGACAAGTGTCAAGAAAAGAACTAATCTATAAACACCCTCAATGATTTATCTGTTTCATTAATTAAAGAGAAAGATTACCTTCATAACCGTATTTAATAATCCAATGAAAATGAAATGCACATAATATACTTCCAATAAAAAATTCTTTAATTAAAACAATACGAAATTTTGATTTGGGATATTTTCGTTTTGGACAATTTTTTGTTACTGTTCGTGCTCGATCAATATTAACACATATTAATGTAAATAAACTAAAATGTGTTAAAAAATCGGATGAAAAACGATGAAAACGACATGTTAATAAAAAATTTTCAAGAACTAAATTGAAATAATAATTAAACATCCATTTAGAAAAATGTACTAAGGATAATAAACCATTTGATAATGATAAAAATGCTAAATATGCAAATGTCGAATGGCATCTTAATGAACGTTGCATTAGAATAGCAAATGCAAGAAAATTAAATATTGAACCAAAAAATAATAGTGCATAATTATGAACAAATAATAATGGTCGAGTTATATTTCGTTGTCGTGGACATGGATTTAATGCTGATGATAGTGACAATGAATTATTATCAAATAAACTTGTATAATTTGTTATATTCATATCCATTTGTTTCTTTTTCTTAGTATCTGAAAAAAGAAAGGAAATAATATATAAAGAGCTTCGTAATTAAATAAAATACTTTTTTTTCATATTACTATATAATCATATTAGACATTTATAATTATTCAAAGAGAGATAGAACATTACAATGTTATATATATACGAAGCGCTAAATAAGAAAATGACATAGTGAGAAGGCAACAAGAAAAAAAGAGAAAAAATGACGATGACAACACAACAGAAATAGACCTATAGAACATATTTTAGCTATAAAAACAAAAAAGAGAAACTATAATTTTTGTAAAGACTTAAAAGCATGAGAAAACTTCATAGGAATTATTAATTATTTCGTTTTAGTAATAAAAAATTCTTCTTATAGATATATTTATAATAGTACTCTCTTGAGTATAATCATAAATGATAAAAAGTATAAAAAGAAAACCTTTATTTAAATATAAGAATTTCTATTATATTTTTCTTATATCAAATGTTTAAATATATTGAACCTAAGATAGACTTAAGATAAAAAGAATTGCTAATTCAATTATCAATTGAAAAAAAGAGAAAAAACAGAAGAAAAATATTGTTTATAAATATTAATAAGAAAAATTAATGTTATTCATTGTATAATGTATAATATAAGGACATGTTTATACTTTGTGCATGTTTATTTCAGTTTTGTCTGACTAGTTTTAATTTTTAATACTAATGTTTTTATTCTATCGAGGTTAAATTTTACTGTAAGATTAGCTTCAAGTGTTAGACAAAAAAAAGAATAAAAACAAAGAAAGGTCTTTTGAGAATATAACATTACGAAGTGTGAAGTTACAAACTTGTTTTGAATAAGAATAAAAAAGAATGTCCATTATTTATGAAAATGAAAGACATCGAATCTTATTTTTCTGAAATATTTTATACTTAAAGTTCAATGTCATTAGTACTTTAATATTTAAATAAATGCCATGCCTTTAAAATTATAAGACGTCATTATATAAAAGAACTCGTTCTAATGTACGTCAATGAAACACTGAAATACCATATTTTGCTGAAACGACACATAGTTCTAAGCTAGTATAGGCTGATAGTACAGAGCATTATCAGTTCTTCAGTGCATACAATATCGATGATGTTAGTAATCAATAGACATGTAGCGAACCCGAACTAAGTTCGGGTGAGGTCACATGCCTGGTAATCAGTAAACTGGGACTACAATTTTCTAGTCATATTCACAATTGTAATCAAGAGAACTAGGAAATAGTAATCCCTAATGTTTTTATTCTAATATGGGTCCACTTCGTAAGATTTTGAATATACTTTTGAATATTATCTACTTACTTATATCATGCAGTTTAAACTATTGATTATTGAGGTTACTCTTTACACTTTGTTTGCATGTTTATTTATCATTTGTGCATGTTCGTAGGAGAACATTTTAAGAAAATAACTCCTTTTTAACTTAATTGCATGTTTGATTGTTTTTATCGTAAAAATAGTTTCTACGCTTATTGAACATAATATCGTAGGAAATACTAATACATTTTTAGTATGCATAAGCACACTTCTTTTTCTCCTATATTACTGTAACTCTAATATATGTTATAAGATGAAACACATGCATGAAAGGATAATGATAGAGACAGAAAAAAATGGAGCAAAAGTTTTTTACCTTTTCCTCCTTCATTTATATCATAAAAATATATCTTATAGTAAAGAATTGCATGATAATTACAACCTTCCGAGTTAGATAAGTAAAACTTCATATGACAGTTCATAAGAATGCTTAAGGGCAAATTCGATTTCATGATGTTATATATCGAAAATGATTATTCAATTGTGAAATGAAATGACAGAAATACTTTCTTTCTTTTCAAATAATAGAGTACATATTAGGATAATTCGATACAACATGACATTATCATAGTATTTCGAATATACTATAAAAATGCTCTTGTTTCTTAACAACCTACGTAATATCATTTACAGGTAAAAATAAACGCATAAAAAAAAGAATACGATACATCAAAAGACTACTTACTTACAAATGTAAAATATTATCAAGAAAAGTCTAGTGTAAATACGCACTATCATATTGGTTTATTAGTTTACCAAAGTTCATTTTATGAAAATTATATGAATCATTAAATGATATTCAGTAGGTGTGCTGTTTTTAATTAGAAAACAAAGTATACTTGTATCTCAACTATCAACACTAATCGAATTAAACTAATCTTACAGACTAATTACATATTTTTATCTTAGAGTGCGAATATCTTTTTTCATCTACCACAAAACGAAGAAGAGTGAAACATGAATATTATATTTTTCATTAGAGTGCACCTACATCTATTCTATAAAAGAAAATAACTTACTTTCAATATTAAGACCACCATGACTTTCTTTCATAAGTACCTCAGACAAAAAAAGATTAGATTATAAATATAATCTTTGTTACTAAACTTAAATATTTGAACACATGACTTTCGTTAACACTTCAATACAGATGTATGTCAAGTTAATTAAATGACTTAGTTTCTTGTTTTTTAATCAATTCTATTTCTTATAGAAAATAAACATCTTTTATATGAATACCGACAAACACAAAACTTGAATAAATCTATTCTTATAATCAAGATGAATAACAAACAGTAAAGAATTTTTTAAGAAGATCACGGGAAAATAGACACATAAACACATACAATAGATGAACTAACACAATCATATAAGATATATCAGAAAGAAAAAAGAGAAGAAAACAATCTAAGTCAAATCAATAGAAACTTCATTTTTGTTTTGTTATTCACTACAGATAAGATTATTATTATTAGCAATTGATAAATTTAATGGAATGTATTTTTGACATCCTTCTGATTGTTCAGAATTATTATCAATCATCATATGATTTGATACAGGTGATGATGAACAAGATGATGAACCTGATGGTGAATGTTGTTCTTGTTTAATATTTTCATTTGAAATTGAATCTTTATATTCATTTGTTGTCGTCCATAAATGCATAAGACGATCAAGATCATTAATTGTATTACTATTTCTTCCTTGTTGAATATTATTACTCATATTCATATCATCTTCACGTGTAAGTCTTTTACGTTTATTTGGTTGACGACGTTTTAATTCCACAGGATATTTTTTACGTTCATTACAAAATTTATAATATAATTTTCTTACTAATAATTCAATACTACCAATAACAGGTAAACTATTTGGATGTCGATCAACAAGACGACTAACAATTGAACGTAATTCATCTGCATTTGGATAACTAAAATAAATATATAAATTAATAAGAATAAGAATAATAATAAGTTTTTTCAATTTTTTACAGTTCATATTTAACAATTTCTTGATAGAGTGCTTGAACAAGTGCATTCAATTGATTAGCATCACCATTACCATTAAGAAATGCAGCTATATGTGGTGGAAAACGTGGTATAGGTATACCATCACTTGGTTTAGGTAATAAGTCATACATAATATTATGTTGAGATTGATTTAAATTATCGATTGGTGAAGCACTAGTAAATCATATATATGAAAAATGAATATTTATTTAAATTAACAACTTACGTATTCATTGGTTCATCAAATGAATATTTTGACGGTAATTCATCATCATGATGATTATCATTTGGTGTTGTTTGTAATGGTATAGGAGTAATTGGACGAGTCCTAGTTGTGACTGCATTTGAAGATACAGGTGTTGATGGACTTTTTGATACCACCGATGGTGAATTTCCAACTGAATTCACATCTTTTTCACTATAAAAAATTATCTATTCATATCCTGGTTAACATTTAACAAGGAAATTATGGTCTATCTCTTCCCGGAAATAATAATTCGTTTTTACTCTATGTAATACTGATGTTAGACATATCTTGAATATACTCCTACTTATTACTTATAGTTAATGAATGAATAAATGACATTTCCTTAATAAGTTCCATTTGTCATTCAATCGAATAATTATGTCAGATGGCAATTCAAAAAAATAGGATGAGTACTCAAAGAGAGGTTAAGATCAATGTGACTTACATAAGAACTTGTAATCGACCATCAAAAGGAAGTTTTTTATATGATTCAATATCGATATATTCTTGATATTGTTCATTCCAAATTTGAATAATTAATGTTGATTTTGGTAGTTGAAATTCTTGTACTATAAAAGAGAATTTTTAGAGAAAAAATAAATTCAATATATATATAATTTACTAATTAATTGTTTGAGATGTTCATGTGCAATTCCATTTTGTTGATTATAATATTCACTTGTTGATGGAATTTCAATTAAACGATTTCGTTGTTTAAATCGACATAAATAAGACATTGATGTTGATCTAAAAAAAAATAAAAAATTAGAAAAATATTTATAATTTTACTTCAATAGATCTACCTTTTCGTAGCATTTTGTTGTTTTAAAAGAGAGAAATTATTTAAATTAGAATTATTAATTAAAGATGTAGTTTCATTTAATACTGAATTATTTTGAACATTAGTATGTAATTGATTATTTTGAGTTGTTAGTGTTTGATAGAATTGAAGTAATGCTGCTACATTATCTCTATCAACTGGTTTTAATGCAGCAGCTAAACGTAGATTAAGTGCTTTTTGTTGTTGAATTAGATTCGGATCATTTGGAATATTTTCTTTTATTGATGATGTTGATGGTGATGGTGGTGGAATGGTAGTTTGTGAATTATTATTATTGTTATTAGAATTATTTACAAGTGCATGTAAAGTTTTTTTCATTAATAAATTATTTGTAATAGAACTTAATTCACGTATTGGTTTTTTAGAATGTATTGTAGTTGTTGATGGTGGTGGTGGTGGTGGTGAAGATGACATGTGAATGGTTTGTTTTGTTCAACAAAGAAGATGTTACATATAGTAGAATATGAGATGGAAGTGAACGAAGAAGAAATTTGTCAAATATGTCTTATATGGACGGACGAAAAAGAAAAAGAAGAAATAGCGAAAACATAACTGACGTAAACGGTCAACTTGTGCATGTAACCGCATAGACAATGACGAGAAAACACCAATGATCATATTGGCGTCTATTGTTTTCAATAAAACAATGTGCGTATAAAGTTAAGAAAAAGACATAAGAGACACATTTTATTGTTTACGAATCTTTTTTATCTGATTGGTAGTAAGAAACATTCATTATAGACAAAAGAAAGATAATTACATTAATGTTATAGAAATAATTATTTGATAATATTAGAAGATTGAACTGTAAGAATAGTTTCGTTTGTAAGCACAACTATGAATATTCATAGATGGTTACTTTTGAGTTTCTTGGACATAAGAATTAGACTCTAAAAAACTTATTATTTGTAGATAACAATCGTGCTATTTGTTTCGATGCGCAATAATATGATTCATTCATCTGTAATACAATAACCGTAACATTTTTTTTAATTCGTTTTCAATAGCGCTTCATACTGAATCAAACTTAGATTAATGTGTTATGAGGAATGAGGATTAAAATTGTTTTATTAGATATCAGATGAAACTTACTGTAAATTGTTCATATCAATCGAATAAACTTGATTATTTATTAATTGAAATAAAGATTGTCTATCGATCGACTGTGATGTCAATAATGGTTTTTGAAGAATATATGTATTTTTATTCATCACTATTTTTTTGTCAAATAAAATCGTATGTGTGAGACATTAAAAGAACTATTTTTGTCCTATGACAAAATGAAAAAGTCATATATACGAAATAACAAATAAAGTATCTTGTATCTTTTTTGATTATATGATCTACATTGTTCGTGTCGTTAACAGATATTCATGACAATTCAATACATCAAATATCATTTATGCTATATAAGCCTACAGATAGAACTGTGTACTAGAATGTAACCATAAGTAATGATGAGTGAATAACAAAAACGAAGAGGAGAAGAGAAAAAAAACTAAATAGACCATTACATTGTCTACGAATACTAATCGTATATTTATATATGTCATAATAAATCTAAGGCTGACTCAATATAGTTGATATAGGATGAGTTTAGTATAGTTATTTTAAATAAAAAATGAATGATACATATAATTAAGTGAGTTTATTTTTGTCTTTTAAGAATCGATATCGACAAGAATTTCACGAGTTGAATCCGGTGTATAGAGGGCAGAATATGTTGTATTATTTCTTGATCGACGAGCTGCTTGAATGTTGGTACGAGTTTTAATAAAGTATTGTTGAAGAGTTCCCGAAAGTGAATGTTTCTTAGTTGCAGGTGGATAAGGATTAACTGTTGATTTAGCATTCCTACGTTTTCTTAATTGAAAAATAATGATAACAAGTATTGTTATTATCAATAAAGAACCAACTATAATACCAACAATACCACTAACAGGAAATACATATGGTGTAACTATTGTTTTTATAGTTGTTGATAAACTAATTGTAGTTGTACATACTAAAGTTGTTCCTTTCGTAGTTAATAATAAATGTGTAGTAGATAATGTACGTATTGTTGGTACCTAAAGAAAAACTTCATGATCAACAAATATGAAGAGAAAATGAATTGTTTTTTACTGTTCGATTTAATATTGTTGTTGTACTTGATTGTGTTGTTGTACTAGTTGTTAATGTTGAACTTGGTTCAGATGCAATTTGAAATGGCCAAAATGTTGGATCTGTTATACCCATTGAATCTCTTAAACAACTTGAAATTGGCAAGAAAACACCTGGATCTAATGAAATAAAAAAACTTTCACCCGGTGTAAATATAACATTTGTTGTTATGACTAAACAATCTGTTTGATAGTTTACATTCGACATTTCTTTAACAACATCATATGTTAGAAAATCTTGTTGAGTTGATGATAATTTAAAACGAATATAAGCTTCAGTTGTTGGTCGATTGTATGTTATTCCTTCTGGATACTTTAATGTCCATATTGATTGTGATTTCGGAACGAGACCTATTGGAAAATGAGTTGCATTATCAATATAAAGAGTATTTCGACTGTCCGTTGATATTTGTACAGTAAAACGAAGACATGTTGAATCACCTTGATTACCAATTGAATCCACACCAGCAAAACAAAATAAATTTTGACCAACTTGGTTTGCATTAGCCACATAAATTACTTGAAAAACATTTATAGTTGGATCATAAGGATCAAGATATGTTGATGATTGTGTAAATCCTGTTGGATAAACTCCAATCGTATTATTTAATGTTGCATTTGCACATTGAACTTTAATACGAATAAGCATGGTAAGTGATTGACCAGGTTCAACAAAAATACATTGATCAGCAGGTACATCACCTATATAGATGGGTGGTGTTGTACATGTATTAGGTGAACTCCAAACTCTTAAAATAAATTGAATAGGAACTCGTGAAAGATATGCTGTACTTGTATCGTTTTCAAAATCAAGAATAGTTAATGCTATTGCATAATAACCAACAATAATTGGTGTAAAACGAAGAATACAACTTGTTTCATTAAGATATGTTGAAGTAGGTAGAGTAAGTAAAGATCGACAAACACCACCACATTCTTGCGATGAATTTGACCAAATACATGTATATCGATCAAAATCATTATCAGCAACATTAATTTTTATATAATAAGTTAAATTACTACGAAGTCGTATGATTGGTAACATTGTAACAATGGGTGCTTGATTATATCGACCATTTGATCGTTTATAAGTATTTATTTCAGTAGAAACTGACCATGTACTTCCACCTGTTACTAATATAAACCAAGCCGAACTTGTGAATACTGCTCGAAAGATATAATTTGATGGTACTCGTATATTGAATCGATTTTCACCACTAACATATTGTTCGATTATATTATAGCCAGTACATGGAACAGCTACAGAATTAAGTGTACTAATATTTGGTGGACAAGGTGCAGTACATACTAAACTTCCGGAACCAATCATATAATTACCAGTAGATATAAGTGCATTTGTACATGGCCACGTCACATAATTCCATGCATGACGTTGAAATATTTCAATAACAAGTGGATTAGAACTTGAGTTAATTACACGCCATGTAATCATCGATCCACGATAATGTGAACATCTAACAGTCGTAATCGATATAAACAAGGTCAATAGTATATATGTTAGTTTCATTGAAATGTATATATAAAAATATTTTCTGTTTTGATTTTGGGCAATAAATATAAAAGTAACTTCATCTTTTGTTTTCTTATGAGAAATAGAAAAACTTAAATTAATCATATGGCAATAATTATTTATACGATTTCAACATATTATTAATAGGAAGAATACTTATAGAATGAAAATATAAACAAGAAAAAAAATTAATATTTGTTTGGCCCATCTATGCGCTATTCAGAAGAATTCTTTATTTCATGTCACAAATCAAACAAATACTAGATGTAATTCAGCTGTTGCATCCTGCATACATTAAGCTTCTATATTTGCTTGTTTTTATCGATTATATCTTATAGCAACCTTATTTAGGTCAAAATAAATAGAGAGAAAAAAATGAAAAGTACTTAAAATACAGATATTCATGATTAACTAATTCAGGCAAATCAAAAAAATTCTGTGCTTTCATTATTTATGATGAGAAATTTTATGGAGTGATGAGTATTCTCGATACTCCAAATAAGGATTGAAAATCTTAGTAATATTTTATCTAAAGTGTAACAGACACTTTTTTTTCGAGAGGAGAAATCACCAAGTTTATAACACGATGAATATATATCGTGAAAGATATTCATCTGAACAGTTTTCAAGATAAAAAAGTTAATCTTACTAAAGTATTCTTTAGATTATTAACAACACATGTTTTACTGACATGATGAGTTTTTTTTATAGTTATATTATATGTAAGTGTATCTATCATGGTGAACAAGGATATTATTTTACAATTCAATATATATATATATACATATTTCGATTTTATGTCTTTATAAATATTGATTATAATATAATGCTTGTAAATAAATATAGTTTTCGAGGTTAATTTTGATCATCAGTCTAGTCCTTTTTTTCTTCTTATCAAGCAAATGTTGAATTAGATGAATAATGAGTATATCCATTGTCTATAAAAAAATTTTGAGTATTTTCAATCGGCTTTATATCGGATAGTTGAAAGAGCTTATTACCGATTTATATTACTATTTGATCAATAGTCTTCTTCTTCTTCCGTCTAATTGTCAGTCAGATAGTCTACTCTATTACACATTGTGATCATACAAATATACATTGAGAAACGGTGAGGTATTATTCATAAGCTTTTTACGTGTGAGGATTAACGTCTGTCTTTGTCGTCCCGCCTTTTTTTTTCACTCAATTCATTCATTCATTCATATATGATAAACGTATAACAAGTAGTTCTCAAAAGATATATACATATAATCAAATTGTGACAGTTACGTTATCAATGTTATTTATACAGGTTAATATAAAAAAAAGAAATGATGCATGCATATTTTATTCTTTTTATATGATATGTATATATGTAGTATAAAAACAATCGTCTAGTTGATTTGAATAATTTTAAGTTATATTTATCTTTACGAATAAGCTCTTTTTTCTTTATTTGTTAACACGATCATATTAAATATAAATTATGTAACAATGTTCTTTGTTAGAATTTTATATCTCTCAATCACATTTGATATATATATATATATATTTTAGAAATAATCGATTCTCATTTATACGAAGGTGTTACATTGCAAAAAAGATTCTCTGTCATTTTCTCATTATTAACTTTCAATTATGTTCATAGTAAATATTTACCTATATATATATATATATATTGTGTATGACTAAGTTACATTCGACCTTCGAAGTTAAATGACGCATTAACAATACATATTAACTTTTCAAAGATATTCCTGTCTAATGATCCGTGAAAGGATGTATCAATCAAATCTGAAGGTAATTTAAAACAGCTGCTGAGTTTTTTTTATCAGAAATCTCTTGGAAGAAGAAAAAGTTTTTTCTTTTTTATACTTCATATATTTCATAAATCTTTGACCTCATATGATTTTCATTTCTCTTCGCTTTCAATCTGCAAGGTCTTCAAGAGGCATATATAATTATTTGCCATGGTCTTTCTTTTCTTTTCTTTTCGTTTTTTTTTGACGATTTTAATATTTATATGTTCAGTCGTTCTGCGGTTTTTTAATAAAGAATTGACTGTTTTGTTTTGGCGGTTTCCATCCTGAATCAACATCTCTCTTTCATTATCGCACTTTTTTCTCTCAATACACCCTCTCGACATCACGTTATCGAGCGGAAATCGTAAAATAGAGAATATATGTACAAGAGAGAGAGAGAGAGTGAGAGTGAAAAAAACGTTCGAACTCACACTCATCATGTCCCCGAAAGACGAACTGTTTCTCAGCCGAACAAATATACAATTTGCTTTCTCACTCTTCTTTTTTTTTCTCTATCCCTTCTACTACTTATGTACAAATTTCGTTTCTTCTTTTCTCTATTGTATAAAATGAATCATTGACAGACACTACAGAAAAAAACGTAACGAGAACAAAAAGAAAAAATTATAATTCTTTAACGAACAAAGAAAGAAAAAATGGTGAATTTTTGACAAATAACAATGATAGCCATGTAACTAATATAAATTCTCTTTTTTCTCTCTCTCTCTCCCTCTTTCTGTCCTTATTTGTTCTCTATTATATTCACATTTTAAAAAGAATAGGCATCCGCCTTTACTGCCTTCTCAAGTGCATAGATAAATATATTCAAAAGATGCACGAAATCAGTAATGTTTGTGGTACAGTTCAAGACTGTATTCTACTACCACCTTACTACTATAGTTGCTCCCTTTCTCTCGCGTCTTTCTTCTTTCTACTACATTCTATTCGATTACGTGAATGTGTACAAGAGTGTGACGATGTCAACTCCAACAAGAAAAAGAAAATTATACATCGTCTCGCGGTTGTATGTGAAAAAAAGGTAGCCGTTGTTCGTCATCGACAATGATGTCTTGAGTATAGTTACTGGAAGAGAAAGGGTATAGAGAAGAGAGAGAGAGAGAGCGACACAGAAGATAAGACGAATCTATCAAGTGTGTGTGTATGTATGTTTTGTCAGTGCACATAGGCATATGTTCTTTCTTTCTATGACTAACTCTTCTCTCTCTCACTTTTTTCATTTTGAAAGATTTGACTGATAGGAAAGGTCGTCATTCAATTTTTCTTATACAAATTCTCTTCTTTATATTCACTTTTAACATATAGATAGTTTATATTAAATAGACTAGTTTAATAATCGATTAGACATCTATATATAAGCAATGGCAGACGACTCAACGAATGACGAAACAATTACTATAACTGAAGAATTTACAGGTAATATTATTGAATAATTGATAATATGTGTGTATACTAAACAAAACTAATAAATAGAATAGTATCGTATTAATACATTTACGCATCTATATCGCCTGTCATTTTGTAGACATTGGAATTTTGATTAATATGGCAAGACACAAATCTAAATATACATTTTTATACATTTATATTTATTCTCCTATTCATCTTGTGTATATGTCATTTTGAAGGCCATTAAGAAAACAGAAAATTAGATCTTGTATATTTTTGTAAAAAAAATGTAAAAGTTATTTATTTTCTCTTTATGAATATACAATTATTTACAAATAATTAGAATATATATTTCTATCATAATTGTTAACTAAAGTAATTATCACACATCTGTTGATTTTAATTTACTTTTTTGTACATACATTTTTCCCAGGTATCACCTTCAATATTTCCCCCCGAGGTAAATATTTCAAGACCATACTATGTGTGTGTGCATCAAAATCATCACCATATAATTTCGTCATTGATTATTTCTCTCTTTTTTTGTATATATATATATATATATATATAAATATATTCTTGTTAGGTATAGCGCCGAGTAATAATTTTCTCGGTCTGCTCCCACCGCCATATTCAATGTCAGCACTTAAAAGCACCCTTCCTTTGTTTCAAACCTCATCATTAGCATCATCGTCGTCGGCTCCGTCTTCATACGCAAGCTCTTATATTCCTCAGACTTCAACATCATCCACGCCGTCGTTATATACAAGTTCTTATATTCCACAGTCTTCAACGTCATCAACAAATAATAATCATAATCATAATAACAATCATAATAATAATAATAATAATAATAATAACAATCATCTATTATATCCTTATCGTTCAACTTCGACATTATATAGTGATTCAAATAATATTGGAAGTAGTAGTTCGAATTATCCAATGTCGTCTTCAACATATCGTTCCCAATCATTTTCAATTCCTAAACCATCATTATTTCAGCAAACACGTGAAAAAGAAAAATTAGAATTATCAACATTAAATGATAAATTTGCTGATTATGTTGAAAAAGTTCGATATTTAGAAGCTCAAAATAAAAAAGTTCAAATGGAAACAAATATTCTTACTGAAAAACAAACAGGAAATTGTCAACGTGTTAAATCAATGTTTGAAACAGAAGTTGCACAATTAAAAGAAGTTATTGAAAAACTTTTTCAAGATAAAAATACAACTTCATATAATGCCAAAGAAGCTCAGGTTAGTTTTGAAAGAAAAACAAAATATTTTCGATTAATTTCGTTTTTCTTTTTTTATCTATTCAGAATGGTATTTATCCATTAAAACAACGTCTTAATTCAACATTTAAAGAATGTGATTCATCAAAATATGAAACTGAACGAATTGAACGACAATTATCAACAATTGATGGTGATATTCTTATGTTTAAACGTCGTCTTGCACATCAAGATGATGAACATACACAATGGAAACAATTAATAACACATATTCAACGTCTTATATTACAAGCTAAAAATGAAACACAGAATGAAACTATAACACGTACAACATGTGAGAAAACAACTCAACAATTACGTGTTGATATTAATAAATTACGTGAACAACAACAACAAAAAATCAAAGATCTTAGACAAACAACATTATTATTAGCACCTAGTTCAACAAATGATCGTGCACATATATTTAAATCTGAATTATCAAGTGCGATAAGAAAAATTCGTCAAGATTTTGAAAGACAAAATGATTCACAACGTAATGAATTATATGGACAATTTACTCAAGCATATGAAGATATAGCTCGTGATTATCCCGAACTTGGACATTTATTTTTAAATGAACGTGAACAAGAACGTGTTAAACAAGAAGAAGATCGTGCACGTGTTGATATTCAACGTGTTAAAGCAGATAGTAATTTATTAAAACAAAAAACTGGCGAATTAAAATTACGTACACGTGAATTACAAATTAATCTTGAAATGAGTGTAGAAGAAAATGCACGTTTTGAACAATTACAACAAAATGAAATTGATCAATTAAAAGTCAAACAAGAAAGAATATCAAAAGATTATGAAGATGTGATAACAAAACAGACATCATTAGAAAAAGAAATTGAAACATATAGAAATTTATTAGAAGGAACTATGAAATCAGTTGTTGATACAATTACTGATGAATATAATACAATTACAACTAATCAATCAAATATGAATCAACAACAACAACAACAACAACAACATCAGCAGCAGCATCAACAGCAACCTCAGCCACAACCACAACCACAACGAAATGGTATATCAGCTCGTGCAGCACGTTCATCAAGTGCTGATAGATATTCAATACCGCCTTATTTTTCTGCATCACGACTTAATGGTCATACAAATTCATATTCCCGTTTTATGGGTTATAAACAAAATGGTAATGAAACATCGAATTCTGTACCAGTTATTGATATTCCAACAACAATAGCTGAAAATGGCTTAACAGCAAGTAAAAGTGTTCATGAATTAAGTGCTAAAAATGATATAACATCTTCAACAGAAACCAATCACGTAACAAATGGATCATCTCCACCAAGTAGTCGTCCACCAACAATTCTCCAAACTCGTCGAAGCTAATACTCATTTTCAATTTTCCTTTTTCTTTTTATTTTGAATGTTATTATAACTAATATTATTATTATTATTGTCACTATTACTATTATCTATAATCTCTTCAAATTTCCTATATAAAGAGATAACCTTTTTTTTATATAAGAGATGAACATTTAAAAAAAAGAAAAAAAAAACAAAGAGATATTCTATATAATATACTTAAATAATTTTGTATATACTGAGTGTACAATATACACATGTTTATTTTCTATTCAAATATGTAAATCTTAAAAATCATAATAAGAGAAAAATAACATTCAGTATGAATACTTCTAAAGAATGTTCTTTTTTTTTTGTTAATGTCAATACTTGTTATATTTCTAGTAGAAGAAATAGAAGTGTTTTTGTTATGCCCATAACAATATGACGATGAAAAATATTCGAATACATAAAAATTTTGATGTTGTTTTTTTATTAAAAGAAATACATCAAAATTGAACTTGAGATATTAAAGTAACATAAATAATTCTTATATGATTGTCATTTATTATTTATCAAAGACAAAATCGATCTTAATACAATCAGTGATAACATGACAGTTATTGATTATGATATTATTTATAGTTGTTCTATATATATATATATATATATATATATATATATGTATGAGAATAGATTATTTGTATGTTTACTTTTGTAAGCAAACAAATAACATGTTCTTCGTTGTAAAAATGACAATGTTTTTTTTACCTTAATTTATAGTAATTATAGGAAGACTTAGAAGATCTTTTTTTGAATTGAATGAATTCTTCTAAGCATGACAACAATGTATTTCTTTTTATGAATGAAAAAACGATTTGATATTCATTATAAAAATAGAATTTCAAACTGTTAATTAAAGATAATAATAAAGAAAAACGAATGCATGAATATATATATTATTCTATTCAGAATTTATTACACATGAATAGTAATCAACAAAAGTTTGATTCAATTCCATCTCTTCATGCCCATGGCTAAAATTGAAATTCTTTCAGTATGATCTCTAAAGTTAGAATTATATCATGCTCACATCTGTAATAGAATTAACTTTCTAATTTTATTTCTGTAGAGAATGAAAACCATGAAAGGATTAAGTAAGTAATTGCAAAAAAAATCAAATATAATCTCTTCATATATTTTATCGTATTCGAACTGATTAAATTGTCCTATGAATTTTTGCGTAGATTATAGCAGTCAATTTTTTTTTCTCAATTCATTTCACACATTTTAAACATTATCTATAACCCTGAGGTAAAAAAAACATTATTTTTACTTCTTATATAATCACATTCTATTGATCAATACAATAAAAAAAGAAAGTATCGTTGAAACAATTAGTTTCAGTTAAAAAATGGTTGAATCATAGTGTCAATAAGAAAAAAGTTCAATAGAATTAGTTAATTTATTTTTGATCAATGAACAATACTTTATATATGAAGCGTATAGAAAAATGCGAGAATAGTCTTTTCGTAGTTATTTGATATTTACTTATGTCATAGAATAGACAGAATAAAAAAATGTTCTTCATTTTCTCTTTCTTTTTTTTTGTTATCAAATGAACTTTGCGTAATGATTGTTATGCTCTAATTGAATTTAAACATATTTCAAATATCTAAATGATTTGAATAGAGAAAATTTTTTGTTTCTTTCCTCTTTCGCGTTTACCTTCAATCGGTAGATCGGTCATCTCTTATTTTCTTACTTTTCTTCTTTCGTTCAATAGCATTAGAGAATATACAAATACGTGTACGGTCACTATCGATTGAAATTATATTACAGTTGACCGTTGTGTCTTGACACTTTCTCATTTTCGTTATATTAAACAAAAATATCATACAAGAGAGTGACCTTGGTAAACGACAATATCACTCTTTTTTCGCATACTTACTTATAATCAACAATGACAATAATTGACAAACACTAATAGTATGTATGTATGAATATTGTGATCTTACTGATAGCTAGAATATATATATCTATATCTATATTATAGTTTAGGTCAAATGGGTACATGTTATAGTAAACGTTCAGCTTGCTATAATTTGAAAGACTGTCATCAAACGATAACAAATACAGATATATATCTATTAAATCCACCTGAAACACCAGCTACATTACGGCGTTTTAGTAGTTTAAGACATAGTGTTAAATCATTATCATCAATGGCTCATCATCGACGAAGTCTACGTTATAAACCAATAACAATTATTATGAGTCCAAATAAACATTCAACTATTGGTGGTGGACATAGTAGTTCAAGAAAAAAACATCGATGTATTATACAATATAATGCAACAAAGGAAGCACTTGTTTAATAAAGATGAAACTTTTGTTCCGGTTTGTTCAATATAATCTTTCAGAGTATAGACGATAGATATGATTTCATTTTGAATGTATGATAACATCATTGCATTATATTTCCGCTTCATCTTTTTTTTTTGTTTTTGTAAAAATATAAAATGATTTAATTATTGAGAGAAAAAAAAGCATCTCATCAACTGTTTTATTATTTTTACTTGAATTTGAAAAAGAACAAGAAAATTTGAATACAAGAAATCTGTTAGAAAACAAAAGATAATCAAGAGAGATTAAAATGAAATGAAGAAGAAGAAGAAGAAGATCATTTTATAAAGCAAAAGAAAACACGAAGTGAAAAAAAAGAAAAAAGATAAATGCCTTATGAATGGTCGACAATGAAAACTTAAGGACGGTATCCTGAGAGAATTGTAAGGATTAAATAATACAAATTTTTCTCCTCTTTTAAATTTTTGAGGAGATAATATATTACATATATTTTTTAATCCTTTATATTTAAAAAGAACAAGAAGAAATCTATCTTCTTATTTTCATTGAAGGAATGCGAATGAAGATATTTGAATCTTTTTTTTTTCTTTTGTTTAAACTTTAACTATTTTGGCATTAGTAAATGTATCTCGTAATGATATAAGATTATGTGCTAATAAACAACCAAAAACATTTTCATACCATTGAGATGATCGTCCACTATAATAGTAAAAAAAAACTAAATATTATATTGTTATTTTTCAATTATAATACCTAAAATCAACACAAGCTACTTGAGTAACTGTTGTATATCCTGGTTGTGTCGTTGAGGGTGTTATATAATAATGCATATCTTTAGTTATACCAATACTACCTGGTAGAAAATGATTTTGTAAATGATCAATTGATATCGCACCAATAAGCATTGCGGTTGTGTCAGATATTGAACGAGATGTAATTTTTTTTGAAAAACTAAATTAACAAAACAAATATTTATTTTTCGTTATAAAAAAAAGAAATTAAAAAATTACCGAAATTCACAAAATGATCGAACAGGTACAAGATCAAGAAAATTCAGTACATATTGCACGATTTCTTTATCATCATCAATTTTTTCAACTGTTCGACTTTCAGCAAAATGATTATCCCATAAATATCTTTCATGTAAAATTCTTTGACAAACTTGTTTAACATTTGTATTCGGAATATCAATAGAACATTTCCATGTTGGTAAATTTATATCATCATTATCACAATTTACATTTGAAGGTTTATGTATTGATATATCAACATCATCAATATTTGTTTGAATATTTTTAAATTTTGTGTTTGATAGACGCTGTAAAGAAAAGAAAGAGAAACATTTTTTCGATTTAAGCTATGTATATATTACTTGTAAAAATTGTTCACTATCTTTTGTAATATATTTTTTCATATGAAATTCTCCATTGCATGCATTACGAACAAGATCATCAAGACGTTTTGTTTTTCTTAATGTTGGTAATTTAAGTTCATCCGAAAGTGTATTTGGAACCTATAGAAAAAAAATATGTAGGTCAATTAATTTATTGGGTTTTTATTTTATACTCGACAAAGTAAATCAACATTAAGTATCATTGTCATTAAGCAAAGTTCAAGTGTCAAACGTTCACTTTCTTGTTGTATTGCATCTAATTTATCTTTTTTCCATTTCCACCAAAGAACTTTCGATGTTGTATTATGCATATCATGATAGGATTGAAAAACAGATGGGACAAATATACGTGCTAAACTACGACAAGTTATCTTTAAAAGAAGAAGAATTAATTTTTATAAGATGAATTTTTATTTTTCTAATTGTTTTCTACCTGACTATTACCAGATCGTATTGAAACATCAAGTAAAAATCGTAGAATTGTTTCAAGTACATCACGTGTTTCATCTGGTAATAATAAAAAAGCATAACGTATTGCTATTAATTGTTCTTCTTGTGTTGCACCTAAAATAAAAAATCATTTATTTTGTTTTTGCTATTAAACAATTTTTGCTTACATTTAATTAAATCACATAATAAACGTGTTATTGAAGGTGGCATAAGACATTCAGGTAGTTCACGAAAATATTGTCGAATAACATCAGCAACAACAAATGGTTGATAATCATCGAATTTAATTGTATCTAATGATGATTCGCCATTATTATCATTTATTGTTTCAATTTGTGCACGTAAACGATCGATTTTTGATTTAACACCTGGTTTACGAAATAATCCTTCGCATTTACCAGCATTCATACGAACATATTGTAATGCATTTGTAATTGCCACAGGAAGAATTTGTCCTGTTGTTTGTTGATATACACGTAAGGGAACACCAAATACACGTTTGCCTTTCCATGTTGTTGCTTTCGGGAGTTTATTTAATTTTGTTAAAGTTCTAATTAAATTAATTATAATCAATATAATACAGATAAATTAAAACTTACATAGTATCATGATTATGCATACTATCATGATTACAATTTTGCTGAGCTAATTTCAATAGTTTGGATAGAGCTATAGAAAAATAAATTAATAGGTTTAAAAAAATAATATATGTATATTTATTTTATTAACCTGTTTCTCGTAAACGATTAATATCATTTGATAGTAGTAAATGAATATTTATTTCATTTGTATTCGTACGCATTGTTATTACTTCGTTTGATTGAAGATTTGTCTGATCAGTTTCGTCTCTAAAATAAAGTATATATATATATATATTTATATGTATATATACTTTTATAATATACATTCATGATGACATATCGATATTCAACGAAACCAGCAGGTTCACTGGATGGATTAACATCGATTATGTGTATATGTAGGGTGTGTGCGTGAGCGAACGATAGGGCGCATATAGTATATAACGTTGTATGAGTCTTGAGGCTCGAAATTGATTTATGTGTGGATAGGAGAGAATAGAACGAGAGAGAGAGAGAGAGAGAGAGAGAGAGGGAGAATAAGAGGGTGAACGACGTTGAATAGTTTCATGTATATTCTTCATCATTATGTGTGAGAAAAAAACTAGATGAACATTGATCGATAACCTTACTGTTCTACTTATTTCATTTATCCGTTTTCTTTTACCTTTATTCAATTGAAAATTTCAATTGAAATTAATTTAGAAGAAAATCTATTTAAAACATGTATTGACCTTGTGTGGTCATATAAATATATATATATATGTAGAATAGAAAAGAAACCTTTAGATTGCTAAGATATACATATATGAGAAAAATGATATGTGTGTAGTCACATCTTTCGAAAAAAAATCTTGAAGGTTACTTTAACAAAGACGAATAAATGAAATGAAGGACATTAAATTTTTATAAAGAATTAGTTTTTTTTAAGCAAAAAAAAAGTAATCTTTTTTTGTTACTTCTCTGCGACAATATAGTATTAGCACAACTAAGATGATAGTGCTCATAAATATTGCTAAAAAAAGAACACAGAATAAGAAAGAAAATTTGTTCCATCGTACTATACGATTGACGACAGATCATTATGATGTAACGGATTGCGTACATATGCCCGATCAACCAGAAGACGTCATCAGTACTGACGAGAAAGAGAGAGAGACAGAGATACAGAAAGGGTCACTAATCGATATGAATGTATGTATATATGGGCAATACATGCACGCGCCGTTTTTTTATCAGACTGTATCGATTTACGTCGTCGTCTGAGGCATATTACCTTCGAATTCGTCGTTGTCGATCTATACTCGAGTAACAATAGAAGAAGATTATATTGATTGGTATGCAAAAGAAAATATATACATAATAGTTATACAACTTGTTTAGTACGAGTGTTCAATCAGTATATATTTTTATTATATATATATATATAATATTTTTTTTTCTCCTTTTTTCATCATCATCATCATCGATATCGCTCAATATGCATGAAAAATTCGAATGAGTTCAATGAGAATTGTCTGTTTCTTTTTTTCTCATATATATATTTTACTCAATAGATGTTATAATAGGTGTGATTGAACTCATTTATTATCGATAAAAGAAGAGAAAAAAAACGAAAGCAAAAAAATTCTTATTTTAAATATTAAAATATTATATAAATAGAAAAACTTCTTTATATTTATCATATCTATTAAAAGATCTTTTTTTTGTTTTAAAAGAACAAGGTCATACAACTTAATATAATTCAAAATTATGTCAACAACATCTTAGTATATTAAACAATCATTGAATTGTTTCAATCAATAAAAAAAACGAAAGAAAATTGAAAATGTCCAGACGTTTAAAATAGATTCATAAGAATTCTAACCTTCATTTGAAGTACCTTCTCCTAATCAACTGTCAGTTATTCATCTATATATTTACCTGTCGATAGTACAACACTCATCGATAGTGTTATTGATAGTTACAGATGATGGAGAATTTTCGAAATAGGTAATTGTTGCCAGTGTGTAAGTGAGTGTGCGTGTATGTATATGTGGGATGACTAAAGATTTTTCTTCTATTTATTGAGAGACAAATATTTATTTAACAGTTTTTTTTGCATTGTTTGAATAAGATCGTTGGCTGATGTTTTTATATGAACAATGAATGTATGAGATCGTATAGCATATACTTTTACGTTTTTTTTCTTCTTTCTCTCGCTCTCTTACTCTCATTGGTATTTTCTCAATTCATTAATACGGAAATAGTCAAGTGGCTACTATGTTGCCGACGACAACGATAGTTATAATAATAAGAAGAAGAAGTTAGTGTATGATCAGTCAAAAAAAAAGAAAGAGATTCTCTCGAGAAATTGAGCGAGTATCGAATGCAAATGATTATATGTATATAGACAACGTTAGTTTCATCTTCCGAATAAACTCAATCGACTCGTTCAGAAGACAAAAAATAATATTATAAAGAACAGAAGAAGAAGAAGAAGAAAAAGGCCGGATGTTTGACAACAATCATCTCTCTATCGCTCAACACACATGAATAATATTTGTAGCACATCAATTCAGTTAAACAGATAAGAAGAAAGAAAAAGAAAAAGAATGATAAATTTGATGAAAACTTACCGATCATCAATTTGTGGACTAGCCGCAAGGCCAGAATCATCACTTGGATATATAGTTGCTGCTTGAATAAGATTTCTTAAATCATCTAATTTTGATTCTGTATTATCTTGATCATTATCATCAAGTAATGCTTGTGTACTAGATGAATATCGTCTATCATTATTATTCTCATTACTATTTGTATTTTGTTGACCAGTAGTTCCACTTTCCATTTCAAGACGTGATAAAATAAGATCAATATCATTATTAAAACGAATTAATTCTCTTAATACATTATCTTCATCAGCATATAAATTAAATCTTGAACTATCATTTGACATATTATCATAAATACTTCGATGTTTACGTCGTAATTTTCTAATGGATTCATTTGATTGATCACGATGAAGTAATGAACGTGGTGTTGCACCCGTTCGTCCTCCTAATAAAGAATTTGTTGATATTGATGATGAACGTTTTGTTGAAATAGATAATGGTGATTGAATTGTTGTTTTATTACAAACATCATTATAATATTCATTTAATACTTGAGCTTTATCAAGAAGTCGTCGAAGTAAACTTTGCGTTGAATATGCTGAAAGATTTGTTGTTACTGATGAAAAATCTCTTGATGCAAAACTTTTTGGTGTTGCACTTTGTAATTCATCATCATTTCGATGATCCATATCAATTGATATTGATTGATCATTTGTTGTTATAGGTTTAGGTAGATTTTGTTTTTGTCTATGATTTCTATCATCATTTATTGATGATGCAACTTCAATATCTGTAAATGAATAAGAATCAAGACCATTATTTAAACCACCTATACCATATGGAATTGAAGTAAGACGTGTTGTTATATTATCATGTCGATTAAGTAATGGAATTGATTGTGAATTACGTATTGGACGATGTGAATATGTTTTCATATATGTATCATTCGCCGCATGTTGGCATGATGATGGAGGACTTATATTTGATGATCGTTCATCATTATCATTACTTAATTTTTCATTTTCGTTTCTAGTTTGTCCTTTTGACACTGTTGTAGTTGACACAGCAGCAGCGACCGCTGCCAGCTGTTGTTTACGAGCAGTACTTTGTCTTTTTTGTGCTAAAGTATGAAGAAGAGAGAAAAAAAATGATTCTTTAATTTAAGTCTAATCACTAAAAAAGTAGACGCAATGTGTCTTCGTTTTCTTTTTTTTTTTTTGATAAATTCAAAAGACATATATATTTTAAATTGCTTTCAAACCTTTAAAATATTGAATACGTTTAAAAAATCCTTTGTGTACATCAACTTTTGCATCTTCTGTTGTTATTCTTGTATTATCTAATTGTGTATTTGTATTTAATTGTTGAGATTTTTTATATGTTCGAGAACAAGTACAACATGATAATAAAAATGAATTTGTTTTATGTTTATTATTGATCATAGTTGATGATGATGGTGGATGTGTACATGTAATCGAACGTAAAAAATCTTTATTTATAGAATTCGATGCCATGGTCAGAACGAAATGGATTTAAAATATGAGTATATATGTATATGTATATATATATATATAATATAGAGAAATTCGAACGTGACTCGTATAGCAAGTTGTTATGCAAGCTGATGCCAAGTTACATTGTACTACATAAAGATCTGAAAAACAGACGATAAAATAAAAAGAGAATGAATGAATGAACATTTAGGACAATTATCAAAATTTTTAACGACCTACCACCACCCATTGCCCTACTAACGTCTAAAACATAAGACAAGTGCTATTATGAATATTTAGAAAAATGATGACGATGATGACAAAAAAGAAAAATAAGAATGTCACATAATTTTTCGCCTTATGCGTTGTCGACCCGATCGGTATGTCACTACTCTTCTATGTCGTTCGATGGGAGTTGAAAAGAGAAACAGAAAATGTATGAAAGAAAGAGAGAAGAAGAAAAAAAAATTGAGCGAGACACTCATTCTCTGCAAAAAGTGCCATAAAAACATTGTCAAGAACGAACCTGTTGTGTCATATACCCCTGTGGTTAATTTAACATGAAAAGACAGCCCATCTTCTCACTTCTCTTTTGTGCTCGTATTACCTGAAGTAATCGATGATATTTTCTCTCTTTCGTTTCGATCTCTCTTTTATTCATTTCGTTTTTTTTATTTTATTTTATGAGAACAAACGAACAAAAGAACAAAATGAGATAGGTATAGAATGAAAATATCACTGACATTGAACGACAATTAAAAAGAATGATACGAGTAAAATTCAAGTTAATTGCTCGATCATTACTTAATTGAAGAACTATTTCTCTTTACCGTTCTTCTTCTTATTTCGCATAATTTTAGCCTTACACCTTAATATATATTTGTAAACTAAAAAATGAGAACAGAGAAGAAGAAAAAAACTTTTATTCTACTTTCGTTAATATACATACATACATGAATATGTAGAAAGGTGATGAACCAAGATAAATTGCAAGGTTTCATCATTTGCAAAGGTTTCATCGTCGGCGTCATCGTACGAATACAACTGCTTCTCTCTCTCTCTCTCTCTCTCGACATAACGAACGTGTCATATGTCTGTACATTTCTTTATCGAGCATCAACAGGTACAATCATATTGATGTATATGAAGTTCGCATCAAGTAACAAGAGTCATCATCATCGTTTTCAGTCTATATATATGTCTCTTGTTACCATACCCCCATCTAGTTATTCATGTCTAGCCCTTTAGATGAATGCGTTCATAGGACAAACGTGAAAATGTCACAGCTGCTATATACGCATAAATGCACTTGAGTTGATAGACTGAAGAAGAAAAAAATGAATGAACGATTTTCTTCTCTTCTGGATTGCTGTTATAAAAATTGACTGACAATTTGTCTATATAATCATCGATTTTCTTCTATCTGTCGCTCTCTCTCGCTCTCTCAATCTTTTCTTTGAATGTTAAAAGATGATGATCGTCATATAAATGAAAAACATCTGTCATGTTTTCTTTCACTACTAGTTATATATATTTACAAAGATCGATGTCTCTCTCTTGATTCATTTGTCAAATATTTCTTGTCTTAAATGTCTCTATAGACATTATCAAATGCATGATATTACTTCTGACCAAACTAATTAGCTTTAAAAAGCATATATAGACACAATTGAATAAGATCATTATAATTAAATAAACTTGTAAAAAAGAAGAAGAAGAAGAGAGAGAGAGAAAAAGAAACATATAACTCACAGCAGGATAGTAATTGAATCACTTAGTCCTTATAACAATAGCGTCTGTTAATCATCTAGTACATGTTAATAATAATAATCATAATAATAATAATGTAGCTGTAAGCGTCCTCGGACCTACTAGTAAAGCTCATTGAACAAGAAAGAAAAAGTAATAAATGATAGAAAGAATAAGACTAGGTTTCTTACTTTCTCTCTCTCTCTTCTCTTCGCTTTTCTTTTTTTCACAAAACAAAATTTAATACAAATGAAAGAAATAGCGAAATTGAAGTTGCCGATACTATTAAATAAGTATTGTTTATCAGACAGTAACTCGATCATTCACACACACATATTCGAGATTAGAGATCATTAAATTTGAACGCGCCTGTTCTCGTTAGACATACATATTACCTAATCGATGGTATATATAAATATATGTATATAATATAATATATATGGTAAACGCATATCTGCTCATCATCAAACAAGAGAGTCAAAGACAAATACTTTATATCTCTTATATAAACTTCAAATAAGTTTTACAATGTGAGAAAATATCGATGAGAGCAAGCACGCTTATTCTTTATGTTTTTGTTGTTATTATTATATGCTAATAATGATGTTCGTGCATAATCCATTGAAGAAGTCCGAGAGTATACATAAAGCAAATATACATATACAATGTTTCTTGTTCTTCTTTAGTGTTTTTTTCTCTTTATAAGGATTAGTTGAAGTAGTAGTTCAGAACACATATGTAAAATTGTGCCGTATTAAGAAGAAGAAGAAAAGGAAAGGCGATTAACTCTGTTGTTTCTTCTTCTTCTTTGTTTGACTGTCTTTTTTTTTTGGTGCGGCAACTCTTTTCATATGATTAAAGCGGAAATGAGAGAACATTAGTGAATAAAAAAAATTCTACAAATGCACAAATTTCCTTTTACTTACCATCTCTATAGAATTTATTCACGTATTTCTTTTTCTCTCTTTTTTTTTTGTGTATGTCCATTAAATATAAAACTGCTCCAAATCGATGACATAAAATGAACATATACGTATTGAAGAAGAAAAATGCTTATTGTCATTAAGTAAAGAAAAAAAAAATCTATTCTTCTCTTATTGAGGTTTTCTGTTTGTTAGAGCTAATAAATATTTGTTCTTTAAAAATAATGTCGAGACAATGATGATAAACCATTAAAATTTGCCTTCGTATTATTGAGCAAATGGAAGAATATTGATCGATGATCGTCAACGTCGACGTGAAAGAGAAAAAGGGACCCAATGACAGCCATATTAAGACGATTCATCATATACACACACACACACAAGAGAAATATACAGAGGGAAAACGATCAAACGAACAAATTTGTTGTTGTTATTTTGTAGCCATATAAACATAGTAACACTAAATCTCTATATACTTTTGGCAGGATGACGTGTGGGGGTGGAAATGACATCAATCCTTTCACTCATATATACTCAAAACGGAAACTATTCGTATTAGTTATTTTTTTTACTTACTGCTTAAACAGCGATAGCCTCTATATACGTTAAAGGATCATTAAAGCGCCCTTCGTTATATGGTAAATGACGTATATACACACATTTACATAACGGACCGGAAGGTGTGTATATATATGAGCTTCGTCTTCTTCTTCTACTTCTTTTTCTCTCTATCTATTTCGACCCCTTTCATCAAACTCTAATTAGAGAAAAGGAAGAGGAGGAAAAAAGGGAGACTAAGAGAATTAGAGCACAAAAAAAAGAAGAAGAAGAAACATGGACTTGATGATTAGATAGATCTTTGTCGGTCGTTGAATGAATAGAAGAAGAAAAAGAAAGCCGGATAGATTTATTTTTAAACACTATAACAAATGTGTGTGTGTGTATATGTGTCAATGGAACGAATGAATTTGTTTTTATTCAATAGTTGCATTGTCATTATTATTTCTTCTACTTTCTTTAATCATATTTCGCTTTTTTTTCCTTCTCAATAATAGAATGTCATTCAAACAGCCACTTTGAGAAGTTCAGACTAACTTCTACCAAGTCAAGTAGCAGTTGACCACTTGACAATATATATATATATATATGCTATTCAATAGTATATAGATTAAAAAAAACATACGACACAATCAATCATTCAATAATATACAAATGTATACACATATATATATGTCATTTTTTTTTGCGGATTGTTTCTTTTATTTTTTTTTCTCTTTGTTGATCATAATAATGTTGATACAATAACAAAAACCCAAAACAAACAAAAATGATCAATAATATATCTATATTTCTTTTTGTTGTTATTTGTCATTGTTTCATTTTTGATTCTCGAATATATTTTTCCTTAGAAGAAAAATCCGAGGACTTTGCCACCAGTATGTTTTCGTCGAGCTTCTTCATGATCTAAAATTCCATGTGAGGTTGTTAAAACAACATATCCAAATTGACGTGATGGCAAAAGATTTTTTGTCCAAGTTTCAATATCACGAATTGGACAATCAAAACGTGGACTAATAACACCACACTAAATAACAAAACAAAACAAAATCAAATAGAAGAAGAATCGAATGAAATTTCTTACTTTATTTAAACGACCATTTAAATTAACAACAATTTTACCACTGCGATGATCATCAATGATTTCGAATTCACCAATATAACCATGTTTCATCATAACAGTAAGAAATTTGATGATTACTTTGGAACATGGTCGAATAATAACTTGACGTTTGTGGCGTTTTTCAGCATTATTTATTGATTTAAGCGCGTCGGCAAGTACATTCATATGAACCATGATGAAGATTTTATTATATATTTGTGTTCTAAGACACGCGAATCTGAAAAATAAAACAAAAACAAAATATATTCTTCTTTTAAATACAATAACCCATATCGATTAGTTTTGTGTATCCATATACTTTTCTATACTGTTCAACTTATTCTTTTTTCTATATAGTTAGAAATGTACATTGCATTGAATTGTATGATTTTGGAAAAATCTGAAGAAGAATATATATGAAATATGTGTCTTAATTAAGACATAGATCTCTAGGTTATAAAAACAATAAGAGAATGTAAATACAAAATAACAATTTGTATTGAAAAAAAGAACGAAAAACGAGAAAAAAGAAAACAACGAAAAACATAAAATTTCTCTATTGCTGTAACTAAAGAAGGTTTTATTTATTTATTTTTTTTTGCAACAGAATTTCTTATTCTGTTTTTTCGTGTTGTTCAGTTGTTGTATCGATTTGTGATTGTTCCTCAACGGGTACAAGTTCTGCATTTGGGTCACCAGTTGTACCAAATTCATTAAGACGTGTACGATCAACTCGATAGATATAACGTTGATAAAGATAAATAAAGAATATTATATCTAAACACACACACACAGAATGAATTTTAAAAAGAAATCTTCTTTTTTTCCTTACCATCACGAAAACATCCAAGTCGATACATTGTTGGCATTTTAATAACAAAAGCAAATAAATCATCAATAAATGTATTTAATGCTTTATATGTCATCATACGCCATGGTAAATGCGCTACTGATTTAAGTTTATAATTAATAAATAATTGCGGTGTCATCATAATAAAACCTTAAGAATGAAAAACAAAAATATTTTTATTTCAAAATAATATTTTTCTTACCAAATGTTAATAAAAATCCATAAACTGTACTTAAACAAAATGAATACCAACTTTTTTGTTCGTGATACATCAATAAATAACATGCATAACCAATAACTAATGGAAATAATGCCCATGAAAGATATTTAAAAGCCATCTAAAGAATTAAAATTAAATTTAGAAACGAAAAAAAGAGAAATTTTATAACAAACTCGATCATAATCTGATGTTGATGTAACAGTATAAGATTCTTTATAAACATATTTATATTTTGGAATTAAACCCAACCATGTTTCATTTGGTACACGCTATTTAATAATTAGGAAAATTAATTTTAGTTTACCAAAAAAACAATTTTTTACTTCGAAATTAAGAATTTTTGGTACTTTCCATAATTCAATAAGTATACCAACACAAACACTAATACGAACCATTGTATTTGTTTCATTATCAAATACATATAATAGAACAATTAAACTTTGAAATATATTGAAGAAAACACTTCGAACAGATAAACCTTCAAGAGATTTTCGTGTACGCCAAAATTGAATATCTAAATTATTTCAAATTGATCATTATGAGACTAATTTTCATCAATCATATTCTCAAAATAAATGTCTTTTCTTTTGAGACAATTCTCATAAATCATTCGAATATGATTTATATTATTCGTTTGAACTGAAAATTTCAGGATATAATTATCCCTTAGGAGATCTATTTTTTTGAGGAAATTATCAAGTAGAAAATCGTTAATGTAATTTCTTTTAGAATATCTATTCATAGACAAACATTAGTATAGCTCGAGAAGAAAAATTTCATGTCGAGTTTCTTTTTTTAGTGAAAGGTCATTATTTAAATGAATAAAAAAAAAGACAACATACCATTTTTAAATGCTAATATTTCGAAGACTGTATGTACTACTGATACAACTATAGTTATGACAAGTAAATATGGATTTGTTTCAACAAGTGCTCGCTAGAAATTTTTGTTTTAAATTAAATAATATATTTCACAATGAATGAAAACTTACTTTCATTGTATCTTGATCTTCATCATTTTCTTCATCTCCAAGCATATTTCCATACCATGATTGACGTAAATTTTGTGATATATACATTTGCCATTTCCATAATTGTATTGGTGCAACAGTAATTGTTAAATTAAGTTTACTATAAAAATAATAATAAAAATAATTTTCTAAAAATATTTTATTATATTTACTCTAATGTATTATTAACTGGATAATAATCAACAAGAAGATTCCAATAATCATTTAAATAAAGTACTGGATAATATCTGCCCGTATATGTTTCGAATTCAAAAACTAAATTAAATAGAAAAATATAAGATTTAACTCGAAATTGTCTAATTGATTGTATGTCCGCACTTCACTGATTGATCCAAAAATTAGGTAAAGATATAAAAGGACTGACCGAAGAATTCAAATCTGATTTCTGTTTTGTTTAATTATATAAATCAATAGCTTGGTAACGCGATTTCTATGAGAAAGAGCTGAGCGAGTCTTTAAACGAGTGCTACTTGTATATTAAATCGAACTTTTATTTTTTCAAGTCTCTTCATTTTTGATTATCTTGGAATGGTAATAGAATTTCAAATATTTTATAGAAAAAATTCAGGAATAAAAAGTTAAAATTATCCTATGATTATTATCGTGCAATTTCATTCCACTATGTTTGCTAATAGTGAAATGACCTTTTTGTTTTGAAAATTAATGCATAAACATGAAATAATATTCTCTTCAGTCATCCTTAAAATTTAACATTTTCTTAATTCCCTTGAACTTTATTTATCGTTTATCTCTTTCAAATAGAGAGAATGTCTGAACTTACATTTATCCATTGGTGGTGGTATGCTTCCTTTTGCCCATGGTGATTGATCATCAAGTAAATTAATAGTCATATTCGGATGCCAATGAGATAAAAGTTCAACAATTTTATCATCCGCTTTCTAAATAAAAATAATATTAGAATACATTTTTGCGATTTTAAATAAAAAGAAAAAACCTTTTGATATTCTTCATCATGTTCTGTACTTCCAGTTAAGAGATTTTTAGTTTTTTTATAAATTTTTTTCTTATATTTATTCAAACCTAAATATAAAATCTAAAGATTATCTTCCATATTTTTTTTTATAAATTATAATACGTTTGGTTTTGTAAAATATATATTGTGGTGAATGATCTTCACGTTCATCAGGATCAATTGAAAGTCCATGTTTAGTTACAACAGCATGTAAATAAAGTGATCCATTATTTTGTACATTCTATGAAAATAAAATATTTACAAAAAATAAACAACAACAATAATCTCTCTATACTTTTGAAATTGGAAATTCAATAAATTTTGTGTAAGTACTTTGTGCTGACCAATCACCGTATTTAAAACCATCGATTTCCCAATGTGGTTTTCTTAATGCATCGTATGTATAAACTTCATTTTCATTAATAAACATGTAGATATCCTTTGAAAAATAAGAAAAAAACAAATTAATAAGATAAAAATAACAAAATGTTTTTTTTTCGAAAGAAAAATTCATTACAAGTAAATCTCCATTTGCATAAAGATTACCGGGAGTAAAACCACTATTAAGATTTGTTGATAGTGTACTATTTCCAGCAGTATTACTTGCAGGTGAACGACGGAAAAATTGTGTAACGAAATAAAACATTAACATCCGGAAAGCCATTGATTTTATTGTATCCCATGTTGATGCACGTGCTGGAGCAGGAGGAGTGGGATTGGGATTATTATTATTAGCAACATTATTATTTTGTTCATCTACTGGTGTAACAGCATTTTCTTGTTGTTCATTCTAAAAAATAAATTTATAATAATAATAAAATATTAATTATTATTCAATTGACTTACAGCATTTTCTTCATTTCCCTCTCTTGATTGATTTCTATTTCTATTCGGCATGATCTACAAGAAACAAAACAATTGTTGTAAAATAGTTTTTTTTTCGTGAGTAATTTAGATTTCTAGTAGCCATACTGTAAATTAATTTAATCTTGTCCGTTTCATCGACCTCCGAATGACATTAAATAGCAAATAGAAAATTTTTGTTTTTGAAATTAATTTATTTTATTAAATAAATTGTTTGAATTTTAAATTAAATATTATTTTTATTTAACATAATTTTTTATTGATTGTAGCGCTCTATCTATTGATTGGTTTTTCTAAAACAGCTGAAAATGAATCATAGTAATGATAAGATAAGATTCTAAAATATCATAATAATAATGTTAAAAATTCTAATTTTTTATCTATCTATTCAATTAATACATGGAGATTATAAAGATCCTATATATCCAGTACAAAATCCCTGTCTGGCTATACTCGATCGTTTATCAGATATGGCATCTTCATTCCTAAATTGTGCTGTAAGTCGAGCACGACCATTTAAATTATGTGAAGGTTGTGTAGATACTTTTGCACGATTACAAGATCTTATAGGTTTATTAGATAAAGTTTGTAATTGTAAATTTTATTTAAATTAAAAAAATAGATATTTTATTTAGACATATTCGGATGTGGATAGGACGATAACATGTAAACAATTTCTTGAAAGTTATGATACAATACAAATTGTTGCTCAACTTATTTCATTTGTTCAAAATATTTGGAGTTCATCGTTTTGTGATAGTAAGTGTTTATATTGAGTTGAATTTATATTCTTATATCATTTTCTTTTAGGTTGTATCACTGGTTATAATGATACGAATGGTACAATTCATTATAGTTTAACTGAAAGTACAACGAAATTTATTCAGAAAAAAATGACATTTGATTATTGTATTTTTAATGCGACGGGTGTAAGTATTTTAATGAATTCAATTATATTATTTTTCTATTATGTTTCTAGCGCATAGTTCCAATTATTCCAATTGATCTTAATGTTACATTGAATACAAATGTTTGTACAGTATGTTTACCAGTTTATAATGATATCAATGAATTTTTTATAAAAATGACACAAGATACTAAAAATGGTGTTTGTATGGATATTGTTGATACAGTAAGAAGTACAAATATATTTCTTTTTGATAGTTATTTTATTTTTTAAGATGAATTATACACGATTATTATGGAGTAAAATTTATGAATGTAAAAGACATGATCCAGATTATATGGCTGTTATGGGAATATCATTTTTTATTCCAACTATTGTTTTGGTTTTTTATATTAGTGCGTTATTCAAAGGTAAGAATAGATTGTATATATTGTAAGAGAAATCGAAATGTCTAATATCTTGATCTCTACAGTTATCACAAAGCAAGATAATAGGAATTTATAACAATGCAATCTAAAAGATTTTATAAGTCAATAAACTGATCATGAGTAATTTTGTTTAGTTTTGTAAAAGTTTATAAACTATTGTTTAGGATAATTCCCGAAGTGGTTAATTACTTTTCAGTTGAAACTTTCCTCATTATGTAGATACTATTACAATGTGGGCCTCTCTAATCAAGGCATCTTTATTGTTCTATGCTTTTGATTTGATGTAATACACTAAAAACAAAAGCGAAATTTAACACAAACAAGCACTTAGTTTTCGAAATACAAATCTAAAGAAAGCTTCGTTCTTTCTCTCTAATATGTTATAATAGATAAAAAAAACAGTAACATGATTCTAACTCTGAAGGAAATATAAATGATTTTGGTATTCATTATTCTACCGAATTGTAAAGTTTTACTTTGTTTAAAAGTGTCTTATGTTCTTCGAACTTAACTATACAGATAAAATGTAATCTTATATGTTGATTTATTATAAAGTTTTCATAAAACATACTCGAAGTTCGAATGTTTATTTTATTGTTTTTATAGGTGAACGAACACAAAAGAAATTATCACGACGTATGTAAACTATTATTTTATTTATTTTTGTCATTTAATTAAATATTATTTTAGAAAAACGTCTTCCAATACATTCTACAACTGCTGCAATTGTGGGTGACAGAACATGGTTATGGTCAAATCCGAATGATTAAAAATATAAACTATTTTTCTATATTTATTAAGTTTTGTTTATGATAATAAAATAAAACAGGCATTTATTAAATAAACTGTTACAAAAATTTAAAAAGCTGTATAGACATATTTCACCAGTCAAAATCATTGAAACATATTCTTTGTATATGTCTTTGTTTATATATGTCGACAGAATGTTATTACACAAAAAAGAACCAATAGAAATGAAGTTATTTTGTCTTCCTATTGGTTGAAAAATGTTGTCAATGAATTGGTCTATATAAGGAAGCTATTTCGATAAAATCATCCTCATATCCAACACATATAACTTTACTTCGTTCATTCGATTAATACAAAGTTTATTATGGCACCAAAAGCTCAAACACCATCAAAAGGTTCAAAAAAAGCTGTTACTAAAACAAGCAAAGGATCAGCTGGACCAAAAAGTGAAAAAAAACACAGACGTCGACGAAAAGAAACCTACTCAATCTATATCTACAAGGTTCTTAAACAAGTTCATCCAGATACTGGTATTTCGTCCAAAGCTATGTCGATCATGTAAGTTTAATTAAGAATTCTTTTCTAGACAGAAACATATATAAATTCTTTTTTTTTTAATTGAATAGGAATTCATTCGTGAACGATATCTTTGAACGTATTGCAGCTGAATCGTCACGTTTATCACATTATAACAAACGATCAACAATTTCATCACGTGAAATTCAAACAGCTGTTCGTCTTTTATTACCTGGTGAATTAGCTAAACATGCTGTATCAGAAGGTACAAAAGCTGTTACTAAATACACCAGTGCTAAATAAAGTAATGGCTAAATATTGAGATGAATAACAACACTCTCAATTGATATATAGATATCTAAAACCCAACAGCCCTCTTTAGGGCTATATATCATACATTTAAAAAATATGGATATCGTATAAAACTATCTGAATTTACTGTTGTACTTGAATAAATAATACATATTGTAGATTAGAATTAATTCAACAATTTCTTTTTTTTTTCAATACAAATTCTTTAGAATATATTATGATTCTATTATTCAAAAAAGAAACAAGTTTAGAAAGATATTTAGTGATGGTGTGTATTGAATTAATATAAACATGTTTGAAGAAGTAATCATTTCTTTTGCTGTTATATCACGAAGAATTCATTCAAAATAGGCTATTTGATAAAGAGAAAGACGTTCTAATGATGTTAGTAGTTTTTGTTGTTGATCTGTACTTTTCAAATATAAATCTATCAAAATTCGATGATTTATTATATACAAAGTAGACTTGTAATCTACCCAATCATATAAGAAAAAATGACCTAACATGTATGATAATCGATTGTTCATTGTATGAAAAATATATCCAATTGTATTCATTCTCGAAAGCAACTAAGACGATGTCATAATTGAATCTATAATTTTTCATTTTCGACTGTTAGATTAAACAAAAAAATAGTACTAGTATTTCTCTTTGAATGTTGATGCTCTCTTCAACTTAATTTACAATAATGACATTAATAATATTTTTATCAGTCAGAAATTTATTTTAACAAATACTGTTTGATTGCGTTATCTAACGAATGAAATATATTATGACCTAACAAACTTAAACAAAGAAAAAATGCCCTCATTTTCTTAAAATCTTTCGACCAATCGTTGAATGCCGAATAAACCCATTGTTTACATTGAATATGCTATAACTGCACTAAAATCGAACAAAGAAAACAAAAATATATTTGCACTCGAATGTCTCCTATGAATGACTATTACAAAAATTGTTTATAACCATACACATTGCATGAAAGTCATATAAACAGATTATTTAGATAATAAACAGCAAATATATTCATCGATACATACTGCTCTATAAATTTCAATAGAATTTAATTATTCATTTTGAAATTGTATATATATTTATATTCTGATAATCTCTCTCTTTCGTGATTCATAGATAAAAATTGAATCATAAGAAATATTTGACTATTATTCAGATGAAATTCAGTATAGTTAATAAACACGATATCATAGATTTGAATTTAGAAAATTTTAGCCCTAAAGAGGGCTGTTGGGTTTTTAGTTATTTAAAACTTTATGAGAGCGATGTTATTCATCTCATTGTTTCATCGTTGATATTATTTAAGCGCGTTCACCACGAATGCGGCGGGCCAATTGAATGTCCTTTGGCATAATGGTAACACGTTTAGCATGAATTGCACATAAGTTAGTATCTTCAAAGAGACCAACTAAGTATGACTATAATAGAAAAGAAAAAAAAGAAAATTAATATTTGTTTTAGTTGAAAAAAAATGAATAATAACTTACTTCACAAGCTTCTTGTAAAGCCATAATAGCGGATGATTGAAATCGAAGATCTGTTTTGAAATCTTGAGCAATTTCACGAACCAAACGTTGAAATGGTAATTTACGAATAAGTAATTCAGTCGATTTTTGATAACGACGAATTTCTCGAAGAGCTACGGTACCTGGACGAAAACGATGTGGTTTTTTAATACCACCTGTAGCTGGTGCTGATTTTCTTGCAGCTTTTGTTGCTAATTGTTTTCGTGGAGCTTTGCCACCAGTTGATTTACGAGCAGTTTGTTTTGTACGAGCCATTGATTATATTAAAGAATATTTAATAGAAGTGTGAATGAGAGCGATGAAATGTTTTTGAATATAGAAACGAAAGAAAAACGAACGCTTTTTATAACGAAGGCGATCATCTATGTATCATTGGCGCGTTAATATCATCACTAACTGACCAATGGATAGTATGAGTCTTTGTTTTCTTAATACACCAATCAATAGCTCGATATATGTAGACTATAAAAACAGTTGTTTAACTCGTTTTTATCTTCATATTCATCGAACCCTCTTCTTCTTTATTTCAAATTTAAACATATTAAACAATGTCCGGCCGTGGTAAAGGTGGTAAAGGTCTTGGTAAAGGTGGTGCTAAACGCCATCGTAAAGTTTTGCGTGATAACATCCAAGGTATATTGTCTATTCTATTCTATGTTATACATATATATTAATATATTTTTTTTTATTTTATTTCTATAGGTATTACAAAACCAGCTATCCGTCGTCTTGCTCGACGTGGTGGTGTAAAACGTATTTCTGGTTTAATCTATGAAGAAGTTCGTGGTGTTCTTAAAATCTTTCTTGAAAATGTTATTCGGGATGCTGTTACATACACAGAACATGCTAAACGAAAAACAGTTACAGCTATGGATGTTGTCTATGCACTTAAACGACAAGGTCGTACACTCTACGGTTTTGGTTCATAAGCGGTTATCTTACTGCACAAAATTAAATAAGATGAATAACATCACTCTTATATTATAAATAAAAACCCAACAGCCCTCTTTAGGGCTATATATATCTTAAATTTAAAATCTATGGTATCGTTTATAAATACATGAACTAATGTATTATATTCGGAAAAGATATAGAATCTAAAGAATTTACATATTACATTATAAAAGATAAAAAAAATATACATATTAGAAAATTGATGACTGAAGAAATGCGAATCAGACTGAATGATATAATATCGTGGCATTGGTTTTTATACCAACATAATAATAACTATAATATTTTAATATGAATTTGTAATTATCAGTGATCGTAGATTTCGATTCACTCTATATTAACCGTTATATTTCAATATTTATTGATGTATACTAAATAAATATATTGTTCTTGGAATCATCTCATTAGATCTTAAAGTTTACTTTTTTTGAGATTGTAAAATGTTAACCAAATAAATAAGATGGTTATTTTGTTGAACTATGTTGCATATTTCAGTTGAATGATTTTCTTCCAACAATCATGATATTCATTGATTTATATTTCTATCGATTCATCGATTTAAATAACAAACATATAACTCGTAGAATGCATCTAGTATCTCTATTTTTTTCGCAAGAATAATATCTTAAGTTATAATATTCTAATGATGAGATAACTAAAGTAAGAAGCATCGATGATAGTGAATATTTGCTGATTGTAGAATAAGAGAAAGTCATAGTGGACAAAAATCTGATCAGAGAATGTCTGAATTACTTCATAAGTGAGAAAGTTCTATACAGAAAATAATATGTTTTGTTCGAAAGAATAAAAATAATATGTTTATCAAATGCCGAGAATTAAACTGTACAATTTAATAAAAAAAAAACACCTGACTTCGCTTGTTTATATAAATTAAAACAAAACAAAAAAAAAAGAAAAAAAAGATTCAAAATATAAAGCATGTGATTCAGAGTCAAAGAGAAGGATGCTAAGTACAGTTTAATGCCGTTATTTGCTCTACAGAATTTTAACGACGAGTAGTTCCACCAAAACCTTGGAAATAAAAATAGAATTAAAGATAAACTATAAGAATTGTCTTACCACTGCTAGTATGAGTACCACCTGATGATGGTGATGGACTATGTCGATTTGTATTAGTTGTTGTTCCACCACCAAACCAACCAGTATTTGCTGTATTAGGCATATATTGATTATTATTATTACCTCTAGAAAAATATTTTATGAAATATATATGTATATAAATAAATACTTTAATTTACCGTCGATTGCCGAATACATAACCACCTAAAGCTCCAAGTGCAGCACCAGTTAAAAAATTGGTTGCACCACCTCCAGCAGCATTTTGTCGTTGATTAGTATGACAATCTTGATTAGAAGAAAAAAAAATATTTATAATTTTTATTTTAATTAATCATATTTTTTACCTGCTCCATTGTTTCCATAATTTGTAAAATCATCTCGAAAACCAGGTGGTGGTGGTTGTCGTCGACGAGCATCACCACTACCTGATGAACCACCTGCTCCACCTGGAAATAAATTTGAAAACCATCCACCACCGCCGCCACCACCACCACCTATATTCAAATAAGTAAAAATCAATGAAATATAAACGAAGAGAATTTACCTGGTGGACGATGATCAGGACCAGCTGACATTGATGCTGGACCACCTGTTCGATTACCACCAGATATAAATGATTTAAGAACAAAAAATATCGTCACAATAATTCCAACTTTAAATAAAAATGGCCATAATTTTGAACTCGATCTAGAATAGTCGAATATTTAAAAGAAAATTTTCCATGAGAAAACATACGATTGTTGAACATTTGATGAGCCATAGAAACTTTTGTCTGTTAATTCAAGATTATATTCTAACTAAAATGAAAAATATTAGTCATGTTTTATTTTAAATTGTTTTTTTACGTACTCCACATGATCCAGCTAAAATATATGGATCTTCAGGATAATCATATCCTTCACATGATACACTAATTTTGCCAAATTTATATTTTTTTGGCATTTCACTTGTACATTCCCACTGAATAATAAAAAGACAAGAAATTATTATTAAATATCAAAGAAAATTTGACTTTACTTGAATATCGACACCATTCGAACCACGATTATAACATTGTACAACATCAGGTTCATATGCACCTCTTGCTGAACCACCAACACATTTTATTTGTGGAATTGATGAAACTCGTCTTGCTTGTGTTTTTTGTCCTTTATAAAGTGTTAATGTTTGCACATTTTGAAGTAAAACACTCTGATGACCACCACCTACCGATTATAAATATAATTTCGAAATTTTTTCAAAATTTTATATATTTACCTTGTACAAAAGGGGATATCAAATATAAAATACTACCTAATAGAAATACGATTTTCATCGCAGATATCTTGTTTTTTTCCTTATAATAAATGAAATGTATTGAAAAATGAAAAGATACAATGAGTAAAAATACGTCATCATTACTTGGACGAATAGAAATCTATTTATTTTCCTCTTTAAAGACGCTCTGATGAATATCATTGGTTAATTCAAACCAATATAATCGTATTAAATGAACATCATTTTTTTTTGAAAGATGTCGAAATCTAAAGAAGGTAATTTTGAAAAAAAAGAACAAAATTTGATTTTATTTGTTTTTCAATTGAATAAGGTTGGTTAAAAATTAAACTACATAATCAAATCAAATGGCATCGTCGATATTGTATTATTGATTGGGATAAAGCAATTTTATTTACTGCATCAAGAGCTGATACACGTTATAGAGATTGGATTAGACTTTCGCCAAATATTATTATTAATGATTGTGATAGTTCCTCAATTAATAATGATATAAATAATAATAATTTATCAATTAGTATTACTGAAACAATTACTAATAGTAATAAAAAAGATTTTTATTAATAAGTAAATAGAAATAGTTTATGTATATTTTTAAGATGTAACAGCTACACATTTATTACAAACAGAAACAAAAAATGATTATGATAGTTGGCTATTAGCATTGAAACAAAGAGCATATAGTCAAATTGGTGGTGGTGAGTTTAGTTTTTTAAAGATTATTTACAACAAACAGGAATCAGACTGAAAACTGTTTGTACATTATATTCTCATCAAATATTGTATTGTTATTCATAGCAGTGAATCTTAAATGATAATCTACTAGTTGAGTGTTAAACTATCAATGATATTATTATGATAAAAATGAATGAGAGATTAAAATATGAAGTTTATTAAGATATTTAAAATTCTAATGACTTTTTGATTTTCATTATACTTTATATGGCACGTAGAGAGATGTAGGATGAATATATTTCATATCTTTATTATCTATAATGACAAATTTTATAAATAAGGAGACATGTTATAAAATAATTCATAGGACAGCAGGCGGTATCGCTTTCTCTACGGGATAGTATTGTGTTGAGCAATGATTTAGTTATTATTAGAAGTACTATGTAATCTTAGCAAATATTAATTATTATTTCACAACATGTCGTCCTATTTACCGCTACGGAATAAACTAATTACTTGAATAATTATGACTATTTTTTGTAGAACTATTAATAAGCTGCCTTTGAATCTAGGTTAAAATCTATGTACATTTAAGTCTACTGTTGTTCATAATTTATCTAAATTTATTCTTGATATACAAGATTTTTTAAGGTAAATAGGTACACAATCAGATGAATAATATTTTACATATGAGTCATACTGTCATCAATAAGATACGCTACTTTTGTTTTTGATAAAATCATGATAAGTCATGTTATTACTAATTTGCAAAGAGAAATTAAATTATTGAAAACAGAAATCTCTATATAAAATATTGGTTTATTTTCTTTATCAGAACACTTATGAAAAGAGATACTCTAACTGCTTTTATCTTTATACTTTTATGATCCATAAATTTCAATCGAATGGTTTTACTGATAACAAAAAAAATGATTAATTGAGTTGTACATATAAAAATTTCCTAAAAAGATCACATATATGTTGATATTAAGGTCATTGTATGTGTATAATGACATGCAATCGAAATAAAAATATGTCACATTATTCATATTACAAATAATAAGAATAAATGTCAAAAACAATTGTGAATATGGGAATATTTTATTCATTTTTTTGTTTTCGAATAAATAATAAAACTTTCGATAATTTTTAGGTATATTTGGACAATCATTAGAGAATACTTATAAATTTGCCCCAGATAAATCTTCTCTTGTACCTTTAATTGTCCGACAATGTTGTGAATATTTACTTGAACATGGTTCAACATTTGTTGGTTTATTTCGGTGAATAAAAATTAATTTTTAGAAAAAAAAAGTCAAATTTTGTTTTCGTAGTGTTCCCGGTAAACAATCTGCAATAAAAGAATTACGTGATATGTATGATCGTGGTTTATCTATTGAATTAAAGCAATGTTATTCACCTGCAACAATATCATCTCTATTAAAAATCTATTTACAATCTTTACCTGAATCAATAATTCCAACAAAATGCTTTGATGATTTTCTTGAAATAGGTTCACGTTTTAAATATAATCAAACAAATGATTTAAATCGTTTAAAACAATTAATTGAAACAAATCTTTCAAATATAAACTATGCTACTTTAGCATATTTATGTTTATTTTTAAAAAAATTAACTGATCATGTTGAAATAACGAAAATGGATACAGATAATTTAGCTGTTGTTTTTGGAAATAATCTTATTCGACCAATAGAAGATCTTGATCTTAATATGATTAAAGGACATAAGTAAATAATTTGAATGTTTTTCTATTAAAAATTAATTTTTACATTTTTAGTTATAATTTACTTCCTTTAATTAAAGTATTAATTGATCATAGTGAATATCTTTTTTCGGTAAATCAATCAAATGATACAACATATGAACAAAAAACTGAATCGGTAACAAAATCAAGTGGATTTTCATCATTTTCATCATTATTATCAGCAAATGATCATCATGTAACAGCCAATTCTCGTTCATCATCAATGCCATCAATACTTATGGAAACATTTTCATCTTATGATAGTAGAAATTCGAGTCTTGAAAATTCAACTGATATGAATAATGTTAAACAAAGAAAAATCTCATTTACTGAAAAACCAACTGATTATGCAACAGATCATTTCAATAAAAGACGAACATATTTAGATACAAATCAAAATCAAATAAATATTCGACCAAAAAGATATGGAAGTATTGATTTGTTAGATATAAAAAAAGATGAACATAATGTTAAACATAATCAAAGATCATTGGATGATATTATCGTTGAACAAAGACAAAAAACAGGTAAAGATATAAAAGGAATTTTTTTATAAGGGTTGACCGAAGGATAATCGGGATCGAGGAACACGAATCGGAAGTTGGTTTTGAATAAATAGTTCACTGGTAGCGAGAACACGTCGTTTCTACGAGAAATAGCTGAGCGAGTCTCCAGACGAGCGTTACTTGATTTATAATATGTCAAATATATGACTGAAGAAGAATAATAGAACGTTTGAATTATTACAATGATGGATTTGTCTAATAAATAAGATAAATATTTTTAGATTCAGTTTGATCAGCAGCAAACTTATATACATTTATTAGTCGAACTTAAAACTTTACGATAGATTTTTATGATTATAATCAAAGTCTAGGAGAAGAGCTTACTTTGGGTACATTCTTGCTTTTCATTTCTATACTGATTAATGTGCATAATATGTTTAAAATGCAGTAGGAGTAAAACAGTAATAATGGATAGAATTTCAAGTATGTTTTTCTTTTACATACGATTTATAAATATGCCATTTAAAATTCACAGTAGATTTTTATAGATAAATTTTCAGACATTATTTGTTATTTGAAAGTGCCTTAAATTTTATTTCGAATTTCATACTAAATATAAGAATAATAGATAATTAGTCTTTCTTAACGATACTTTCAGTAATATGAAACTTTGCTTTCAATGAAAAAAGAAAAATTACAGATCAAGTTACTGTAGGATTTATCTTTAATTAAATATTTATTTGTCATTTCTTAAAATACCCATAGTTTATATAGAATATTTTTAGATAATACATCTCGTCCAATATCAATAATTGATCCGCCAATGACAATCCGTAAAATGGAAAAAATGCCCGTCAAAAGAGGTTTAGCCAATAAATTTGGTAAATCATTTTTTAGTTTTAAATCAACAATGTCAAAAGCGTTACAATCATCGCATACATCATCATCGAATGAAAATGAATCTCAAACAATTGATTCACCATCATCGACTTCTCAATCCGAATCGAAAACATTCGATTATCAATTATCAAATAATTCTTCTTTAAAACAATTACAAAATGATGTTGATATATTAAAAGAATTATTAGAACAAAAAGAATTAACAATTATTGAATTACGAAAAAATTCCTATGAAGAACGTTTACAATTTGATCATGAAAAACTTGAATTAAATCAAAAAATTGAACAATTACAAAATCAAAATATACAACTACAAAAGCAATTGAATATGCAATAAATAATGACAATATATATTTAAATTTTTATATATTTCTTCCACAATCCTTTTTAATTTTGTAGATTGAAATACTTTTTTATTTTTGTGAAAATTTATATGATTTTAATGCTCAATATATATATTTTTTTCTTCTTTTAGATAATAAAAAAAAAATGTCAACAATTAGTTTTGAATTTGACAGAAATGATAGTCAATCAGATGACATGTATACTACACCGCTTGGTCCATTATCACCACAAGAAAAATCACCTCGACCTCAACCACTTCCATTACCACCATTGATTGTATCATTAACATTAAATTCTTCCAGTAATGAAAAAGAAGAATCCGATTATGTTAATGATATTCAAACATTAATTCAATCATCAAATGATTTAACATTCCCATTAGAAGATTCATGGACATTTTGGTATTATAAAAATGATCGTATGTGTGATTGGAAAGATAATTTAATAGAACTTTCAACAATATCAACTGTTGAAAGTTTTTGGTCAGTTTTTAATCGTTTAAAATTACCTAGTGGAATTAGTCAAGGTTGTGATTATTTCTTATTCAAAAAACATATTGTAATTTATTTTCAATTCTATATTTAATATATTTTTATAATTGTTCCTTTTTTTTGTTAGCAACCTATGTGGGAAGATCAATATAATCGTTCTGGTGGTCGATGGTGTTTAGGTTTGAGTAAACCTCAACGAGTAAATGAACTTGATACTTATTGGCTTTATACAGTTAGGTTTTTTTGATATTATTAGGTTTAATTGAAATTCTTTTTTTGTGAATAGTTATTGTCATTAATTGGTGATCAATATGGTGATGATGCATATAATGTGAATGGTTGTGTAGTATCAGTTCGAAATAAAGGTGATCGAATAAGTTTATGGACACGTGATTGGAGAAATGCTGACGTTACCAAAAGAATTGGGTGAAAAATTAAATTTTTTGTTTTTTAAAAATATAAATTAATCTATTTGTATTTTTCAGAAGTCGTTTTCGTGAAGTTGCTGACATTCCGCGAGCATTACCATTAGTATTTGAAGTAAGTATTACACGGAATATATACGCAGACCTAATACAAATTTCGATTTTCCTAATACTTATCGAACACTAAAAATCATGAAATGAGTATACCTATCTTCTGTAGCAATAATATCAATTTCAATATAATCGCATTTCTATGATTATAGTTTTTTAATGAATTTGAATAGAAGTGTAAGACACGCATATTTTCATGGTTGTTGACTCAATCTTTGATGTAGTAGTAATGCTATAATGAATATTAGTAAACTTCTATGTTATCATATACATAATATTCGTAAAAACGGAGCTAGTATATTAGTGAATCATAAAATCATCTTAATCGTATAATAAACACTTGACCAAATCTGTCAGTAACTATATCATCATTAGTGATTATTACCCATTTTTAATTTAACACATACTAGATTAATAGTTGCTTAAATTAATTAGCATAGTGTAGAACTATTCAAATTTGCTAATTTATCTGAAAATTTTGAAACCATAGTGCAAAATATTCTCTTCTGATATTTTAGTCCCGGGTTCACCGAGTGCAAGAGGCGAGCTGAATCTGCCTCCGCCCACCACTCCCAAAATTTTGTAAACTTCTATGTTAAACTTTAAAAAAATCGATTCTATAAGTTTCTTCCGTTTTGTATGCATTAGAAAACTATATGTAAGCCCTTTCCAATTTTGAAAATAATCGAAAAAAAGAGATTTATTACAAATGCCTATTTATGTACCCACTCCCACTACTCATGTGCTTTTCGTGCAATAATCGATATTACTTTATAACCAATCAGAATCTATTGTTATCTGATGTTTTTTTTTAAAACGGGCTTAGTTATAAAATATGTACTGAAAAAAGTAAAAAAAAAAAGTTTTCATCAGTGAAGATAAAGATAAAGAATAAATAGAACAAAAAGACGTCGATAAAGTCATATAGTTAAATTATGATTATATTTAAAAAAACCATATTTACATATTTAGAGTCATGACGACCAAGAATCTAAACGTGGTGCATCAGCAAAAATTCTCTTTCGAGCATAAATCAATTATAATTTCTTTTAGAAAATATATTTATTGCTTTTGTTTTGTAAATCATTGTTAAAAGAAAAATATGTTTATATTTAATCGAATGAATATTTTTATTGTTGTATCTGTATTTTAAAGTCATTTATTTATTGTATTTTTTCTTCTTCTTATAAATGAAAAATAGGATTATTTTTATTTTGTTCATGTGTGTCTTGTTGATGGACACTTCTATTTATTAAAATAACTAGTCATTTCTGTTGTTTGTTATTTTATTGTTGTTAATATTTAATAAAAAACGAAAATATTTAAAATAAAATCTATCAAACCCTAGAAAATAAATACCCATTAATTTTGTTCTAAAAAAGATTCGTTTTTTTTTCTCTCCAGTCAACAACATAAGTCTATTCTTCAGCAGAGGAAGGACAAATTTGATAAGATTATTTGCGTTCTTCTTCAAACAATCATGCATATATATAGATAGACTGAATAATAATATCACATACATATCTTACTTTTCAAGCTTCAAACTCGTGATTCTTTTCTTTTTAAAATGCCAGGCGCAGATAAAACAGAAAATAAACTTTTATCAAAAGATCCACCTGATATTGAGGTAAATAGACAATTTCTTTATATGTATATGTATATGAAAAAAAACCCAATAGAATCTTCTTGCATTAAATCCAAAAACAAAACGATATGCAAATTCAAGACCATCAGTACAAACTGTAAAAGATAAAAAACATTGGAAACGTAATGACGAACATACATGTGCAAGTGTATGTATTTAAATCTCATCTATATTGAATAATTCATTTTATTTTATTATGATATCATTAGGGTTGTAGTAAAGATTTAAGTCGAAATTTTCTCGATGTTAAACATACAACATTAAGCGAACGTGGAGCTTTACGTGAAGCATCAAGGTAAATTTTCAAAAAAAACAATCGTTTAAATTAAATTAAGTTTTTATTCTATTTAGATGTCTTAAATGCGGTATGAAATATTTAATTATTAGAATATTTATTATTATTTTGTAATATATTTTAGCTGATGCACCTTGTCAAAAATCATGCCCAACATCAATTGATATAAAATCTTTTATAACATCAATTTCCAATAAAAATTATTATGGAGCTGCTAAAGCAATTTTATCCGATAATCCATTAGGTCTTACATGTGGTATGGTCTGTCCAACAAGTGATCTTTGTGTTGGTGGTTGTAATTTATATGCTAGTGAAGAAGGTCCAATTAATATCGGTGGTTTACAACAATTTGCTGTTGATGTAAATAAAAGAAAAGATAAATTCTTGATTTTATTTGTATTATAATTTAATTTAGATATTTAAAGCAATGCATATTCCAGCTATAAGAGATCCAAGGGATGATGGTACAAATTTAAGTGATAAATATTCAAGTAAAATAGCATTAATGGGTTGTGGTCCAGCATCAATATCATGTGCAACATTTCTTGCTCGACTTGGTTATAAAGATTTAACAATATTTGAAAAACAAGATTATTTAGGTGGTCTTAGTTCACAAGAAATTCCTCAATATCGTTTACCATATGATGCTGTTAATTTTGAAGTTGAACTTATGAAAGATTTAGGCGTTAAAATTATACGTAATAAACCATTAACAATTGAAAAAGATGGTTTAACAGTACAAAATTTACTTAATGAACATGGATATAAAGCTGTTTTTCTTGGTATTGGTCTTCCAAATCCAAATATTGATCCAATTTTTAAAGATTTAACTACTGCTGAAGGTTTTTATACTTCAAAAAATTTTTTACCAATAGTTTCCAAATCAAGTAAAGCAGGTAAAGTAAAAATAACAAGGCTTTTTTTTATCTTGGAGAAAAAAAATATTTCTTTTTCATAGGAATGTGTGCATGTAAAGCTTCATTACCTGTTTTAAGTGGTAATGTTGTTGTACTTGGTGCTGGTGATACAGCAATGGATTGTGCAACATCGGCTATACGTTGTGGTGCAACAAAAATATTTGTTTGTTTTCGAAAAGGTTTTAATCAGATGCGTGCTGTTCCTGAAGAAGTAAAAAAAACAATGATTTTTTCGTTTTAAATGTAATATTTAATCAATGAATAGGTTGATGTAGCAATTGAAGAACGATGTGAATTTCTTCCGTTTTGTTCTCCAAGACAAGTTATTGTTAAAAATGGAAAAATAACATCAATGGAATTTGTTAAGACTGAACAAAACGAATCAGGTTTGTTTATTATTATTATTCGAATAGGTTCTTGAATATATTTTTAAATTTACAGGTGATTGGATTGAAGATGAAGATCAAACAATTCGTTTGAAATGTAATTATGTTATCTCAGCATTTGGTTCAACATTGAATGAACTTTCAGGTTAGTTATACTTTTTTTGTGAAGAAATAATTAAATTCTTGTTTGAAATATATTTTTAGTTATTCAAGCACTTGAACCTGTACTATTAGATAAATATAATTATCCAGTTGTTGATTTAAAATCAATGTCTACAAGTGAACCAGGTGTCTTTTGTGGTGGTGATTTAGCAAAAATAGCTAGTACAACAGTTGAAAGTGTTAATGATGGAAAAACAGCTGCTTGGCATTTACATAGATATTTACAAGTATGATTAAAAATAGATAGAAATTCGAAATATACGTTCTGTCAAATATTTAACTAGGGTGATGAAACTCTTCCTCTCGAACCTCAATTACCAAAATTCTATACAGCAATTGATAAAGTTGATGTTAGTATTGAAATATGTGGTATGAAATTTCCAAATCCATTTGGACTTGGTAATATATATTTATTAAAATCATATATATTTATTTATAATTGAAATAATATTTTAGCTAGTGCACCACCTGTAACATCAGGTCCAATGATTCGACGAAGTTTTGAGAGTGGATGGGGTTTTGTTGTAACAAAAACCTTCGGACTTGACAAAGATCTTATTACAAATGTAAGTCCACGTATGGCTCGTGGTACAACATCAGGTCATGTATATGGTCCAGGACAAGGTTCATTTATAAATATTGAACTTATTTCGGAAAAAACATGTGGATATTGGCTTCGTTGTATAACAGAATTAAAAAAAGATTTTCCTGATCGAGTAAAATATTTCGTTTTTATATTTTCCTGAACTATAACTAATGTATATAGATTGTTATTGCATCGATTATGTGTAGTTTTGATGAACAAGATTGGACGGAATTAGCAAAAGTAACGGAAGCATCTGGTGCTGATGCATTAGAGGTTCGTAAAAACAAATTTGTTGTATTTCTTAGATTTATTTGACTTCTTTTAGTTAAATCTTTCCTGTCCACATGGAATGGGTTTGTAAATAAATTTAATAAATAAATCTAATTCAATGGATTCTTTTTTTTCATTCATATTAGGTGAAAAGGGTATGGGTTTAGCTTGTGGTCAAAAAACTGATCTTGTTTACAATATTTGCAAATGGGTTCGTGCTGCTGTTAAAATTCCATTTTTTGCTAAAATGACACCAAATATAACTAATATTGTCGATATTGCTCGTGCAGCAAAAGAAGGTAAGACGATTCTTACGGAAAAAAAGCGTTTATTAATTAATTTAAATAGGTGGAGCTGATGGTGTTACAGCAACAAATACAGTCAGTGGTCTTATGAGTATACGACATGATGGAACAGCATGGCCATCCGTTGGAAACAGTAAAAAAACAACATATGGTGGTGTTTCAGGCAATGCTATTCGACCCATTGCTTTAAGAGCTGTTTCAGCAATAGCGTTAGTTACAAAAGTTTCCTATTAAAAATGAATAATTTAAAATTTTTTTCAGTCGTGCTCTTCCAGGATTTCCAATCCTTGCAACTGGTAATAAAACAGAAACAAAAGTACTATTATCTAATTAAAATTTACTTCTTTCTAGGTGGTATTGATTCAGCTGATGCTGGTATGCAATTTTTATATGCTGGAGCATCTGCACTTCAAGTATGAATGAATAATTTCTTTTTTTTTTTTTGAATAATTTTTTTTCTTGCTTTTTATAGGTTTGTAGTGCAGTACAAAATCAAGATTTTACATTAATTGATGATTATTTAACTGGTTTACAAGCATTACTTTATTTGAAATCACTCGGTTTAGAAGGATGGGATGGTCAATCACCTCCAACACCAAAACATCAAAGGGGTAAAGCAATTCTTGTTAAAGATCTTGTTGGTTCAGTAAGTATTTTTTTTCCTTGTATAATTCGATTTAAAAAAAACATTTTTCTTTTTAATAATATCTAAATAGCATTTACCAGTATTTGGTGAATATCGAAAAAAACGTGAGGAAATAACTCAAAACTTTTTGAATAAAGCCGATTTACTTGATGAACAATTTCAACCGGAACAAGTTCGTCCAGCACGAGAATCACAAACAAAAGTTCCTCGTTTAGTTGATGTTCGTGGTATAGCATTGGATCGAATAGGTGATTTTAAAGACTTAGATCCTCGACAACCATCTGTGGCTATTATTGATGATGTATAAATATGAAAATTTTAAAGTCAAATCAAATATTTTCTTTCGATTTTCTTTTTAGGATTTATGTGTTAATTGTGGAAAATGTTATATGACTTGTAATGATTCGGGTTATCAAGCTATAACATTTGATCCAATAACACATATTCCACATATTACTGAAGATTGTACTGGATGTACATTATGTACATCTGTTTGTCCAATTATTGATTGTATTACGATGGTACCACGAACATCAGTATATGATATAAAACGTGGTTTTACAAAACAAAGAATGGACGAAAAGACATCATCACTTGGTGTCGTACAATAATTAAATTGAAGAGATTTAAAGACATGAAAAAAAAAATAAACATTTGCTTTTTTGAATAGTTGATAGTTGTATTTTGATTATTATGATTAATAAAAATTGACACCGTTGAAACCATCTTGAGCGTGTGGGTGTGGGTATGGATGTGTTATAGTTAATATACTCATACCCATACCCACATCAGTTTTTATCGTGATATTAATTCAGTTTTATCCAAATATCATAAACCAACAAATTCATCATTAATAAATATTAATCATGCTTTTATTATAATACCAAAACTAAATCAACAACAAGGAGAATCAAGAAAAATTCATTCTTGGGATGATATTTAATATATTTTCATTATTAACTATCGGCTTCTTCTATATATATATATATGTCAGCATTGACCATATCGAATTTAGTGTTTGTTATTATTTACGACATTGTCTTATGTATGCTTGTACTAAAATAATCATATGATATTCAGAAGTTTCCTGTTATCATTTCTTTAATAAACTTTTAATAAGTGACAGGATTATGGCGAATAATTGATTGATTTAAATGATCTTAGGCACTAGAATATTACTGAAACATGATATTTAAGTGTTATTCTAAAATTCACAACTTAAAATGAACATTAAGTTCGATTATTTATTTGAGTGTTTGACAATCGGGAGTAATAGTGCTAACTTCAGGACATTCATTACATAAATGTGTCATATTCGTTCGTCCTATTGCATTAATATGTGTCCTATGAACACCAAATGGTCGTGAATGATATATACTTTCAACCGAAAATCTTTTTGCAACTGAAATAGGTGCAATAGAACCATTAAAATAAGGTAAATATTTCGTAAACCATTGATCTTCATTTAATGTATGTAATCGATAATGAATACAACTACTTTCAAGCATTTGTAGTATTTTTTGTCGATTTCGTATAGAAAGTCCACCATTACAGCAACCACCCCAAGACCAAGGTGCACCAATAAAATCATATTGTAAAAAATCTGTCAAGTTATATAAAGAATTGGAACAAAGAACAGAATCGGTTTGGAAAAATAATACTTTGTCACCTTGAACTTGATGCCAAAATGATGCAGAAGTTAAAATAGGATTAATAAAGTCACCACTTGATAAACCATTTCGTGTTTGTTCTAATGGTGTTAAAAAAACACGATTAGTTTGAATTAATGAACTAAGTGAAGATTTATTATAGAATAACCAATGTTGATGTGGTGTCATAATTTGTACTTTCCAGTCAATTGGAATATGTTGTAAAACATTTATAACAGCATTAACAAGTAACTGCGTTGCTCGATCATCAACAATTAATGCTATATATGGATATTTACTTGTATAATTATGTGAAATATTGGAATTATATAGACAAATATTAATAGAATTTGTATAAACTACAATAATTAAAAGACATGCACAGAAAACTACCAACAATAATGGTCGTTTTGAAATGCGTGATTTATTTAATATCAGCTTCATAAATATCTAAAACAACATGTGTTCTATAAGATGGATGAAAATATTCGTAGTTTCTCAAACGAGATACTTTTTAATTAAACAGCATAGCTAATTGATTCAAGTAGTTATTTAAAACCATCAATTATTTAAATAGCTGACTTCTTTCCTATTGATTTTCGGATATTTTTTATTGTGTGATTGACTATGAAAAATCTGCAAATTTCTTTTTTTCGCGATTATTTCTCAAATACTTTGAATTGTTTTGATATTTTCTTAATAATTCTGGTTTTGAATAACTCATAAAATGATATATACATTAAAAAATCAAGTTTTGTAATGAATGAAGTAGATATTTGAAGAATAATAAATATTTCATTCTTTTTCACAACTCCTGCTCGAAAAAAATTAGTAGCTTTAAATAAATAGCTAAGATTTTTTTAAATAGCAGCTCGTGAATAGATATATATATATATATTACATGTAAATAAATACATGAGAATAGAAAGAAATGAAGTTTAGCGATGGAAATTTATATATTAAAGAAAATAACAATATAATTTAATTTAGAATTTTCGACCTTAAGAGTTGGTGAAGACGGTTATCATCAGTAAACTAATGTTAATGTTGTAATCATAATAATCATAATACATAATTAATTGACAACACCAGCATCAATCACAATGTATAAATAATATTCAAGTTTTATAAGTACTGCATATGAATAAGTCAACATTAAAGTGATAGATAACTTGATAGTAACAACATAAAAGTAAATATAGAGATAAGTGCAGTTAATGATAAGTTATTTACTTTTATGTTGTTACTATCAAGTGATCTATCTCTTTAATAAATACATGAGAATTATGTAACTAGCTATGAGATATTTATAAAAGAAATGTAAATTAAAAAGTATCGGTTTTGAAAATGACCCATGTGGGGCAAGTAATAGTAACATACTAGATTAAATCAGCAAGAAATATGCATTTTGGATATTTGTTAACCATCAACAATGATTTAAATAGCTATGTATCAGAAGATAATAAGAAGATCAAATAGCTGAGGGTGTGGGTGAGTTATAATTAATATACCCATACCCACACCAACATCAATTCTCATCGTGATATTGAGTCAGTTTTATCCAAATATCATATACCAACAAATTCATCATCAATAAATATTAATCATGCTTCTATTATAACATCAAAATCAAATCAACTACAGGGAGAATCAAGATAAATTCATTCCTGGGATGATATTTAATATATTTTTCATTACTAACTATCGGCTTCTTCTATATATGTATATATCAGCATTGACCTTATCATCAAATGATGTACGTTATTAAACCACATATCACTACGAATGGAGTAACTATTTAAATAAAACAAGATATTTGCATTCAATTTTCCAAACTATATGATTCAAGTAGTTATTTAAAACCATGAATTATTTAAATAGCTAATCCCTTTCCTATTGAGTTTCGGATTCTTTTTTATCGGCTGGCTGACTATCAATAACCTGTAAATTTCTATTTTTCCCGATTAGCACTCAGACCCACACTCAACATTTGTTTTCTTTATTTTCGACATGTTACCAACTTCAACTTAACTATAGATAACGGACGAGTTTGATTTATTCACATAACGATTGATAATATACGTTTATTATGATTGTTATTGTATACAAATTTAATTTTAATAATAATTTTAAATCCTTCTTTTGTATTGATGTTGTATTATTCTCTATACTTATTTATATTTACTCCGTTTCTATCTGTGTCCTAAAGATGAAAATTCCTCTCTTCACTTTGCATAACACAAATATTGACGTTATGTAGTATATTTAAGTCTGAGTGTTCATAATGTATAACTTTATTTTTTATTCTTAATTATACATTTAGATCAAGTAGATAGAGTACAACTTTACTGAGCACAATACAAATCTAGGATTACTTTCACTAGATAAATGTCTAATATTTATGTTGGATTGATGAAATTCAAGATCAATGACAATCGATTATCAAACATAGAATACTGACATGTACTATCGGCTCTTTATTTATATTTATAAAGATTCTAATAGAACTATATTTTTTCTTTAATCTATTAAACTTATTTATAGATACTATTTGAATAAAAAAATAAAGCTATTTTTATATTTCTCATTTTATTTTACAAAAAGACAAAGAAACAAGAAAAGAATTTATACAATATTCATTTCGCATATTCAACATTTTTAATTAATATAATGTTGATGAATAGAAGCAGGAATACCAGTTATTGGTTGATAATAGTTATTACCTATTGGAATAAAATCAACTTCACGTTCAACATTAACACGTCCAGTATACGGATTTCGATACAATTCAACATCTTGTGTATAAATTCCATAACCATAATTACCATAAGTAATAGTTTGATAATCTCTATTCCAACTATTCATTGGACTAATAGCGGCAATTGGTTGAGCAAACATTTTATTGAGAATAGTAAAGTATAATAGACAATGAGTTTATATTGGTATGAATGTATGAAAATGAGAGAGAAATGTATGAGTATTTATACTATATGATAATACACCTGTATAATAATAATAATAATACGAATAAGAGCGTCATCACTGTACGTCATCAATGATGTCATAGTTATGTTGTACTCCCTTTAATGATAAAAATAAATGTTGTTAAGTGCGATTGAGTCGATGAAGAATATTCGTAAATATATTCTAAAATTGTTTTATTCTAATAGTGTATTCTGATAATTCTTATGTTGTTTCAACTATAAAGCAATTAAAACTTAATTATTAATATCTCTTGAAAGTGATTCGACTTTTTTAAAAAATAGCTTGAACACACAGAATGATTTACAAAATTTTGTTTCATACAATGAAGTCTTTCATGATTAATTTTTATTTTGAATTTATTTAAATCGTTATGCAAGCGTAACATAATGACAAACGACTTTAATCAATAAAACAGAAACATATAAGTTTAAGTGAATCTTAATCATCAAGTTGTGAAACGAATGGGATCTTGTATAACCTCATTTGAAAATATTCAATCGTAATTCTATGATTTATTATTCATAGAAAGAAAGTAATTTCATAAAGTTAAAATTAAATATTTGTATCACAAATTTAGAGATTGATTCTATTATATTTTTATGAAACCGATTTTTAAGCTGTTCGATAGTTTTACATTTGACTGATAATTTACAAATATTGCATATAATGAAACTGAAAAATAATTTCTTTTATTTACTTAAACACTTTTATGGAAAATCTTAAATCGTCTTTGAACATGTAAACAATTTTTTTTCCTTTCACTTTCAATTTGCTATTTCTCTTTCAAAATAAAAATAAAACAATTTTAGAATATATTCACGAATATTCTTCATCGACTCAATCGCACTTAACAACATTTATTTTTATCATTAAAGGGAGTACAACATAACTATGACATCATTGATGACGTACAGTGATGACGCTCTTATTCGTATTATCATTATACAGGTGTATTATCATATAGTATAAATACACATACATTTCTCTCTCATTTTCATACATTCATACAAATATAAACTCATTGTTATTATACTTTACTATTCTCAATAAAATGTTTGCTCAACCAATTGCCGCTATTAGTCCAATGAATAATTGGAATAGAGATTATCAAACTATTACTTATGGTAATTATGGTTATGGCATTTATACACAAGATGTTGAATTGTATCGAAATCCGTATACTGGACGTGTTAATGTTGAACGTGAAGTTGATTTTATTCCAATAGGTAATAACTATTATCAACCAATAACTGGTATTCCTGCTTCTATTCATCAACATTATATTAATTAAATTAAAAAGTTGAATATTTTGTAAATTCTTTTCTTTTTTCTTTTTGTATTTTTGTAAAATAAAATGAATTTAATATAATGACAATATTAAATCAACATTTACACTATATGTTATGATTAGCAAGTAACTTGGAGATCTTTCCTTCTTTTTTTATCTATATTATTAGTGTCAAACAGTTATTCTTTGAGGGTGTAGGTATGGGTGTGGGTGTGTCTGCGAATGTAAATCTTTTTCACTCATACTCACACTAACACTCTCATCTCTCATAATTAAATCATTCTTTTCAGTTGTTTTGCTTATAGATCCTATATCTTTAAAAAATTTATCTATCATACCTGTAAAGTTTTTTATTTTACTTTTAGTGTTTCAAATAATCAGTTTTGAGAGTGCTGGTGCCGGTGCTTATGTGTATAGATATTGTATTTATTTCATATGCTTACCCTTAACTGCACAGCCATATAAATCAATAGATTTATAATGTCTAGTAAAACGATCCTATCATTTATTTTGATATGAGCCTACTAAAACAATAATGTTGAGATAAGAAGAATTGAGAGGAAAAGGCTTAGAAGTAAAGTGTTGTTTTATGCTATTGATGATCATATCTAAAACTTATTATATAAAGATAAAAGTATAACAATCTCTACGTCCTTGAAGATAATATTGCTTTTCTTCTACGACCCGTTTGAGATTAACAGGCATATATAAAATAGTGCTGCATAATAGCTCGTTTTTTTTTGTTTTGTTTTATAGGGTCTTGTAGAAATATAGTATGGATCAAAATCAGGTGTACAGTGAGTGTATCACTGAAGATATTCAATCACGCAAATGGTGGCATCGACGTTGGGTAAAGATCATTGGCATCTTTCTTGTCCTTTTAATAATTCTTGCGATTACCCTTACTCTTGTGTTAAAATTCGCCATTCTTGCACCAAAGCAGTCAGAAACTTGGGTCGCAACATCAGTGACAACGACAGTATCAACACTGCCGTCACAAGTAACAACGACAGTATCAGTACTGTCATTATTGGTGACAACAGCAACATCCTTAGCATCACTGCCATCATCAGTGACAACAACAACATCCTCGGCAACACTATCGTCAACGTCACGGCAAATAGTAACATCAATACCACAATCAACGACAGAAGAATCGTTGCATACAACAACAACAACAACAACAATGACAACAGCAGCGGTACAACTAACAACAAAACCAACAATATCGTCACCAATAGTAGCAGAAACAACAATAATGTCAACAATAACAACAGAAACAATGGAGACAGCAGAATCACAACCGTTGACGACAGAAACAATAAGTAGCACCACCTCTGTACAGCAGCCACGTAAGTGTTAAAGTAACGCTTTTTAGCATCTCCTAAACGCTATTTTCTAAATCAAATATATTAAGTCGCTTAAGATCCCATGTTATCCCGTATCTAACTATATGTTACATTTGAAGAATCAGTGATCTTGACATAAGTCATTCCATCTTATTCATAGGGAAAAGAGTAAAGTAGTAGTAATCCTTACAATAGCTATTTTATTTCATCATCGACGTGCAGTCGATATTGTGGACGTCTATATAACGAAATTCATTCTTTCTCTTGCTGTAATTTCATATCATTACGTACCCTATTTTTTAGCATAGATAAATTCGTTGAATTCAATTTGAATTTAAAAAACATCAGACTTACGTGTCCTAATTTTTCTGAAAAGAATCTTTTTTTCTATTCCATTCATTATTTTCATGGTTACCAACATTCGAAAGAGCTGCCTCTTGCTTTCCAGAAAACGGTGCAAACTTCATCATTGAAGAGAACTATGCGGATACGAAAAGGGCTAATTGTTATTTGAAAAAATACCATGTTTCTTATTCTATCGCTCTGTATCGACTTGTCTGGCGAACAGTTAACAAGAGTGATTAAGGTAGAGCTTAATTATTTTCAACTAGGGGTGTTACTTTATCTTTATTTTTATTTTATATTCATAAAATAAATTTAAAATAACGGATAAAGATTTTTTTCTATCGAAATGTATGTTTTTATTTTCTTAGAGTAGCTAACAAAAAAATTATGATATTATATAGTTAACTATAATATGGAATAGCATTTTTTTGTATATATCGCTTCTTGTGTGATCCTTTTTTTTATGATATGGTATATGAAAATGATGATGATAAGAAAGAACATTAATAAATGTATTCTGTTCTTATACAGAGTATTTGCACATGTGCTTATTGCATGAAAAAATATATCTTTATCTTTTATTTTAACTTTATTTTTGCAAATAAAGATTATCTTTATCTGTATATATAAAGAAGAATGTCTGTTTGTTTGTTCGCTATGCATTCAGTTCCTGTAATAGCTACGATCACCAAACTTTCCACGAAGCTTCCTTAGGTTCCAGAGAAGGTCCATGGAGTGTGGGCGTGAATGTGGTGCCGGTATGAGTGATTATTTGTGTTGATGAAAAACAGTCGCAACCATACTTCAAACCTTTACACATCTACACCCGTTTTCTCATCTACCAAATATGTACTATCAAATTTTCCCGACTAACATCGGGTCCTCCCGCTAGTATATATATATATATATATCTGTAGAATAGAACTTTCATGTATTGATGGTCTCAACAATAATGGAGAAGCGAATGTTGAGTGTGGTGATTCTTCGCCTTGTGAAAAATGTCTTAACTTGAAAAGTTGTACGCAAAATTCAGGCTGTTTGAATAATATGTGTTCACAATATATATGTAATGGTAAGAGATTTTGATGATGATTTTTTAGAGAGAAAATATTGTATACATAAGCTCAATTGGAGGATCTGTAATTGTAGTGAGATTATTTAAAGCTACTATAGATACATGTTGTGGGTATAAGTTAAAAATGATACATACACGCACCCGACTTTCACGATTTTTGCGAATTATCCATAAATTTTATACACCCTTAAAATATATTGGAAGTTGATTTGTTTTTCGAATCGAATTTAACATTTAATCTGTAAATTCGTGGAAATTGATCTTTCAATTTTGATACTACTTAGATTTCACATCTGTGTCACAACAGGAACAGTTTAGTGAAGTCCTCAAATAAGTATCTTTCTTATAAACTGGTTCATGAATTATCTGTGTGTGTCATTTGACTTGTACTTTTGAAAAAAAAATTGTTTTTCACTTCTTTTTCATATTTAGGATGGAAATCAACAGGAAATATGAGTGTTGGGCGAGATACACATGTAGCAATCGTACGATTCGATGGAACAGTATTAGTTGTTGGTGGATCTAGTGAAGGATTTGCCAGTGTTACTGAATTATACAATCCGACGACAGATAGTTGGACACTAAAAATGAACATTAGTGTTCCACAGTGGCGTCACAGAGGATCTCAACTATTAGATGGAACGGTATTAGTTACTGGTGGGCAAGGTCATAGTGGTAACCTCAATACTGTTGAATTGTATAATCCTTTAGCGGATAAATGGACATACAGAGCAACCATGATTTATGTACGAGCTTTCCATACATCATCTGTATTATCAAATGGATCAGTATTAGTTATTGGTGGACAAACTACTACCTATACTTATCAAAATACTGCTGAAATGTATGATGTATCGCGAAATACTTGGACACTAGCACAAAAAATGAATGCCGCGCGATGGTGGCATACAGCGTCCGAATTATCGGATGAACAAATATTGATTATTGGCGGACAAAATAGCAGTGGTGTTCTCAACGGTGTTGAACTGTTTAATCCTTTAGCAAATGTATGGTCAACAAAAACAAGCATGAGCATTGCACGATATGACCATACAGCAACCGTATTATCGAATGGACAGATATTGGTTATTGGCGGACAAAGTAGGAGTGGTTTTCTCAACAGTGTTGAGCTTTATAATCCTTTGACAAATACATGGTCAACAAAAGCAAGCATGAGCACCGTACGATGTGGGCATACAGCAACCGTATTATCGAGTGGACAAATATTAGTTGCTGGTGGAAGTACCGGTTATAGTTTTGGTTTCCTCAGTAGTGCTGAACTATATGATCTAACGACAAATACATGGACACCAACTACAAGCATGAGCACCGTACGAAGCAAACACTCAGCATCCACATTAAAAAATGGACAAATATTAGTTGCTGGTGGATTCACCGGTGAAGTGCCTTTAAAGGCTGCTGAATTGTACTTATGAATATTATCTGGACTACATTTCATTATTTTTTAATTGACATATTAATTTTTTTTCTAATTATATTATTTAATCATGAGGGTGTAGGCGTGAATGTGAGTTTGTGATGTATATAGCTCGCTCACCTACACTCATATCCACACCCTCAAGATAAATCAAATAATATGAAGATTTCCGGTGTAAATATTTATTGCTAAATTAAAAATGAAAAAAATACAAAGTTTAAGAAAACGTGGCATAGCTAATGGTATGAATGTGAGGGTGAACTTTTGTGGGTTGTGTATATATTTACAGTGATATCTTGAATTGATATATTCTGAAACATGCTGTTACAATTCGTAAACTATCTTTACAAAGCAATATATACCGATCATCAGGAACATATTAGGTGTCATACAGAAAGCATTCGATATCCAATGCTGTACTGGTTGTTGTGGTACTGGTTGCATATTTGCAGAGCAAATAATCGGATAGGTGGCCGCCGTCGCGATACCACATTGGTTATTTTTATTTCGTGTCATTTTCATATAACCTTGTTCACCCCAACTTGTATTCCAACTGAGATCATGATAGAAATAGTGAATTTACTAATAAACTATCTAAAACATAATAATTACCTGTTTTTTATTAGCCAATAGTCAAGGTCTCCTTCTGTACCATAACCAACAAGGAGAACAGCGTGATCAAGTCTAGTTTGTGAGCAAGTTGGTTCATTGTAGACTATTAAAAAATCGTACAAAATGATAGTTGGAAATGAAAGAAGAATATTACATACCACCGGATTGATAGAACTGAAATGAGGTATGACTAGCATCAATCGCGACTGATATTGGTCCAGTAGTAGCGACGGCTTGTTGGAGAGCTGCTTCATCTCCTGATGCTAACTCAACGAAGTCACAGACTTTGACAGCAATGTCTGTTGCATTGAACATACATGCATGATCAACCGCTGTATATGGATATGAACTTTCTGTTTCGATACCGCCTGCATTGATGACATATACAAAGCCATTATCCGGCCAACCACCATTACAACCATCATTTCCTACTACGCCAGAACAATCATTTAATTGTTGTTCGGAAAGAGAAAGAAGCGTGCCAGTTTTAATAGCATATGCACTTTCAATTGCGCCAGCTGCTGAAAAAGCCCAACATGATCCGCAAGCACCTTGATCTTTAACTGCTTCAACAACATTCTGGTTACGCCAGTCTAGCAAGAAAACAGTCAAATACTTTCATAAGTCATAGTTTCAGTTCACTGTAATACATACCAACAGAGCTTGGTAACCTAGCAGTCGAATTGGATACTAATACCTCACGAACTTGACTGTATTTCGTTTCCATATTTACTTTGACACCAGTGTATTTTTGCACAACTTCATTAGCAGTCTATTTGTGAAACAAATTATAGATAAAACTGTACTTGAAGATTACAATATGGAAGCTTACTAAATCTCCATGTTGATTCATTCCAAGTCGATAAGTATGAACACCAAGATCAGCTTGAAGATTGTGTTCTTCGATCATCTTCAAATTATTTTCCCATACAGCACGTCTACAATTTTCGAGTTTGATAATCAATTAGAAATAGAAATAAAAAACAATATACTATACCGAACAAGTTCTTCAGCATCAGAATAGTTTTTCCTATGTTTATTTTTCCATAACTTCCATTGCTGATTATGTGTTTTGTTATACGCCAATGCACAACCGGAACTGAGTACAACAATTGTAATAATCGAAATTAATTGCATCTAAATATTTTGATTTATAAATGAAGACATCTCTCTTAGAAAATTTAATAAATGCACAACCGTTGAATCGTTCAAATAACTTCTCTCAACTACTAAATTGCAATTATCTAACCTCTTTGAGGGTGGATGGGAATAGAAAGGATACACATCCACATGCACCAAAACCCTCAAGATGTTCTTCTACTCCGAACTGAAAAGATAATTTTTATGACTAAAAATGACTGAAAAAAATGCATAATAATCAAGGATGTTGAAATACTTGTTCGTATTAAGGGCATGTGCTGTATAATTAACATACCTGTCAAAATTTGAGCTCGACTGTCTTGAGTGAATAAAGTGTTGAAAATATTTTTGAATGCTTTTTCTGCATCTTTTTCTGTTTATATATACTGTTCCAGCTGAAAATTTTTTCGAGCTTCTCCGCAGTAGTGATTACTCATACTTTCTCTTCATTTCACCAAGCTGGAAAAAGCCTTGACCGCTTGGCATCATAGACGTTGTTTGTTTTTCAATTCATATGCGTAATATGAATAATGTCGATGCAAAAATACAAGTAACGCTCGTCCGAGGATTTGCGCAGTGTGTGGGTGTGGGTGTGGGTGTGGGTGTGGGTGTGGATGTGGGTGTGGGTGTGGATGTGGGTGTGGGTGTGGGTGTATTTTAAATATGGTATTTATACTCACACCCACACCCGGGATGGTGTCGAAACATGATTACGCGACAATCCGATTATTTCGTCGCAAATGCGGTGCAGCTCCGATCATTTTCCCACAGTGGTGCGCAACTGCGATTATTTTATTGTAGTGGCGTGCAATTGCGTCGCAATCGAAAACATCAGCTGAATTGGAAATTGCGAGCTTCGTAATTTTCTTTTTACTCAACGCTTTTTATTAAAAGTAACTGCCAGAGTCAATGTTTTTCTTTCATAAGCAAGAGAGTATCAATGCTCTGTTTATTCTCCTGTTCTTTTCTTTTTTCATCCATTGAATATATATATGATTTATTAAAATTATGTTTTTTAAATAATTCTTTTTCTCTTCAAAAACACACTTGAAATTTCAGTCGATGACTATGCATACTAAAAGGAAGTGCATTTCATGACTTTTTGAAAAAAAAATAAGAAAAGAATCAATTTAGGTTCTAACTATAAAGGTAGTCGGCTCTCGTTCGCTTATTTCACAACGCCTATATAACAAACGTAACGAAAAGTATCAGAGGAAGAATATTCTTCACTTAATAATTCATACTATTGCATCTCACAATGGCGAAAATTTTCAGTTCAAGCTTTATATTATTATTCTATGTGCTACTTTTAGTGTAAGTATTAATTATCAAGTTCTATATATTATATACTTTTTTTAATCTTCTTCAACGATAGAAACACATCAGAACAACAACAGCTAAGTAATTAATAATAATCACTATTATTTTTCTTTGTTTTCTTATTATTTATTTCTTAGTTAACTCAACAACAACAGCAACATGTAATTCTCAACTAACACCATGTTCATCGAATCTTGACTGCGATTGTTTTTCATTAGCATCCAATCCAAATACAGGAATATGTGCTTCAACTATTTGCTCCTGTGAAAGTTTTATATGATGTAATATGGATAATATAACTTGTTCAATCGAGAGTACAATCTGTGTGAATAGTACACAATGTGGTCTACCAGTATGCTATCCATCACCTATGGCAAACAAATAAATTTATCCAACGAAGACTGTTACAAGTAGGAAAAGATTTCTAATAACTATTTTAGTTTTATTTGGTTTTTCTTCTCAAAACAGCTACAACATTACGAACAACATCTACAGGTAAGACATTTTGTCTTGCAAATTTGAAAATGATTAGAACAAAAGGAGTTAGTTGATCTAAAATAAATTATTTCTATGTTTTATTAGTATATATAACAAGCACAACTAAATCTACAACAAAGAGTAAGCGTGATTTAATTATATTGTCTCTTTCAAATGTGTTCATATTGGACCTAACTTATCTCTTTTGGTTCAGTTACAACAGCAACTCAAAAGACGACGACTACCACTAAAAAATTGACAACAACAACAGCTACTCAGAAGCCTACAACTACCACAAAAATATCGACAACAACATCAACAGGTAAAATATGCAGTATCCAGGCCTCAAAACAGGGCCACGTTTTACTGGCCCGGCCCGGCCCATCCGGTATCTTAGTAAGGTACGCCCAGCCTGGTCCGACAGGTACTAGAATTTATTTAACTATATATAAAAATTAGTTCATAAGAAATTCTGTTATGTTGCGACTGGAAAGAGTTACATTAATAGTATGACATTATCTGAATCATCAAATTCTGGTGGTTGATTTTATTAAATGAAATATTCAGGTAATAAAAAAAATTAAGAGCAAATATACAGTAGATATTGATCGCTTAATATCGATATGGAGTTGGGCGACACAACTAAAGCCCAGCCCGCCCGGTCTGAATGGTCAGGCTCTCTAACCTGGACCAGGCCATGTTGGACCTGGCGGCCATTACGAGGCCTGGCAGTATCGTTGCCATTGACTCTATCTCAGAGCTTTTTTTCTTTTGGTTGTCAGTTCATTTCAACACCGCAACTAGTCAATCTAGTACAGCCGCTAGAAACTAATCAACAAACCATTTATCTGAACTAGAGTGTGGGTGAGGGTGTGAGTCTTTCTCTTTTAATCTCAACCTCAACTATACCCACCCAAGAAGATATAAATAGGGGAAATGATGAAAATTATTGTTATGCTAATAAATTCAAGTAGAGCATTTGATAAGTTGTAAAGCATCACTGAGAATAGTGTTGAGAATAACTAAATAGGTGAATTTGTGTGAACTAATGAAGAACTAACAATGATTTGATAGTGAATTATCAGAAATTTCGAAATTCATCATTCATTTTCTCATTAGTTCATGTCTTATATCCGTTTCAGTGATGAATGCTATATAGTCCTTTCCATACCTATGTATAGATTATTAAAAAGAAAATGTTATGAATAATTCATTATTTTGATTCTCATTTAAAGAGAACTACAAAAGAGTTGATAAAAAGTTCATAATTTTCATTCTATTAAATAAGTTTCGACCAAAACTTGTAAACTTCGACGAGAATCGAAAAATACATCAGTCGGTGTAATTAGCCCAGTGGTCAACTTGAGACAAACATCTTTTATACGTTTGATTGAGACAAAAGATGACGTAGAAAATATAAAAACTGAAGTTGATATAATAGTATATGAAGAGGATTTGTGTAATACATTTGACCATTATTCTCAGTCTACATAAGTTTGAGTTGATATAAAATAGACATATCAAGCACTATCATTTTTAGAATAATAAAAAATTCTGTGCGCAAGAATAATGAATGTTGAGTGTTTGACGATCTAATATTGTAATGTCTAAATATATAAAAATATAACTTCTAGGATGGTTTTCTACTGGCAATATGGCAAATGCACGAGGGTTTCATACAGCATCTGTATTATCAAATGGAAAAGTATTAGTTACTGGTCGATGGAATGGTAATATTACTTATAATAGTGCTGAGCTGTATGATCCATCAACAGGCACTTGGACA
>CAJNOI010000080.1:0-41159 GCA_905250115.1 Adineta steineri | reverse complement strand
TATATAACAAACATAACGAATAGTACTAAAAGAAGAATATTCTTCACTTAATAATTCATAGTATTATATCCAAGGGGGAAACAGCTAATTAGGAAACCACTAATCACCCTTAATCATCCCTAATCACTCCTAATCATCCTTAATCATTCATAATCACCCCTAATCATTCTTAATCACTCCTAATCACTTCTAATCAACCCTAATCACTGCTAATCACGTCTAATCAAATAATCAGCTGTTTTCCCCTTGAACAAAACTCATTGCATAGAATGTTCCATATGCAAATTGATTACTGGGCTTTTTTCGAGCGAATAACAGATAAAGTATTGCAATAGTAGTAAGAAGATAACGAAAGTAACATAGAGAGTATATTATACTGTGTCGAATAATAAGTTCATAAATAAATACAAAGAATCCGAAGAAAATTCCGAGACAATGAAGTATTCGAAGAATTAAATGAATTTGGGTGTGGGTACATGATACTTAGATACCCACACCCAATCAGTCATACAATTCAATCGAGATCAATTCGTATTTATTGTTACCGAATATTCTCAATTTAATTTTATAATAAATATTCTTTATTTTTCATTTATAAAATCAACATTCGGATGAAAATAATTTTTTGCACAAAGTTAATAAAAATCGATATTCTCATACAAATGATCAATATATTTTTTTAATTACTAATATGAATTGAGTAGATGATCAGATTCTCAACGAAAAACTATTTCTTAATGATCTTCAAAAAAGAATTTCAAATTCTTCCTATTAAAAATTGACTTTCTCAACAAAACTGGTGATGTCACTTAAAGAAATTGGATTATTTTTAGAGAATTTATATTCAAACTAAATAAATAAAAATCTACAAAACAATAAATATTCATCACATCGAAATTTTAACTTTAAATTCGAATTCGTGACATTATTTTAATTCAAAAAAGAATTATTCAAATTATTAACAATGACAAAAATAAGTGAATCTTGATAATAAGTAATATTCAATTTGAGAATATTGAACGAAAATAATAATGCGTTCACGATTCTTATTTTAATTTTATTCGATCAACAACAACTACAAAATAAATTAACAATTCCTTTACTTTAAGAAGAAATTATTATCAATGAATAAGAATAAAAACTATTTTTCATCATTTCTTTGTTCATCGACATCTCATATCGAAATATTTTAAAGAAACACAAAACTGTAATCAAATGTTATTTAAAAGCATTTCTCTACAAATAAAATCGATTCCTATGATGTTCATCGTTTAATTAAAATAATATTTCGACTTATTATCAATGAAACACTACAAATTAACATTCGTTTTCTTTCCAAATGTATTTGATGTTGTTATCAGATGTTTATTTCAAATTCAAATAGAAATGGCGATTCAACTATATATGATCAATTAGAAAATAACTTCTAAAAGTTACTTATAGATTCAATCGAGAAAAAGGGTGAGCGAAGAGAACATATTTCTTTTGCTCTATCAATATATATACATAATTATGGAGCATAAATTGAAATATTTAATTTTTCATATAAAATATAATAAAGTAAGAGAAAAATAAATGAAATATTGATTAATTTTCTAAATCTTTTACTGACATTGAAAAGACGAAAAAAGAATCGAGAAGAAAAACATCATGGTCTCTCAATTGAAGAAGATGAAGAAAATGAAATCGAAATCGAGTGAGGAATTTGTTTGTGAAAAACTGTTTACATAAAGATTTTTTATTTATTTGCAACATGAAATTTTTGTTATTCTTATGAATAAAATCCTTGAATGTAATGAAAAAAAGAAGTGAAATAATCAAAATCTAATCAATATTCATCCAAAGATTTCGTTTTTAACTTCAATTAAGAAATGGTTTTCACAATTCATCAAAAAATCAAATTAAATCACTCTTCACAATTAGTTTTTGGTTTCAAATACTTCTATATGAAGGATACATCAGACATCAACACTCTCAATATGGTGTCGACGATCTACGACTGTCGATAAAATTCATTCAAACGAATAACATAATTCATTCTATTTTATCAGATTTTTGTTTTTGTTTTTTCGAAGACATATTTAGCTTTCATTATGAAGAATACAGGTTTCTATCAACAATATTTGACTGGACAGCTCAAAAATCCATTTCATTTTATATGAATTCTTTTTTGCTTTCTTTCCAATAACATTTTTTATTTATTGAAGACCTTCAATGTCTTCTTTTCAATCTTTGCACATTCTTTCGCAATAAAATACGTAGCTGCAAAGAAAAGAGAAAAATGTCACAAATATTGTTACTTTATAAAACAAACTAGACGAATTATTTCGCGAACAGAACATTCAGTCACACACATACACAAAACCATCCGAAATTTACAAACTATTACAATTTTTTTAAATCATTTCATTTGAACAATTTTATTCGGGTAAGTTTTACATTTAAATCATTGAGAAAAACAGATGTATCCAGGTTCTGGGAGTTTGGAACTATTGTGGACTTGTGAACCTATAAATCAACTAGAATCGACCAAACGCACGGAACTCAAGGAATCCATAAGAATCCACCGTACTGCACGAGTCCGTGGAGCGGGCGTAGGTGTGCGTGTAGATAAGAGTGTAGGTTATGAGAAGATTCACACCCACACCCACCCTCTAGTCCATATAGAAAATGATTTGAAACTGTTTAATATTTTTCTAAATTTATGTTATAGTGAAAAAATTATCATGAGTTCAAGTGGTTTAATTGAACGACAAGCAATTGGGCGTTCTGGAAACATAGGTTCACTGTACGATATTCGTACAGATCAATTCGTAATGGGAAACTTATTTAATGACGTATTACCAGACGCATTTATAAAACGTAGCGATTGTGCTAATGTAAGCTATTGGCTTGATTTTCATAGTTCACAAAAAGAAACATTCGATAATTTAAATATTGAAGCTAATTTAAAATTAGCTTTAATGGCAGGATTACTAAAAATCGAAGGATCAGCAAAATATTTAAAACAAACAAAAACAAATAGTCATACTGTTCGAGCTACGTTTATATATAAAGCAAAAACAAAACAAGAAGATCTACAAGTATCAACGAAAGGTCTACATGAATATTTTTCTTCACATGCATTTGACAATCCCGATGTAACACATGTCGTTATTGGAATTATATGGGGAGCCAATGTAGCTGCTACATTTGAACGAATAGTGGAAAAAAATGATGATGTAAAACGAATTGAAGGTACATTGGCAGCAACTCTTGCAAACCCTGCATTTAGTATTAGTGGGGAAGCAAATTTAAAATATAATAATGAACAAAAGGCCGACCTTGAATCATTAAGAATAAGCTTTTCTGGTGATGTATTAATTGAGAATTGTCCACGCACTATTGATGGAGTCATGGAAGTTTATCAAAATGTTCCATCAATGATCAAATCATTGAATGATGGGAAAGGACAGCAACTCACATTTATTCTATGTTCTTTAAAACAAATTGCAGAAATGACTAAATTTGAACGAAAAATTACTAGGTTAGTCGAACAAATTTTTCACATGCATTGTTGTATTTAACTTGTTTCTTTTTCTATTAGAATGGTAAAAGAAGTATCGATACAAATTGTTAATCGAATTGAGAATATTTTTGAACAAATGAATGATGAACAAAGAAAATTAAATGATTTTTTAGATGAGATTAATCCATGGAAAGAATTTCTTCCTCGTCAATGGTATGACTTAGTCAAAAAGAAATTATCAGATTTTAATGAAGAAGAATTAAAATTAAAACGTGATTTATCAAGTTTATTAGTTGATATTCGCAGTGATTCAGCTGAAGAATCAAAAATGATCGAACTTATTGATAATTTCAGTAAACATCCATGTTCACCTGAATCAGTTGAAAACTTTTTGGATGAAAACGAAAAAATAAAAACGAAAATAAAAACATTAAAAAGAATTAGTCCGGATAAAAAAGAATTATTAACAAACATTACTTCAATTGAAGATTTTCTACAAGATTTTTATGATAATGATGTTCATTTATTACATATATGTGAAAAATGGCAAGAGGAAGATGAAGAAAATTCATTAAAACAAATGAGATATTTTATTAGTATAAAGAAAAATGAACAAGACACGGAAAATAATAAAGATAAATTTAGGGTTATTGATTATGATTTACATCCACGTTTAAAAAACAAACCAATTAATTCTGTTATTTATTATGCAACAAGAGCAACAATAAAATCAAAAGATTTCTACAAAGAATCACTGAGTAAGTTTATTATTTACTGAATAGCAAAATATATTTCATTACATTTTTGTGAATTAATTCGAATATTTAAAATGAGTGCTTTTAAAAGATTCGCTATTAGATCACAGCACTAATATAATTAAAATTCATTTAGGCAAACTTTCGCGAAAACAAATTGATCTAATTTTGAACGAGAATTCCATGTTGGAAGAAGACCGTGTTAAAGACTGGCACAAACAATTTGTGAATGATTAGTAAGTTCACGAGTAATTTGAACTTTTCTTGATTCTTTACAATGCTTTTATGTTAAGTCCTGATGGTGAACTGGATGAAGAACATTTCATATGTGAATTAAGAAAACTTTTTCCAAAGTAAGTTTATCAGTTAACAGAGATGGGCAAGTCATTTTTCAAGTCAAGCTGAAGAAACCTTTGTAACTTTTCTCACATAAAGGATATGGGTTTGGTTCTCATCTTATTAAATTCAGAATTTTCCTAGCTACAAAATGACATATTATGGTTAAGATTTTTTTTTATCAAAACTTGTGTAATGCCTTCGACAAGTCATGACTTGAAGAAGGTGAGCTAAATTTGTTAGGTCAAGTCAAGTCATGACTTGTCGAAGGCATTACACAAGTTTTGATAAAAAAAAATCTTAACCATAATATGTCATTTTGTAGCTAGGAAAATTCTGAATTTAATAAGATGAGAACCAAAACCATATCCTTTATGTGAGAAAAGTTACAAAGGTTTCTTCAGCTTGACTTGAAAAATGACTTGCCCATCTCTGTCAGTTAATATGAATGAAGTATAATATTTGTAAACATTCATATTTCACATAATATATTGATATTTAGAGGTGATCCGACAAAATTTTGTGATTTTGTATTTCAAGTGATTGATAAGGACAAAAGCGGTAAAATAAACTTTATGGAGTTTATGACTGTCGTTGCTATTACACATCCAGGCGATTTAATAAAGCGACTTCATCTGGTTTGCGATAGATTTTTATTCGAATAAATGTCAGTATTATCTTTGTACTTAGGTATTTTCTGTTTGTGATTATGATTGTTCTGGAAACATTGGTATTAGAAAAATCATTAGGTTTATTGAAGTTGTAGCAGAACTCAATAATGGTCCATCAGCAATCAATAAAGGTGAAGCCAAATGCGTTGCTGAACAAATTATGAAAATCTGTAGCAAAAATAAAGACGATATGGTGATAGAGGAAGAATTTATCAACTGGTTAGTTTTCGAAAAATATCCACATATTTCCGAAATCAAATAATATTCTTTCTTTATTTAGTTGCAAAAGAAATTCAAAGATCGCTAAGGCTTTTTTACCAGATGTTGAAATAACAGGTAAGTTATTCGCTACACTGAAAAGATAGAATCTACCATCACAAACAGTAATTAATTAAATTATGACTATCTGTCTGAAGTATATTGTAAAGCAACTCATCTCTTTGTTACATAGTATTCTAGATAGAATTGAATTCCAGATATTAATAACAAAACAAATTTTTTGGTCTCATAAACTACTTATATATCTCTTTTTGTCTTTTCAAATGTATTACGCTAATCTGTTTAGTTCATATGAATTCAACTATTCAATCCAAGTAATACTGACCCTAACTCTTTGCTGCTTCCCCTCATTCATAGTCAGATGTGTCTTCCTCTCTTCTTGAATAGTTTGATCTGAATTATTCAGTTGTATATTATTTAAACATAGATATAGATAGAAAAGGCATCTCTATTTTTTTTAACACAACCAGATGAACTGAAAACTACACTATGGCGTGATTTTGATAGAAATATATGTTTAGTTTAACAAAAGAGAGGTGTATTTCGATTTCTGTTCGTCAAAATATTTATCAAATTAAATAATCTTTTTTGTTTCTACGAGAAAATCAATAAAAAACACTTCTCTTTTCTAAGAAATTTTCATCAATTTAATTAATTGAGATTGAAATCGTTTAAAGGACACGTCTTTCTCTAAAATTTTTCTTCTTAGATTCTTCAAATTTTTTTTTGTGACAAGACTTTTTTATCGATGAAGAGAAACTTCAAAATGATATTCCAAGAAAATTTGTTTTGTTAATTTTAAGTGAAAATGTTGAAGAGAATGTCTTTTTTTATTAGAGAAATTTCAAGTTGGATTGACTTCGACATTTTCTCAACAAAGAATTTAACAAAATCTTTTTTCGCCTGAAGGGAAAAAACCAATTTTCTTAATCAAAAAGTGTTGAAATTGAAATTCTGTTGAGAAGCTTTTTGTCGAACGAAGAAAATAGAAAAGATTTTTTTGTTGTCAAAGTTTGTTGATTTGAATTGATTTTTGATTTAACTTAAGAAAAATTTGTTGAAAATCTTTTTATTTTTGATTTTCAAAACTTTGAGAAAAGATAAAAACTGAGTTGCATCAAGATTTAAAGAAATTTTGAAGAGAAATTTAAAACTTTATTCGAGTTTCTTTAATTTTCTCTATTTTCGATCGTTGAATAATTTTAAAAAAACATCTTTTTCAGCGATTTTTACGAAAATTTTCGTCGTTTTTCTATTCATTTTGCATCAAAATTTAGTTTTTTCAAAATGACAATTCTTGCTGATCAAAACAGCAAAATCGAAGAACTTATTTTTGGTCAAATATTTTTCATCCGAATTTATCTGCGTTCTAACAAAAGAAAGAAAACATTTCAATTCCTTCACTTTATTTAAAAAATAAAACATTCTTTCTTTTCAAAATCAAAACTAAAGCTTTAATTTTCACAAAAAATATCTTTCTCAATCCAAATGTTTTATTTTGAGCAGTTTTTGAATTCAAAAAAACAAAATTTTATTTTTTTTAATTTTAATTTTTTAGATTCAATTTTTTCTTTTCTTTTCTTTTTCATTTTCATCAAAAATGAACATTTTCACAACTTTATTTCAGTAAAATTCAACTTTTTTTACATTTTTAGAAAAAAACAAAACAAAATTTAACAAATTCAAACAAAATGGAATTATTTGTGCGGGGGGAAATGGACTTGGAAATCAATTAAATCAACTCTATCATCCTATGGGGATTTTTATTGATCATGACAACAATATTTTCATTACTGATTGTTGGAACGATCGTATTGTTGAATGGAAATATCATTCGAACAAAGGACAAATCGTTGCTGGTGGAAATGGTCAAGGAGACAGAAATGATCAATTGAATCGTCCAAGAGATGCTCTTTTTGATAAACAAAATAATTCTTTCATCATTTCTGATTTCATGAACAGACGAGTAATCCGATGTTTTCGTGAAAATGAAAGAGAAGAACAAATTCTCATTTCTGATATTTTGTGTTTTGGTCTGTCAATGGACAAAAATGGATTTATGTATGTTTCTGATATGGAGAGAGGTGAAGTGAGACGATGGAAAGAAGGAGATGAAAGAGGAACAATTGTCGCAGGTGGAAATGGAATAGGAGATCAACTCAATCAACTTAATACTCCTTCTTTTAACTTTGTTGATGAAGATGATTCTCTTTATGTATCAGATAAACATAATCATCGTGTGATGAAATGGAAAAAAAATGCAAAGGAAGGAATTGTTGTTGCTGGCGGAAATGGTCAAGGAAATAGTCTCAAACAATTGTCTCTTCCACAAGGGGTGATTGTTGATCATTTGGGTCGAATCTATGTAGCAGATCTTTACAATCATCGAGTGGTGCGTTGGTGTGAAGGAAATGCAGAAGGTGAAATTGTTGTTGGGGGAAATGGAGAAGGAGAAAATTTAAATCAGTTGGCTGCTCCCAGAGATTTATCATTTGATGACGAAGAGAATCTTTATGTTGCAGATCAGGTGAATCATCGAATATTAAAATATGAAAAATGTCCTGATTAAAATATTTTCTTTTTGATCAAATGAATTTTGTGAGAATAAAAAGAAAAAAATCGAATTTTGAAATAAAAATAAAGAAGAATTTTTGATTAACCGATGTTTTTGTTTTTTATGAAAAAAATTAGTACAGATGAAAAACAAAAATAATTTAAATTTGTGAAAATCTTTTGTAAAAATTATTCGAATAATTTCAGAGAAAAAATCAATTTTTGAATGTTTTTGTTTAAATTTCAATAAAAGCTTTTGAAATTTTCATCTTTTGAAATTGAAGTTCAATGAAAAATTGTGAATTTTGTTAAATGAAATTCATCCTAAACGAAGTTTTCTTCATTAAATTGATTTTTGAAAAGAAATAAAAAAAAAACAAAATGTTAAAGATTTTGTTTGTGAAATTTTTAATTTCTTGTTTTGTTTTTGTGAATTAAATAAATTCGTTCACCAAAATATTTTTCATTCAAAATCAGTTTGACATTTTCTCGATTCTCATTTTTATCTTCACATCATCATCGATTCATGTTTTTTTCTTTTTTCTTTGATTCGATTCATTTCTATCATTTTCATTTCAGATTTCTATAAGAAAACTAAAAGATGTCAAGACAATTTTTCAAACACAAGTTCATCTGAAAATTTGAAAAAGAAAAAGAAATAATTCGAGTATATCTATTCTTAGAGAATTGATCAATTTGATAAAATAAATCTCTTCTGCTTGAGTCTAAACGTCTAAAGAGAAAATCTCCTTTATTCTCAAAACATTTGTTCACAATGAAAATGATCTTCCATTACATTTTTCTTGTGAAATGTGAAAAGATCAAATATTTTATTCAATATTAGAAAACAAATAATTGAATAGAAATTTCATTTTTTTCTTTTTTCACAATGAAAAAGAAAAGAAAAGAATTTGAACATTGAAAATGTTGATTCCGATTATTTATTTTATCCAATAGACAAAAGAATGAAGAATGAAGTGTTTCTTTGTCGTTGATTATTTTAATAAAAACTGATTTGCTGTTTTATTCATTTATATTTCATCTCAGTGATGAAACGTGAACAGATGTGAGAAAAATATTTAATTATCTGATAACATTTTGAAAATGTATTTCATCACTGTTCTGTTAATTATTAGTCGAGTGATACGAGAATATTTAACAATTAATTCTTTATTCACTTTTACTTTATCGTTTATTTGAAGATCATTGAGATTCGAAAAATTGAAAGGACAATGTTTTTATCTGTGTTTGACAAATGATTAAATAAAGAGACAATCTTTTCATTTCATTTATTTTTGTTGACTTGAGGATGTGGGTGTGGGTTTGTGTGTTTCTATCGTCTCTTTCACCCACGCTCATACCCACATCCTCACCCTCAAACAAAAAAGAAAACTTCTTAAAGGATATACTCGTCAATACGAATTAATGAAATTGTTATTCCAAAAAAGGAACGGATACGATGACATCGATTTCTTTCGATATTAACAAATACGATTTAATAATTTGTTTTGAAAAGAAATGTTTTCTATCTGAATTGAAAACAAATTAGAATAAAAGATAATTTTTCGTTGATCTGTGTGTTGATTTAACGCGGAATGATATATTCTTCAATGTATCTTAATCTTATTTTATTCAATGTTAAAGATGTTCGAAAATGAAATAAAATAGATTTGCGGATAATCATCTGAATGAATAAGAAATTTCGAAGTTGAGGATAGGTGAAGAAGAGAGTCACATCCACAAATTTGTTTTCAGGTGAAGAAGTGAATATGTCGACAAAAGCCAAGTTGAAATATTTGACATAAAAAGAAAAAGAAGATAGAATAAATTCGTTAAACAAATGCTTGTGAGAATTCTCAAGTGTAAAAAAAAATCACACTTACTAGAAATATAAGCTGGATCCATCTAATACGATGACGAAAGGAAATTAGAAAACAATAATTGTTATAATGCATATTCACCGATGTTGGATATTTCTTTCTTTCCTTTCTTTCTCTAATTCTCGTACAGATCATATGCAAGACATATATACATATATCTTCTTTCCTTTCCTTTCTTTTATTTGGATAATTCCTACACATATTATTCTAGTGCTCTTCCTCATGTGTCATGTTTTTTTTGTCGTAGGGTCTTTGGATTTTTCCTAGTCCATTCATATATATTTTCTTTTTAGTGCGTTCCTTTTTTGTTCTAGCTCGTTCGTCGATATATAGAGTTTTCAGCTTTCGTATCTTGAGATTGTGGATGACGTGGATATAGATGTGTGGCTGTAAATAGAGGTAAATAACGAATAATCTAATCACATCCGTCTAACTTTACCACTGTGCTTTAGAGAAAGAACGCTTCTGATATATTACGGCATCGACACAAAATCATTCAATTATCTAATCAAATTTGATTCATTGTTAACATTTTCAAGTTTTTTTGAAAGAATATACTGATTGTTTTGCCATTCTGTTATTCTTCTTCAGTTATTCGAACTAACACAATCAAGAATCTGTGTCTAAGAAGTATTAGAAAGTCAGAGATTGGTAGATGTGCAATCTCTTTTTTCTAGATTATGAACTTGTATTAAAACTTGATTAAAATAAACTTCAAACCTCACTACATTCACACAATTGGGGAAAAACGGGGTTTCTTAAAATTTTTAAAATAATGTCATTTTCTTTCTTCTTTTATTCAATGAAATCCGATGACGTATGCTCCAGTTTGGCCTCCATCGCCATGAGTTTTTGTATCATCTGTCGAGTATTGATAAGCATCTTTCGGAGATTGAAGAGATGACCTAACATCGAAATGAAAAGAAAGTATTCATAGTTTTAATTATTTTTTTAATGTCAAAATCACTTACCCATCCGGAGCTTGAACACTCATTACTCCATCACTTCCATCAACATTGCTCAAATCATAGTAAATTTGATTTTTATCATCCGTTCGTATACTTATTTCAAACAAGGTATTTTTTCCGGGCGCACCATTTGAGAAGTTACCCGCCCAGCCATCCAGTAAATATTCATCGTGTGTTTGTCTAATGTAAAAAAAGGAAAATTTAGATGATTTGATCGATAAAACATCACGAACGACTTTTCGTATGTTTTTTGCTACTTGCACTTACCCAGGTGCTAAGGTTGCAACAAGTTGTGGCTCCTGACCCATACCATTTTGAGTTTTAAACAATTCGACGTTTGTACCACGATGATTTTTGAAAACCAAATGCGTTAAAGCCATTCCTATAAGCAAATCAAAGTTGTATGCTTACTTAAATTAATAGTAGAGTCAGAACAGACTCATTGTTGAAAGGAAAATGAATCTTACCAGAACTTAAAATCGGCATATTTTCCGATTTATCTTTAAAAAAAAACAAAGAAAAGTATTTCAGTTAGAGATATAAGCATAAAACTAAAACAACAAACATACCCTCTGGTTTTCGTTGATTAGAATAGAATTCCATATTTGCTTTGCACTGCTGATACCAAGGTGCATCTTCAAATGAATTTTTCTTTCCGTCTTCTTCTGATTTGACATCACTGGAAGCCGTGGTGCTAATAGAAGGAGTCATCTGTGTAACTTCTTTGTTACCTTGAGCTTGGTCTTGTTCAGCATCTAGATGAAACAAATAATAGAGTTAGGTGCGTGACATATATGAAAAAAGATAGCAATCGTAGTCGATTTCACTTACTTAGCTGTTCTTGATTCTCTTCAGTGACGGCTCGTCTTTGACGATCAATTTCTGGTTGACGAAGTGATAAAGCCTATTTTTTTTGAAAATCAAAGATGCAAAAGACATTAGTCAGAATAAAGCTCGAACATCTTACCTGTGTAAAAACACATAATACGACCAAACCTAAAGAGAGGTATGCCAAAGATTGTTGCATAACAATTATTATGTTTGTTTTCTTTGTTGTTTTTGAGAAAATGCGAATTATGTTGTAGTGAAAGTTAGACCCATATATATATATATTGGGCGCTATTTGGAGAAAAAAACTTCCGTTTCCTTTAGAGAGGCGTTTTGCGTAAGTACTTCCGCTTGGAAATTTCCCGCGTGTATTCCAGTCTGTCAAGTAACAATCAATTACAAATGTTTTAGTCCAGAGGATTATTCATATGACTAACTAACACGTCTTATTCTATACCTAACTTACGGAAGTCATTAGAAAACGCAGTAATAAGTTCTTCTTTCTTGACAAGCACAAAAACAAATACAATTAGCAGCTGTCAGTAAGAACGACAGACTTTTATGGAAAATTCACCAAATCTAGGATAATTTCTGGGAAATTTCCCTAAAATATTGACTGCTGCTCTTATGCACTAGAAACGTAAACTGTTCTAAGTATAATCAGTACCAAAATAAATATTCCTGAGATAATCCTCTATGCTTTAATGTAACTGATACCTTTCTTTCGCTAGATGTCGGAGGAAGGGATACAGGGATTTATTTTTTGGATTTATTTCAACATCCTAGATACTTTTTCTATATCATATTTTGCTAAAGCTTTGTAATTTCTATGCGATATTATTTCGTCTTAGGATAATTTGTCTACAAACCAATTTTCTCTTATCAAATCTATTTGATTAACATATTTTTATCAAAAAACCTTTTTTAATCACTGCATGCTGAAATAATATCTCAAAGTATTCATTCTTTCTTAGCGGGTCTGTTTGACATGCATTTCGATCCTGCAGCATTCACTTGTATTCGAGTCTTCATTATTAATTAATTCTCCAGTGGATTGATTCTTTTCTATTGGATTTATTCGAACAGTAGTGATTAATACATATTCAAATTCTATATTCTAATGTTGTCACTGTCAGTCACCGGCGCATCTTCAAAGTGTGAGTATGGGTTTAGATGTTGAAAGAAAGTGTAATCACACCCACACCCACCCCTTCCAATCATCAATTTGAATTTGAAATAGCGTCACCAACAAAGTAAAAGTAAAACCACTCGAATTCGCCTGTTAATCACATTTGTGTATTCATTGAAATCTGGTGTGGGTGTGAGTATCTCTTTTCTCAACCTCAACCATATTTACACCCACCCACACTTACACCCTCAAATTTTTCTATATTTTTATGTATGCTCTCTCTAAAAAATGTTTAAAGAAAATATTTAAACAGGACACTGAGTTTCCATCGGCCAGTCTTCTTAAAAACAGGTTGTAGCCATCGACCTTTCTCCATGGGGAAAACCTAGATCCTGAAACAGATTCATTAAATAGCAGTAAATTTATCCAAATTTACCCGATTCGACAGAAAAATTAAATTCATCGAATAAAATAGCTAAATCTATCAAAATTTCTCAAGTGACGTGACTTATGATACATCCTGCTCCCGCCCGTTGCAAATATCAGTCTTGACTTTGCCATCTACGAATCTAAGCGTTGTCTCTTATATTATGGAAACTCAACAGATGTCACTTCTTATCAGAGTTTTTGTTTTATAATTATTTATATCATTTTTATTTCTACAAACTTAATAGAAATTCCTTTGAATGATATTTTTGAATAATTGATTTTCATTGAAAATTATTGCTTATTTATTAATCATATCATGAATAAAGGACAAACAAATTTTTCAATGAAAGTTTCTAACCAATAAAATCTCATATTTAACGTCTATCATCACAACAGAACAACACAATAAACTAACTATCTATAATGTGCATGTATATGTGATTATTTATGAAATCTTTTTTGAAACTTATTCTTATTAATTTATTTTTACTTTTATCTTACGATAAATTTCTCTTTCTTATAAAATCTATGTTTTATTAGTTTATGCAAATTTCCAATGTCATTGTTATCATTACTTTCGATCATTAAAAAAGATCAACATTACTCTTTCAATATGCTCAAATTCCCATAAAGTAGAAACACAAAGAATAGCTTTCCTATTGAATGTAGACAAGAAAAATCTTGTAAACTAGTATATTATATGAAAGATTGATAAAATACGAAGGTCAAAAAAGACATATAGTGACCTCTTTTTATTAGATGTTAGGTCAATTACAAATGAACATAATTGACATTTAAATATAATTAAGAAAATTTACAACACAAATTCTAAGATATTAATTTATTAAAGAAATTAGATAAATGTAGAATATATTCAATAAATGAAATTCTATTTTTTTTTCTAGATAATGTCATCTGAATCATCAGACAAACAAAAATTAGAGTTTGTTAACAATTATTTTTCAAAAGAAAACAATTGAAAATAAAATTATACTTTAGTGATGGAACAATATTCGGTATTGGAAATCCATTACTTGATATTATTGCTGAAGTACCAACATCATTTCTTGAAGGGTATGTTATATATATATATATCAATTGATTGTATCTTTGAAGTTCGGAATGAATGAGGTCAAAGGTTAACCTTAACGATGTATGATTCACTTTATAACACCTTGTATTGTCATATAAACCTTGACTGAATACCGATGTTAACCTTCAAATTAATCTCTTTTGTTTCTATTTAGATACAATTTAAAAGCTAATGATGCTATTTTAGCTGGTGAACAACATAAAGATATGTAAGTTTACTTCTTTTCGAATTTTGAATTTATAAAACTAAATATGTATTCATTAGGTACGAAAAATTACTTCATGATTATCCAAATCATCATTTTGTTGCTGGTGGTTCAACACAAAATACTATGCGAGCTGCAACTGTAAAAAAAACGTTTTTCGATATTTTAATTACGAAATTTTTTTTTATTTAATTTTAAGTGGATGCTTCAACAACCCAAATCTTGTGTTTACATGGGTTGTGTAGGTCAAGATAAATATCAACAAATATTACACGATGCAGCTACAAAAGCAGGTCTAACATTATCTTATCAAGTTGATTCTAAAACAGAAACTGGTACATGTGCTGTTTTGATTACTGGAAATGATCGGTAAGATCGTTAAAATAAAAAAGAATATAAAAATAAGATTTTTTTTCTTGTTATTCATAGATCATTAGTAGCAAATTTAGGTGCTGCAAATTGTTTTACAATTGATCATTTAGATGAACCAAAAAATAAAGAATATATTGAAAAATCAAAAATAATTTATACAGCTGTATGTAATATAATATGAAAGGCAAATTAAATTTGATTTCTTTTTCAAGGGATTTTTTTATACAGTATGTCCTGATGCTGCAATGCGTTTATGTGAACAAGCTGATAAAAATCAACAATTATTTTGTACTAATTTATCCGCACCTTTTATTTGTGAATTTTTTGGTGATAGATTAATGAAAACGATGTCTTATGTTGATTTTTTATTTGGTAACGAAACTGTAAGATAAGAAATAATATTTAATCAAGAGAAAATAGCTTTTTCTTTGTAGGAAGCAAGATGTTTTGCTAAACACCAATTAAAAATTGATGTAAGTTATGATTATTCGTTTTGAATTATTGATAAATAATTGATTTTTTTTAAGACTGAAGATGTTAAAGAAATAGCAAAAGCATTAAGTGATCTTCCAAAAAAAAATGCTCAACGTCCACGTGTTGTTGTGATAACTCAAGGTGCTGATCCAACTGTACTTGCTATAGCTGGAAAAGATATTGAAGAATTTCAAGTTAAAAAACCATCAAGTATTGTTGATACAAATGGTGCTGGAGATTCGTTTGTTGGCGGTATGTTTTACACATATAGTCTAACTTTCTTTCTCTCATCCTTGATATTGATAATTTTCAATATGTGATATACACTCACATGTGCATACAATCACATCCTTGAGATTAGAATGTTTGTTGATTGAATGAATAAAATTGAAAGAGTTCTATTTTTTAGGTTTTCTTGCATATTTGGCTCTGGGTAAAACTTATGCTGAAGCTATTCAAGCTGGTGCTTATTGTGCATATGAATGTATTCAACAATCAAGTTGTACTTATCCAGAAAAACCAAATTTTGATCCAAAAACATTTTTGGCTTAAGTAATCAATATTCCATGACATTAGTCAATCAATTTGCAATAAGAAGATATTTTATTTTACCATTTTGATTGTTAAAAGAATAATAATAATTGTTTTAGTGATTCCATAACAATTTTTAAAATCTATTTTAGATAATTATTATTTTTAATAAATATTTCAGCATGTAATATTAAAAATTGAAATACCCAAAAAAAAAAGAAATAATCATTGATTTTTATTATTTAATAAAGTAAAATAGAAATGTTTTGTTTTTGAATTTAAAAATAATTTTTTTTCTTTTAAATTTAGTTGTTATTTCTAATAAAATGGACAATAACAGTAACAATAACCGAACATCAGTTACTGCAAATACGTCTTCCAATACAAATGCAAGTACAACAACATCAACAACAACAACAAATTCATCGACACCAACATCATCATCTGGTACATCATCATCAATTCGACAAAGTCATAAACGAACATTTTCAGAATCTGATTCATCATCACGAACAGAACGACATTTATGTTCATTTTCACATTTATGGATTATAAAGTAAGATTATTATTTACATAAAAAAAACTAATTTAAAATGCTATTTAGTTATCTTTCATCGTATATTGATGATTCAAATTCTACATGTCTTCAATCGGAATCATTTTCACCTGTTAATACACCTTATTCCAATACACGTTGGAGTTTAAAATTATATCCACGTGGTTTAAATGAAAAACAACATACAAATAATAATATAGCTATATTTCTTAAATATATTAGTGGAACAATGCCAACAATAAAAGCTAAAGCAGAATTTAGTGTTGTTAGTCGAAATAATGAACTTGTTATGTTACGTTCAACAAATTTTCATACATTCTCATCAGGAAATGATTGGGGTTATTCAGGTAAGATTGAAACGTTTTTTTTTGTTAGAGTAATTAAAAATGAAATTTTGTTTTCTTCTTAAGAATTTCTTGATGGAAATTATTTAAATTCTCGTCGTAATGATCTTATAACAGATGATCGTCTTCGAGTCTATGTTCGTGTTGTATTAGTTGATGAAAAAGAAACTGCAACAGGTGATTTACTTCGTCATCCACATCCTGCACATCATCATCATCACCATCATCATGCATCATCAATTTTACCACCACCACCTCCACCTCCACCATCATCTCAACATTCTGCTCAACAACAACAAACAAGTACGACACCAAAAACTCAAGCATCAACATCATCATCATCGGCATCATCATCATCAGCAACATCAATGAATAATATAAATCCATCAAGTACATCAACAACATCATCAACAATTATATCTGGTTTATTTACAGATGATAAAGAACGTTTTAAATCATTAGAACTTCTATCAAATCAAATCAAAACACTTTTAGATGATGAACGTTTTGCTGATGTACATATACATGTTATACCTAAACAACATACAAATCATTCACAGCAACAACAACAACCAATTATTGTTGATGATCATAGGAAATCAAATCGTATAAAACATCAAAGAACATCTTTGAAACAACAACATCCATCATGTTCATCTTGTCATTGTACATCAGAAAAAAATAAGTCTCATAGTACAACTAATGAACCAATATCCGATCATCATGAACAGTCATCATCAGGTAAAAATAAATAATTCTCTAATAATATTAATTCGTTTTATTTATAGTGATTTGTAAAGATTCTGAATCGGATAATCTCGATTCTCGTCATTTAACAAATCTCCTAACACAAAGTCATGCATCTCCTATATCCTCATCGACAACTCCAACAACAACACGTCGAACAACTCGTTCAACAACGTCTTTACTTTCACGTATTGCTCAAAGTTCATCGTCATTAACACCATCATCATCTGACATTAATCTCTCATCATCAAATTGTTCTTCATCATCTGCTGAATTTTCCTCATCAGAATTATGTTCATCGTCTTCCATATTATCTTTATCATCCAGTATAAAACGTTGTTCATGTATTTGTCATCATCAAGATAATAGTGAACAAGATCTCCATATAGATATTCAATCAGCTCATATTAAATATTCAAATATAACACCATTAGCGACATTTCATGCGCATAAAGCTATTCTAATGTCTCGTTCATCATCATTTGCAAGTCAAATACGTAATAATACAACTTACAATACAACAAATTCTAAATTACCATCAATTGATTTATATATCGATGATCTTGATCCTTCAACTGTTCGTATAATGCTTGTCTATATTTATACAGGTCGTTTAATAACATCAACTGACGAAATTAAAGCCAATTTAAATGCTATTGATTTATTTCGTGCTGCTGTTAAATATGATTTAAATGAATTACGTCAATTAGCAAAATCAACTATGTTAGATGTCTTAAAAGTTGATAATGCTATTGAAATGCTTGAAGTTAGTGATCATGCAAATGATACATCACTTAAACAACAAGTTTTAGCTTTTATACGTTCAAATGCATCAGCTGTATCAAAAACAAATAATTGGATACAATTTTCTAAACGTCATCCAAGTTTAATTATTGATGCATTTCGTTCACTTGTTACACCACCATCAACAACAAATACAAAACAACATAATAATAATAATACTACTAATAATAATACTAATAATAATAATTTTCATTCAACATCATTAACTACAACAAGTAAACAATATTCAAAATATGATTAATAATTTTTCTGCAAATATAACGAAAAAAATTTTTTTTTTCTTTGTCTTTTTTCTCTCTCATATATGTACAGTCATATCGGATGCATAACAAAAGTTTGTTGTCCTGTTCGTATGTTTGCTTTTCTTTTTCTTCTTTCTTTCTTCTTTTTGTCATGATATATCTACTTGCAAAATAAAAGATGAAAATTAATAAAACACAAAAAAATAAGAAAAAAAACATTTTTCGTTTTTTAATATGATATATAAAAATTTTTGTTTTTGTTTTGCTCTAGATTAATTATATTATTTCTTCTTCGATGGTAGTATATTTTATAAACATAATCATTTATTATCGTTAAGTATGAACAATAAGATATTCTGAAGGCTATTTTATTGTTAATAAATTTGTTTATAGTTAATTAAAACTTGTATACTATAAGGACATTTTTTCTTTGCAACACGATGAAAAGCACTTATGATCAAGTTGTCTATATTTGATTTGATCTCAATTGAGAAGTTATTTAGAAAGAAAACAAGATAAGCATTAATCACACTTCGAAATAAGAGTAGTGAAAGGAAAGAATCAAAATATCAATTAGATAATCTTTTTGGTCTATGTCATTCTAACCGTAGAGAAAGAAGCCGTACAATTATAGTTTTACATATGCCTGGAATACTATTAACGACATATATCAAGGTTATGACATGTCTTATTTTAACTTAAAATAATGACTAGCTTTTTCTTTACAGGAGATTTATAATTATATTGAATTTTGTTAATAATAAATATGTCGATGTCGACAACATAATCTTTGTTGTTGTAAAATGGTCAAGTTAAGTGAGCTCCAAAATCGAAGTTTACGAGTTTCAAGTTGTAGCTTGTAACTGTGTCCTTTTTGTGTACTCAAAAAGTGAGTACACTACTAAAATCGATCAGTGTGTCCGTCCGACCGTTTACACGATAACTTTCGAAAGGAGAATCGGACTGAGCTGAAATTTTCTACAGAGTTTAGTTTCATTGATATCTCGGTCGAATTCGAAGATGAGCCCAACCGGTTCTACCTTAGCTGAGTTATAAAAGAAATTTTCATTATTGATCAGATCATCTCTGAGGGGGAGTACAGGGATTTTTTTTCAAAAAAATATTATTCTCAAAACTATTTTTCTTGAGCATCATCAGTCGACTCAGCACAGTCCAGAGTATCTATTAGAGCAATCGCTCCAAATCTGGAGCACAATTAAGAATTCAGTAGATAAAATCTGATTTTTTCGATGTAGGTTACTAACTGTTAGAAAAAAAGCCGCATTTTTAAATGTACTATTTTATTATTAATACATGTCTATTATTTTAGATGTCTTTTACCGTTGTTATTTTCTTAACAATAGTCACTTAAAAAAAAAGAAAGAAAAAAAAATACATATTTGATTTTTTTCCTCTCTATTCAATTCCATTTTTATAATACACGAAAAGAAGAAAAAAAAAACGTCCGAAATAATGGAAACTATGACAACAAACTCAGGTAATGATATTAACAACGAAGAACATTCACCAATGCTCACATCTTCATCGTCAAATTGTTTAACAACATCGATAAATAAAATTTCCACATCTGATTATGAAAAAATGAGTGAACAATTTTTAACCATATTTTTAACATGGGATGAACGTGAACAATTAATATTTGTTGAAAATCTTCTCAAACGTATGCATAGTCATCAACATGGACAAATAAATACAGTTTTATTACCTATGTTACAAAGAGATTTTATTGGACAATTAGCATCACGTGGACTTGAACATATTGCCGAAAAAATTCTTGGATATTTAGATCATAAAACATTAATAGCAAGTGAATATGTTTGTCATGATTGGTATCATGTTATATCAACAGGTATGTTATGGAAAAAATTAATTGAACGTAAAGTTCTATCAGATACACTATGGGATGGTCTTGCTAAACGTCGTGATTGGACAAAATATTTATTTCGTCAAGTATTAACATCAAATGAAATTGGTAAAACACATGAATTTTATCGTAATTTATATCCAAAAATTTTACAAGATATTAAACAAATTGAAATTAATTGGCGTACAGGAAATTTTCAATTAGAAAAAATTCAATGTCGTTCACAAAATAGCAAAGGTGTTTATTGTTTACAATATGATAAAGATAAAATAGTTAGTGGTCTTCGTGATAATACAATTAAAATATGGGATAGAAAAACTCTTGAATGTACGAAAGTTTTAACTGGTCATAATGGAAGTGTTTTATGTTTACAATATGATGAAAAAGTTATTGTGACTGGTTCATCAGATTCAACTATACGTGTATGGAATGTTAAAACAGGAGAATTAATTAATACACTTTTACATCATTGTGAAGCTGTTTTACATCTTCGATTTTCTGATGGTACGATGGTAACATGTTCAAAAGATCGTTCAATAGCTGTATGGCAAATGAATTCACCAACAGATATAACTATTCGACGTGTACTTGTTGGTCATCGAGCAGCAGTTAATGTTGTTGATTTTGATGAAAAATATATTGTTAGTGCTAGTGGTGATAGAACAATTAAAGTTTGGGTATGTTAATCATATTTAAAGAGAGAGAAATAAAGTTTCTTTTATTTTATAGGATACAACAACATGTGAATTTGTACGAACATTACTTGGACATAAACGTGGTATTGCTTGTTTACAGTATCGTGATAAAATTGTTGTTAGTGGATCATCAGATAATACAATTCGTATATGGGATATTGAATGTGGTGCCTGTTTACGTATACTTGAAGGACATGATGAACTTGTACGTTGTATTCGTTTTGATTCAAAACGAATTGTTTCGGGTGCTTATGATGGTAAACGAAAATTTGAAATTTCATTTTTTGTCTTTTATCTATCTATATTTTTTCTTATAGGTAAAATCAAAGTTTGGGATTTAGTAGCAGCTCTTGATCCACGTTCACAATCATCATTATGTATTCGTACATTAACTGAACATACAGGACGAGTATTTCGTTTACAATTCGATGAATTTCAAATCGTCTCAAGTTCACATGATGATACTATACTTTGTTTTAATTTTCTTAATGATTCACCCATAACAGATAATACAACAACGATAACAGCATCACCAACAACAACAGCATCATAGAATTTTAATTATGTATAGATTTCTATGAATTTATCTCATTTCTTTTTTTTCTTCTTTCGGCTTTGTCTTTTATTTAATTATATATTGTTCAATTTTTCTTTCTTTCATTTGTATATCGTCCTTTTTAATGTGCAATGTCTTTTCTTTTTGTCTTCTCAGTGTACATTCAATTAGGATAATAACAAAACACAAAATTATAAGAGGCTTGTTAACAGCATTTTTTTGGACAGATTTTTTTTTTCTTCTGTTGTTTAATATTGTCAAAATGAAAAGAAAGAAAAAACTCGAACAAATTTCCTTTTATTTCTTCAATTTTAAAGACTTGCAGGAAACAAAATAAATTAAATATGCTTCCATCGTTAACTAACAATATTCATGCAAATCTTCTACAGTATTTATTGCTCAATAAAATATGTATGATAATATTGGAAATAATCTATATGATAATATCTTCGTAATTCATTGTCTCACGAGATACATATTTGAATATCTATGAAAATGCTTTTATTTAAATGAAATTAAAAATACATGTGAATAAATAATATCTTCATTTTTAAATGTTATAGACTGTTCTTAATATATTATTTATATTCTCCATCTAATAAAATTCATTTTATAATATTTACTTTGATTATATTTTTTCTTCTCTTCTTGTAAAAGTTTTCATGAAAGAAAAACTAATATTTGATATGTAATGTTGTTGTTGTTTTTATTTTTCATATAGACGATAAAATCTATTGACTAATTTATTTCTATTGAAAAAATAAATCATATTTTAGTATAAATATTTTTAATTGTAAAACATATTCTATTGATATTAAACAAAAGAAAAATCTTAGTTGTCAATACATCATTAATATTAACAATGCTTCATATGCTAATGAGATTGATGTTCACTAGAATTTTAATCAACGAATAATTTATCTTCTACTATTGTTTACTATCTTGTCTTTTTGTTCTCGTACATTTATATTCACTCACGAGATCTAAAATATTTATTTCCATAGATTGACTCATCATTTACACGGTTAACTAAGTTAATAAGAAAGTTCTCATATGCATATACAGTCATATTGATTTATCGTTTATTCGTATATTATATTGCTCACGTCGTGTAAATAATTTCTCATCAATACAATATTGTCATTTCCTATGATTTACTGGTTGAATACTCAAGGTAATGTCAGACGTTTTGTTTGATGAATTATGTTAACATGGTTTTTATGAGATTGATGTTTTGTAACTTAAGTTAAAAGACATTTATTTTTAATAGATCGATTTATATAAAATAAAATTCCATATGACATAACATTGTTCTCTTTTCTTTTTCCTTCTTAATTATAATCAATCGATGTAATCTATAATTCAATATTAATATATTGTAAAATAAAAGCAAAATTCTTTTTTTTATGTATTATTTGGTCTCTTATTACGTTGTGTTAAATGTGTAATTTAGAAAAAAGATGACAAATGCAATCTATCCATTCATTCATTCATTCATTCTTTTTTTTCCACCAAGAGATTTTTTTATTCTTGACATTATTTTTCTCTTTCTCCATCATTCTATCAAGTTTTTTTTTTCTTCTCTTTTCTTACTATAATAGATTTCTTATTTCAATTGATCTTCATAGATCCTTATAAACTAAGCCACTCAGATAAGTTTAGGTAAATATTCTTAAAAGAAAAAAAGCCGATGGAATTTTTAATGATAAAAGTTGTTTTTTTGTTACTTAATTAATATTATTGAATAAAAAAAAAAAAGAAGAGAGAGAGAGAGACACAGGCTATGTAATATTTTTTTTTAAATATAGTTTTTTTCTCCCTCCATCTCTATATTACTATAATAATGACAGAAGAGATGTCAACCGTTGAAAATTTTAATAGACTTGATGATGACAACATTGACATGTTGATGATAGATTGTCCGTATAAAAAAACATTGAAAAATGCATAAGTTTTCTTTTTTTTTTCTCGTTTTTTTTCTTGACACTTGCTTGGTTTGCCTGAAGGACATTTGAAGAGAAGAAAAGAAACACTTCGGAACCGAAGACAAACATCGTACTACATAATAAAAAAAAAAGAACGACATGTCTATTATTTTCAATTCCATATGTTACTGTAATATCTTTTTTTTTTTCTTCGTCTTTACAGATCATTTCATCATTTAATTATGAAATATAAATCAATTGATCTATAAATTAATTTTATTAAAAAAAAAACTTATCTATTATCTTCTACAATTAGATCAAAATATGTACAAAGATTTTTTCATCGATTATTAACATCATCATCTTACAATAACAAGAGAGAAAGAAGAAAAAATATAGAAATACGACATACGATATTCCATTTGATATCCTTCCGTCTTGATTATTTCTGTCTACTCAAATTGGCAAGAAACATGGTATAGCTGTCATTTAACCAATCTTTTTTTTTATTAATACTACTTCTTATTTATTATCAATTATGATGAATACTCCACGTACACCTATTGTAAGTTCGAATAGAAATAATTACTTTTCTTTTTCAATCTATCTGATCGATTTTTGATCATATATTTTAGGTTTTTGTAGAATATACGAAAAAAATTGAAGAATCTATTTTAAATGAATCAACATCTTCATCAGCAAATTCTCGTGATTCATTTATTATTCAATCATTAAGTATCTATGCTCTTATACTTATTATTGTTGGAACCGTAGGAAATTTATTAACAATAATTGTATTATTAAGACGAAATCTTCGTCGTTTAGTAACTATACGTTATCTAATTGTAGTTAGTATATGTGATACAATATCATTGTATGGTTGGAATTTAAATAGTTTTTATAAATTTAATATTAGTTCAACAAATCAAAATTTAGAAGATGTATCTCTTATACATTGTCGTGTTATATCATTTATGACATTTGTTAGTTTACAATTATCAAGTTGGTGTTTAACTGCTGTTAGTTTTGGTAAGAATAAATTTTCTGAAAATAAAAATCTACTTAACATACATTTCTTTTTTCTAAAATTATATATCAATTTAAGATTATAGTTAATTAGTTAAAGCAGTATTATAATAATCAATCCTATATAATGAGTTTTTTCTTTGTTTATATCTGTAAAAGAAATAAAGGGATAATAACAGACATGAAATTAGGATAAATAACAAATGTAAATTTCCGATTTCTACTATGAATTACATTAGTTACATCACGTAGGTATCCTATTAAGCAAATAATATTCTATTTTCTTTTTTCAAGATCGTGCGTTGAATCTCTATTGGTTACATTGGAAACAATCATTTGGAAAATTAAAATATACAAAATATTATATATGTATTTTAACATTTTTATGTATTGGATTAAATAGTCATATATTATTTTTAAATGGATATCGTACAACATCTGGTACTATAAATTGTTATTCAACACTTGACAATCCAAATTATATTTATCCACAATGGGAACGTGTTCATTTAATTGTATATAATTTATGTCCATTTGCTATTATGTGTATTTGTAATACATATATTATTGCTGTAACAGTACGATCAAGTCGTGCACAAATTGAAGCAACACCACCAACAATTCAACGAAAAAATATTGAACGTTATCGACAATTAACAGCATTATTAATTATAGTTACATTTGTATTTGTTATATTAACTCTTCCAGCATGCATTTATTTCGTATTTTTTCGTCATAATCTTGAATTAAAAACTGAACGTACTCGTCGTCATATGATTCAAATAACTGTAAATTCAATACAATTTACATCACATGCAATAAATTTTTTTCTTTATTGTTTTTCGGCAAAAAGTTTTTTAAATGAATTACGTGATATGTTTAATGAATTTGTATCTTATTGTCAAGGAGATGATAATGATGATTGGGTTATTGATGATGTAAGACCAAATAATGAACAATATAATGAATCAACATTAGAACATCAACGAACTGATCAAGAACGAGAAATGCATTTGAAACATTATAAATTTAATTTTTTTCCAGAATTTCAATCCGCAACTGAACAACAAACCTCTTGGAATTAAAGAATTATTTGCGCTTTTCGAGTTTTTCTTTTTTTGATAATTATTTGTTTTTTCTTTTTCTAATTGATTTTCTTTCCATTTTTCTCATCGTACAATCATATATTTAGTTCGGTCATATAATTGAATTTTGTATAAAGTAATTTATTCTCTATGATGATTAACAAAATTTCATTCATTTTTATTTTCATAATATTTCTCTCAAATAGAACATAAATAATAATAATAATGAATTCTAATTTGACTTTTATTTTTTGTTTTTATCAATAATTCTTTATTCTTTCAAATTAATTTCAATATTTAATCAGATGTATGATTTAATTTTCTTTATTATATCTAATATTATGTGTATTTTGAGCTATATTTTTGAAGCCTTAAAAATTTCTGCATTTCTAAGTAATTGCTTTTCGAAAAGAAAAATAGAACAATCAGCGATTGTTTATTGATAACATACTTGTGCATGTCAAAATATGCCTAACAAGTAGTAGGCTTTGTTATCTTTGATTCTATTTATAATCAAGGTTATTTTATTTTGATTCGACAACATCAAATTATATTATAAATCGATTCGATAGACATTTGAATAAATATTTCTTCAAAAATATCATTTATTACGTATTGAGAATATATAAAATAAAACACACTCAAAAGTTTCACTAGAATATTAAGAGTAATACTCATAGAATCAGTCAAAAGGAAATTGTCCTTTTCTAAGATAAAATTAGAAGTATGGTTTTTAATATAAAAAAAAAAGTATATTCGAATTAATTAAATAAAAGAAATTTATCAATGACATACTTTAGTTCAATGTAAAATTATTTTAATTAAGTTAAAATCGAAATATTAATAAACTTTAAAATTTATTCGATATTATAATGTAACAAAAGAAAAAGAAAACTTAAAATTAACTATTATTTTCCTAGGTATATCTAGTTCAACTTCTAGATGATAATACTCTTTTATCTTTTTACAATTTTCGATTGATATTTATTTGAAATATTCTCAATAACTCACTCCATCTACATAAAGTTTTCATATCAAAAACCTTTTATGTAAGATAAAGTAAAACAACAAATATTATTGGTTAATAACTGACGGTAGAATACCAAATCCATCGGACGTGGACAAATTTTTTTTTTATTATGTTGGTTTGTTTACGTGTACCGTTTTTGAATCTAAATTAGTATTTCCTTGAAATATATATTTCCGTACTATAATTTTAGAACATCATAATTTGATAATTTTATTTTTGATTTTACAATGGTAAGAATACTTTTTTTATGAATCAATCAAATTTTTATAATATATATTTTAGCCTCTGCGCCTTGATGTTAAGCGCAAATTATCAGTTCGATCGGATCGTGTTAAATGTGTTGATATTCATCCCAATGAACCATGGATTTTGGTAACACTTTATAATGGTCATGCACATATTTATAATCATGACACACAAGTAAAGAATTTATCATTCTCTATCATATTCTTGTTTATTTATTTATTTATTTTATTTAGCAATTAATTAAAACATTTGAAATATGTGATGTACCTGTTCGTGCCGGTAAATTTATTGTTCGAAAAAATTGGGCAGTTACTGCATCTGTAAATTTTATATTTTTACAATAAAATGAAATTTTTCTAAACTTGTCTTTTTCTTATCAAGGATGATATGCTGATACGTGTTTATAATTATAATACACTTGAACGATTACATCAATTCGAAGCACATAGTGATTATATTCGTTCAGTTGTTGTTCATCCAACACAATCATATATTCTAACTAGTAGTGGTATGTTGAATTTTTTTATTATTTGAAAAAGAAAATTAATTTTTATTCGATTCTTGCTAGATGATATGACTATTAAATTATGGGATTGGGATGCTAAATGGGCCTTAAAACAAACTTTTGAAGGACATATTCATTATGTTATGCAAATAGCTATTAATCCAAAAGATAATAATACATTTGCATCAGCCTCACTTGATCGTACTGTTAAAGTAAGAAATAGAATAAGGATCTTATTTATATTATTTTTCTTTTTTTCTTATTAAGGTATGGCAATTAGGATCAACTCAACCAAATTTTACTCTTGAAGGTCATGAAAAAGGTGTTAATTGTGTGGATTATTATTCAGGTGGTGATAAACCTTATCTTGTATCAGGTGGTGATGATCGTCTTGTTAAAATTTGGGATTATCAAGTAACTAGTTTTATTTCTAATTATTTTGAAAACTTCTTTTTTTTCTATTTTAAGAATAAAACTTGCGTACAAACATTAGAAGGACATTCACAAAATGTTGGTTGTGTTGCATTTCATCCTGAATTACCCATTGTATTAAGTGGTTCAGAAGATGGTACTGTTAAATTATGGCATTCCAATACATATCGTCTTGAATCAACACTTAATTATGGTCTTGAAAGATGCTGGGCTATATCATGTTTGAAAGGATCAAATAATGTTGCACTTGGTTATGATGAAGGAACGATGATGATTAAAGTAAATTAATTTTCTAAAATAGAAAATAAATACTAGAAAATTATTTTTGTTTAGTTGGGTCGAGAAGAACCAGCAATGTCTATGGATGCATCAACTGGTAAAATTGTTTGGGCAAAACATTGTGAAATTCAACAAGTTAATTTAAAACAATTAAGTAGTGATCAACAATTAAAAGATGGAGAAAAAGTACCATTAAATGTTAAAGAAATGGGTAGTTGTGAAATATATCCTCAAACATTATCACATTCACCAAATGGACGGTAATTTTATACTAAAAAAAAATTAGTTCATTTATAGTTTATAATGAATTTTATTTAGTTTTGTTGTCGTTTGTGGTGATGGTGAATATATAATTTATACAGCAATGACATTACGTAATAAAAGTTATGGTAGTGCTATGGAATTTGTTTGGTCACAAGATTCATCTGAATATGCTATACGTGATGGAAATATGGTTAAAATATTTAAAAATTTTAAAGAAAAAAAAACTTTTAAACCAGAAGCTGGTGCTGAAGGAATATTTGGTGGATCACTTTTAGGTGTTAGATCATATTCAGGTTTAACTTTCTATGATTGGGAAACAACAAGTTTAATTCGACGAATTGAAATTGTACCAAAAATTGTATGTTTTTTATTTTAATTGAATATCTATAGAATAATTTTGTTTATCTAGATTTATTGGAGTCAAAATGGTGAATTAGCTTGTATTGCAACAGAAGAATCCTATTATATTCTTCGTTATAATCCTCAAGCTGTAGCAGCTGCAGTATCAAATAAAGATCTTATATCTGAAGATGGTATTGAAGATGCATTTGATGTAAGTGTTTAATCAGAATTGAAATTATTTATATGTTTTCTTTCTGTCTAGGCACTTAGTGAAATTCCTGAAATTGTGAAAACTGGCATATGGGTTGGTGATTGTTTTATTTATACCAATTCTCTTAATCGTATAAATTATTATGTTGGTGGTGAAATTGTAACAATTTCGCATTTAGATAGGTAAAAGAAAATTTTGTCAATTATAATTTAAAATAAACCTTTTATTTTGTTTTAGAGTAATGTATTTATTAGGTTATGTGTCAAATGAAAATCGTTTATATTTGGGTGATAAAGAAATGTCAATTGTTTCATTTGAATTATCTTTATCTGTACTTGAATATCAAACAGCTGTTATGCGTAAAGATTTTGAAACAGCTGATCAAGTACTTCCAACAGTACCAAAAGAAGAACGTACACGTGTTGCACATTTTCTTGAGAAACAAGTTTGTTTAGATTTATAATTGAAAATTAAAAATAATTTTGTGTATTCTTAATTAGGGTTATCGTCAACAAGCATTAGCTGTTACAATGGATAATGAACATAAATTTGATTTAGCACTTCAATTAGGTAATTTACAAATCTGTTATGATCTTGCAGTTGAAATGGAAAATGAACAAAAATGGGTCCAATTATCTGATGTTGCAACAAAACGTGGTGATTTTAAATTAGTACAAGAATGTTTAACACGAGCACAATCATTTGGTTCACTTATATTATTAGCAAGTGCATCAAGTGATAAACAATTAATGTCAACAATTGGTGATCAATCAAGAAAAAATGGACAATTTAATATAGCTTTTCTATCAAATTTTGTTTTGGGAAATTTAGAACAATGTTTAGATATTCTTATTGAAAATCAACGTTTACCTGAAGCCGCTTTCTTTTGTCGAACATATTTACCATCACAAATTGGTCGTATCGTTGGTTTATGGAGAGATAAATTAAAACAAATGAATATGGAACGTGCAGCACAAGCATTAGCTAATCCAACTGATTATGAAAATCTTTTTCCAGGTCTTGTTAATACATATAAAACAGAACAATATTTAAAACAAACAACACAACAACAATCAGCTAATAATTATCAATCCATTATTGTAAGAAATTTAAATATATATATGTACTTTTTATATATTTTGTTTATTTTAGCCTAATTGGGAACGAAATCCCATTGAAGAAATGCAAGAAGCAGAAAATAGTGAACAATTTTTTTATGGTCCAGTGCAATCAAATAACGATACAGTTGAGACAGATGATAATGAACATTCTTCTAATATTAAAGATACATCAAAACAAACAATATCACCTGAAATAAAACAAACATCTGCTGCTTCTCCTCCACCTGCCAAGACAAATAAAGTAGAGAATAAAAAAATAAATTCTTCGTTTATTTTTTTGATTTGATTTTTAGCCAACCACCGACTTACCAGTAGTTAATAAATTAATTCCACCTGTTATTGCATCAACATCAAGTTCATCGGATCGTTCTCGTTCTCAATCTCCAATGAACAATTTAGTTAATTCAACAACAAAAAGTGCAACTCCTTCACCACCACCATTAAATAAAACAACACCACCGCCACCAACTACAACAACAACAGTAACTTCATCAGCAATATCCAAAGCAACAAGTGATAAACCAGCAACTACAACAGCACGTAAAACATCGTTAAGCGATCTTGAAAAAGAACTTCAAGAATTCGATATCGAAGATGATGTAAGCGACGTTGAAAATGCACAAACAACAGGAGTTAATAAGAGATTCACTGATGAAGATGAGGTAAAAACGTTAAAGTAGAGAAAATCTTTCATGATGACAAAATAACATCTTCTTGCACGTTGGTTAACAAAAGCATGCATTTTATTCTTTTAATATATTTATTTGCGGGGGTATAGAAATAGCATGATAACACTAATTTTTTTACTTTAAATAAATTCAAATAATTTCATTGTTCTTTTTTTTTATTAATATAGGATCTTCAATTTGATGATGATGATGTCGATGAATTTCTCAAAGATACTTAAATCCAATCGAATATCATCTTGTGATATATATGTATCAAGTTGTTTATTCTATTCCGCACATACAAGCATACAAATAACTCTATCATTTTTTTTTGTTCTTTTCGCTTTTTTTTCTTCTTCTTTGTAACTTATCGTCAATACTATTGTTTTTATCAACACTGTTGTTTTTCTTTTTAGCACTATATAGACACATATATGGGTATCACTTCTTTTTTGTCTTGATTTAGTCGATCTGAAATAAGCAAAAACCTATATTTAACTCGAATCGCGCTTTATTTAAGTTTGTTTTCTTTTTTGTCTTTTTCTTTTTACTATGCGGAACATAAGTCTAATTTAAGTTGTCTCTCTCTCTCTCTCGTTTTCTTTTTCTTTGTTTATTTCATTCTTGTTATTATTAAAAGAAACCGTAAGTGTTTGTCTGTATACATGTTTGACGATTTGTTCAACATAATTATTTATTCATTTAATAACCTATTTGCCATGGACTACAAGTGACATCTAGTAAAAAAGACTAAAGATATTGGTAGTAGAAAATTTTCTTTGTATTTCCAAAAGTTTCATTTCAATAATCATCATCAGATATCAAGAGAGAAAGAGAAATCAATGTATTGCATACTAGTAGTTCTTTTCATTTTAACGAATGGTTTGTTATCTACTACTGATATTCAACCATGTCTATCTCGTTCATTAGAACGAATCTTTCTTGATTATAATGAACAAAAATTTGATTGTTCATCACTTCCATCAAAAATTCAAACTACACTTGCACTTCATTTTACTTTTTGTCATTTAAATTCAACTGGTATTAATTCTAATACAATATGTTCTCTAACATTATCGAATAACAATGATCTAAATGAATGTTTACAAAATATTACGAAAAATTCATTTGCTTATTTAACTTATACAAATTTTATACCACATATTCAAAGTATTTGTTATGCAATTGAAACACAACAATGGCATAATCAAGCACGAGATACAATTTTACAATTAAATATACATTCGAATCAAGTTGAAAATGAAGCAAAAAATTTACTTATTGAACAGGATAGAATGCAAACGAGTCTTGATCAAGCATTAATTGTTAATCAACATTCTGTTGATGATGCACTTAATGTTGATCGATTTCTTCAAGTTGCACAGTCAGATGTAGAAGAATTACAAGGACATTTATATGTTAAAGATAAAGCACAAATTGAACTTATTCAACAAGTAAAATAAGAATTGAGTATAAATTTCTTATGTTATTATTTGTTAAGATATTAGAAACACTTTTTAATATACAAACATCATTATTTGTTGATGCTTTTGGTTTAAGTTCATATGTTTTTTATGCAGCATCACTCATTGGAATTTATTTATTAACGATACCAGAACGAACAAATGCTTCCAAGTAGATTAAGTAATCAAATGTACTGGTTTCTCATTTTTTTTTTAGATTTTGGTTAATTCTTCTATGGCTTAGTTTGATTGGTATAGAACGTTATACACTCTTTTTTTCTTCATATTCTCACGTAATAAAATATATTTAAAGTGAATTATTGTATGATTTAAATCTTTTAGGTAGATCTCTATAATGCATTATGGCGTCTTCGTCAATTATGGTTTTTTATTTCTTGTCTTACACTAACTTATCATGCTGTCAACTATAGAAATTATCATAAAGAAAATCAGAAATTAATCGATGAAATTGATCGAAAACATAAACAACTTGAAATAACTGCTAGAAAATGTAAGATTATCGCATGAAAATATGATTTAACTATTTGTTTTTCTTCATATTCAGGTTTACATGTTCTCAATCAATTAGAAACGATTGACGGTATGTATAAGTATTATATTATATTTTAATCATTGCTTCTTTTGTACTTCTTGACATACTAGATTCTATATCTGACGATCCAATGAATTATTCATCGGAGAATAATGATATATCGACATCAACTACATTGACGGATAATGAAGAAAAATAAAAATGTGATTTCTTTTTCTTTTTGTATTAAACTTGTAGATGTAGAATTATTTTTGTCTTAAAATGAAATAAACTATGAAATAATTAGATATTATAGAATATGAATAAAACAAATTATCTTTTACTAATCAATTAAAGAAAAAAACTACGTTTTGTCATTTCTGTTTTGTAATACATTGAAGAAAAAATATATAGCTTTGCTTATTTTTCTGTATGAATTAATCACTATTTGTATGAAAATTAGTTGTATGTCTATGAGTGCTACATCATCGCTCTCATGGTTGATTTTCTTTATATTCGCGTAGTTCATCGCATACTGTAGACAGACTAACTTGCTGCCATGGTAGTTCAATACGCTGATCATCCCCACATCCACATTCCCGCTGGATTGTATAAGATTTGCGCTGTTTTTTGCTGCCTTTTCTAACCAATTGAAGTTGAGTAAGCGTCCCGCATTCTTCACAATAATATTCGCCAAGACTTACTAAATCGTTAGGTGTGATATGTAAGTGCTCGATAGCCACATGCTCAATAATGTCATCACGGAATAAGCTCATACATTGATTATTGAAGCAACACGTTGAACCTTTTTTATCAGATATTTTCACGTTTTTCCCGTTAAATTTCTTTCGTTCCATTGCAGGTATCCGTTCGTTTATTAAATTATCATATTGTTTCTGATACTGTTCGTTGTTTTCGTTTGCATAAATCACTTGCATCGCTTTAGACACATTGTGATAGCCGTTATCCTCTAGCGCTCGCGCTATCGCAAGACGACGAGTATCTCTACACCATTGCTGGTTGTCATAGAGAAATATGACCATTGGTGGTAGAGAGCATGGATCAAGTAAACCAAGTGCAAGAGCAACATAGGTTTCGGCTACGTTCATTTTGCCATTACTAAACGTGGAATAGAGATATTCTTGTGTATATAATACATCAGAGAACTGTCTTTCGCTCATTGTACTGAATTATAAAGGTTTGATTCTACTCCTTAATGCATCTTTATATTTACCACATGACTTAATACAAAATTATTACTCGTCAAATTATTGACGAATAATTTTAAAAAATCTACTAGAAAAGAAAAAAACAAATAAACATAGGTAAATCGTAACTATCGACTAGACTTGTTTTAGCGTTGGCGAAAATTACTCATCATACTTCTCCTTTTATCATTGAGTATTACGAACTGTAGGTACATTGTTATTTATTTATCGTTTTCTTTTTCATCGTACAATGTAACCATTACTTTGAATAGATAAAACCAAAAATTTCGACTACAACGTATATGCATATTACTGCATTGATGTATAGTTTATCAGACCGAGATTGAATTGCAAATATTTTAAAGAGATGTTACCTGTGATTAACATTTTCTGAAAAAAACTCACCATTTTTTTGTCAATGTTAACATTCGAGATACAAAAGAGAGATGTTTGATTACATCTTTTCTTTCATGATTTTTTCTCTAAACACCAGTGTGTGATATCAACAATCTGATTTGACAAAAAAAATCATAGAAATATTTTACTTATACATATGTGTAATACATTGATTTGAAACGGTTTTTGTACTTATCAATATTATAACGGTCTAATATTATTCTCTATACTAATATCAAAATTAATTTTAATATTTCCAAAAATAAAGATTAAACAAAATACTAAAAATCAATTTCAATCAACTAGAATTATTTTATTGAATAATCTTGGATTATAATAAAATTCCTACGGATAAAGTTAACTCAAATTAAATCATACGAATTCATTTAAATAACAAAGACAGACAAAAATATGTCTACAATTTCTTGAATGTTTTTCTATTAAAGAATTAAAATCCAAATAAAATTGTTTTAAGTTGGTGCTGATGCCCATGAAAGTTTATCATCATCATCATCGTCATTACTATTATTTCTATGTTCATAAAGTAATGAATTTCCTCTTTTAATATCAACAGATACATGTATTGCTTGTTCTTCTTGAAGTTTTTTGTCTAATTCTCGAATATTTTCTTTAAGAAAATTAGTTGCTACCTAGAACAATAAAAGATGAAGACAAAATATTTTCTAATATATATTAATTAAACAATTACAGCTGTAGCTAATAGATTAACCATTGGAATAGTATTTAAATATGTTAAATTAAAAAAATGATCAATCAACATAATTAATTCAGGATCAATAAATGGTTCACTTTTTTCCTTGAAGTTTGATTCTAAAAAATGATTACAAAAATCAACTTTTTAGTACAATATTCTTTTACCTTTTTGTAATTCTGGTGTTATTTTTAATTCATTATATAATTTGCGCGAAAGAATTTTATCAATTTCATTTGGTGATAATATTGATGGTTGTTCATTATAAGATGATGGTAATGTTCGATAATAACGATTATTATCTGGTGTACACCAAAGAGATCCAAAAAGATAATCATTTGAATTCGAAACACGCGGCATTATATTCAAATACAATATAGACTGAACTACTATAATGAGCAAAAAAAACGACAGACTAATTTGTCACATGGCATAGAATATTTTTTGTTTTATCTAACGATATTTTATTAATATTTAAATAAATTCAAATTAATATTCATTTCTTTTTTTCTTTCTTTCTTTCTCCATATAAAATTCCGTTTTAAATAATAATGATATCCAGCTCCATCTATCTTCTAATTGTTGATAGAATGATTGGATCGAACAATGAAATAATTTCTCTTTTTTTTCGCTAAATTTTCCTCAAACTTATTCATTTCATTTCATTGTTCGATTCAAATTTATTTTGTTAACATAGAATTTCATCAAATAATGTTTAAGAAATTTCATGAAAAAGATAGTGTAACAAGTGTAACACAACTTCGTAATACAGATGTTAAACGACTTAAACAACGTTTAATACAAGATTTTCCACATATTGAATCTGTATTAGATGAAATTTTACCAAAAAAAGATACACCAAAATTAGTTAAATGTCAAGATCATATTGAATTAATTGCTGATTCAACAGGTCAACCATTATTTTTTCGATTTCGTGATTCACAATCATATATACCATTATTACGTTTATTACATAAATATCCATTTATATTACGTCCACAACAAGTTGATAAAGGTGCAATACGATTTGTACTTTCAGGAGCGAATATTATGTGCCCAGGTTTAACATCTCCAGGTGCAAAATTATGTGATGCACCAAAAGATTCGATTTGTGCTGTTATGGCTGAAGGTAAAGAACATGCATTGGCTATTGGTTTATTAAAAATGTCATCACAAGATATGCAACAAATTAATAAAGGTGTTGGAGTTGAAACATTACATTATTTAAATGATGGTCTTTGGACTGTTAAACATGGATTTAAATAATTTATTTTTTGTTTCTCTAATTTTAAGAAAGATAATATATAACAGCAAAGATATGAAACAATGATGAAAAAAAAAAATAGCATGTTGTTTTTTTTTTATTATTTATTCGTGTTTCAGATAATGGCTAATAATGTAATAGTTGATACACATTATACACAAAATATGAATCGCTCAGTAACGAGTGATTCGGAAACATATCAACAATGTAATTATCAACAATTTCAAATGCTTGTTCATTCAGTTGTTGATCAATTAAATAGTATGTATAGAATAATCGTGTATAATATATATAGATAATAAATTTTGTTTTTAGCCGATGAAGTTCGATTAAAACATCTTCAAAATATTTCGGATAATATTGAAGTAATAAGAGAAATTTAAATTCGAACAGAAATAATAAATATTTTTTTTTATTATAGGTTCTTTCAACTTTACCCAATTATCCAGCATATATCGATTTATTAGTTAAAAATTTTCTTAGATCATTAATTGAAACAGATACTGTATTTATAATTCCTAGTAATGCACAAGTATGTCTTCATTTTTTAATCTATTATTATCTTAAGTCACTATTGAGTAGTTTACTATATGGGCACTGATAAAAAAAAGAATCGAATTATAATTTGATTATTACGTAATCACTTGAGATATACGTAAAATGTCTTAGTCATGAGATTTTCATATATGAGTCGGTTCTTCAAAAGGTTGGCATCAACCGCACACATTAAATAGTATCCTTATTGAAAAATAGTCACATACGTACAAACAGTACAATATCACGTTTTAAAACGATTCTAAGCCTTATAAATTCTATTCGAATCGACTCTGATGAGAAAATACTATAGACTAGTTCGACATATTTGAAAGCCAAATATTACAATAAAGAGAATATGACATTTAACTTTAGACAATTCGCAAACAAATGATTGAAATATTCCATCGTTTACCAATCTCTGAAGTTCTTCGTCCATTTGTTAAAGATATATTATCACCTATATTTAAATTATTAACAAAAGAAAATGAAGAAAATGCATTATTATTATTACGTATTATTGTTGAATATATGAAACAATTTCGCCCACAAATGATCAATGAAGTTCGTGAATTTCTTCAATTTGTTCATAATGTTTATCGACAAAAAGCTTCAGCACTTGATCAAATTTTTACAACGAAAACATTTTCTTATCCAACAATGACAATTAATGAAATTGATATCATAAATATTATTGAACAAATATGTTCATCTGTACAATTAACAGTAAAAAAAATTCAAAATTTACCAACACAATCATCATTAACAACAGATGATACGACTAATTCATCATCACCACAAGTCGTACTTGATACAGTAATTATTATATGAATATATATATATAATAATTGTTTTAATGAATGAATTATTTATTTAGTTTACTATACTTTCTCGTGCATCACATTCAGTTAAATTATTAGCTGAATTTCCAGTTGCGATTGTTCTTCTCTATCAACTTTGTCGACAATCATTACAAATAGAATTTGGAGATTTAGTACCATTATTTTTAAGATATCTTTCATTACAACCAAACAAAGAACAAAAGTTTGTTTACATTATACATTTTTAAACATTTATATTTATTTATTTTTTCTGAAGGAGTGATTCGAAATTTAATATGGAAATATATATAGAATTTCTAACAACACAAGCAAAAACATTATCATTTCTTGCATTTGTTGGTAAAACATATCAGGTAAAATTATAATTAATCTAGCTAACGCGAGTTATATATATATTTACTTTTTTTTGTATATTAATAGGATCAATTGGCATCAAATAGTGAATTATTAGTAATTGCACTTTTACAATTACTTGATGGTTGTCCACCAGAAAATGTACAATTACGAAAAGATATAATTGTTGCTGCTCGACATTTTCTTTCGTCAGATTTACGAACATGTAGGATATTATTCAGTTGAAAAATTCGAGCTCCAATTATTTATTTTTATTTTAGTATTCGTACCACATGTAAAACGATTTTTTGATGAAAATTTATTACTTAGTATTGGTTATACTGCGCGTGAAACACTCAAGTTTGTTTTGAATAAAAATAATAATAGATTAAAATATTTTGAAAAAATATTTTAGACCATTAGCTTATAATACATTTGGAGATTTTTTTAATCATATTCGAACAAATTTATCGATTGAAGATCTTCAAAGTGTATTATATATGTATTCAAAAATGATTCATGATTCAAGTTTACCACCATCAATACAAGTAATGAGTTTAAAATTTCTAACCAATATTGCAGAATCAATACGTCAAAAAGGAACGGAAAAAGTAATTGAAATTATAAATTTTATTAATCGAAAAATCTAATTATCTTTTTCTTTTCGTTTTAGTCTCGTGATTTATTGATACGTATTGTAGAAATTCTAATTTTCAAATGTAAAAGTTTAGCTAAACAATGTACTCATTTATCAAATAGTTCCAACGAAAAATCGTATGTTTCTTTTAAAAAGATGAATAAAAGATGAAAATATTTTCTATGATATAGGACTACTCCAACGATTCCACTTGTACCTGAAGTTGATGTAACAACAAGTACAATAAATGAACTTGTTCAAAATATGAATGATATTACAAATAGAGAAAAAGAACTTCAACGACAACAGGTATTTTATATTTTAAATTCATAGAAAACAATCATTCAGCTCCGGTCTAGCAGAAAACTTTTCGCTAGATGATATAAATTATTTTTGAGTTTCATATATAAACAATACTAAAATAACTATGAATCCAAAAGGCAGTAATAAACATTTGTAGTCAATGATTGCATGGTTACTCATACCTCTGAATGCCATAGATGACTTCCATTTTATGCTTTATTCTCCAAACAACTCTTACTAGAGTGTGGGTGGGTGTCAGTATTCTACTTCACCCACACAAGTCATTGGCCAAAATCTTTTTACCTATTCGAAGTTCACTTATGAACGAACGAAATTAGAACGAGACACTCGGAGATGTTTCCTCGTATCGTTAGTAGAATAATGACGAAATAAATCTAGATTATGATATTGATTTACTGTCATTTTCTTTTTGTTATAAATTTTTGTCAATCTTCTAATTTTAGTTATCTTTAATACGTTTTCAAGCAACATCTCCATTAATCTTTACATTATCATCAAGTGATTGTCGTACATTATTAAAAGTACTTGTTAGTAGTTTACGTCATATAACATGGATATTAGCTGATGTTAAGATATCATCTGAAAATCTTGTTACTCAACCTAAACAATTTGCTCCATCAATAACAATTCTTTATATAAAATTTTTCAAATATATTCTTCAATGTTTAATACTTTTTTTTGATTCAACATCAACCGTAAATTCCAATGGAAATTCTTCAACAATAAATAATTCAACAAATTTAACACGTAATAAAGAAGAAAAAGAAATTATGGATATGATTGCAAGTGTATTTATTGTAATGCATAAACAAAATTATCGTGAAATATTTGAAAATAATTTATTATATTTTTATCAATGTGCTAATAAAAATCCAAATATAACATTAATAATGAATACATTATTACAACAATCACCATCATCAACAATACTTGTTGAATTATTACTTGAATTTTTATTACCACGTATAAATGAAATCGGTGAAACAAATAATACCAATAATGCTTGTTTAAAATTATTTAAATTAGTTATAAATAGTGTTGTTACAACAACATTAGCAAATGAAAATGAAAAAATTCTTCAACCATATTTAAAACAAATTATTTTACGTTCTATTGAATGTGCACAATTAACACAAGACCCATATAATTATTTTATTTTATTACGCGCATTATTTCGTAGTATCGGTGTTGGTAATCATGAATTATTAAATCAAGAATTTCTTACTTTATTACATTTTCTTTTACAACGTCTTAATGAATATCAATCATGTAAACATCGACAACATTTAAGAGAATTATTTATTGAATTATGTCTAACTGTACCTGTACGATTGAGTGTTTTATTACCATATTTACCATTATTAATGGAACCATTAGTTAATGCATTAAATGGTTCATCAACATTAATATTACAAGGTTTACGTACATTAGAATTATGTGTTGATAATTTACAACCAGATTTTCTTTATAATCATATTTTACCTGTAAGAAGTAGTTTAATGATATCATTATATCGTTTATTAAATCATATAAATAATGATATTTCACAAAATACATTTCGAATATTAGGAAAATTAGGTGGAAATAATAGAAGAATACTTAATGAGCCACAACAAATTAAATATGATAATGAAGATTTTGATAATGAACAACAAAATGAAATTTATGTACAAATGTCTTTTGAAAATGAATTAAAATCAATTAGTATACCATTATTAAAAGTAAGAAAAATAGATTCTCACCTACTAAGGTCGAAAGTAAAAAATGTCGAAATATCAAAATAATAAGATTTTGGGTGCTCAAAACAGCTTAAGAGGAAAAATAAGGAAAGACGTTTGAGAGTGGATGTGGGTCTAAATATAAACATGTATCTATATTTAGCCACACCCACACTCATCCACACCCAGGGGTGTAAGTCAGGTGTCAGAGCGGGGGGGGGG
>CAJNOI010000079.1:394565-427489 GCA_905250115.1 Adineta steineri | reverse complement strand
CCGAAAATACTGGTTTAAACGCAGTAATAAAATATCGAGATCGAACTAATATGACATGTTTTTTGACTTTCAATAGGACGTCTAATTCCTTCACAGGAAGCGTCACAAAAAGACGATTTTGACTTTTTCAAATTTCGAGATAATTAAAACGAAAAACAAAAGCAAAAGTTAGGCGCGATTTTTCTTTAACAACTGTTTTTACAGCTGAAACTATAGCTGATAATAGATAATGAATCATCTAGATAATATTGTGAAAATCTTAAAATAGTTATTCCAAAATTCTGCTATTCGCATCGCATTTCGTAGTCGCGTGAAACTCGAATACCATCTAGTTTTTCTTTCTTTCTCGACGTACGCATCAAAGTGGTCATTTTTTGTCACAACGATCTCAGCAATGGAACATCAGAAAATACTCGTTTAAACGCAATAATAAAATATCGAGATCGAACTGATATCATTCGTTTTCCAGTTTTTAACAGGACGTTTAGTTCGTTTACAGGAAGCGTCACAAAAACACGATTTTGACTTTTTCAATTTTTGAGATAATTAAAACGAAAAGCAAAAGCGAAAGTTAGGCGCCATTTTTCTCTAACAACTGTTTTACAGCTGAAACTACAGCTGATAATAGATAATAAATTATCTAGATAATATTGTGAGAATCTTAAAATTGTTATTTCGAAATTCTGCTATTCGCATCGCATTTCGTAGGCGAGTACAACTCGAATACCTTCTAGTTTTGCTAGTGGTCTTGTTGAATTATCTCAATATGTTACGGTATCTGAAATTAAAGCTCGGTTTTTAACAAGTGCAAAAAATATAATTGATCAATTAACAAGTCCAACTTATTTAATATTAAGCAATAAAGGTTATGTTTTACGTGCAGTCATTGCCAATGGAACACAGGGTCCATACCCAGATAAACCTTATGATATAGCTACCGTATTTGGTGATTATTATTTAATACAAACTATATTACGTTTATTTAAACTTCAATAATTATTTTCAGTCTTCCTTGAGAGATGTGAGTATGGGTATGAAATGAACATGATACTCATACTCTTAAGATTCTCCTTGTTCATATATGTTTTATTCTGAAAAATAAACGTCTTTCTAGAAAACTTCAACTAATACTTGCATTCCAAGGTTAAATTCAGTTGAACGAAGATTTTAATATTCGTTTTATTCTCTGAGTCACATAAACTGATGAGACGAAAAAACGAAATCAAATGATGAAAACCTAAAGAAAGATGAAAATGAGTAATACGTAACTCATTTTTTTAATGTTCCTCTCTCTTTGTCTATGTTTTAGATCAAATATGTTGAACATTCTGTGCAACGTAATCGAACTATTTTCTATTGAATTGTGGCGAGAAGCTTTTGACTACTTCAGTTGTAACAGGAAAGGTATTGATAGTTACTTTATGGAAAATATTTTTATCAATTAACTCGTTAAGTTTTCATGATTTAATGAAATTATTTTTAGTTTTACAAAATATTCCATAATTTCGTATGGATTATCATGCAATTATTTTTTAATAATGACTTTAACGATCAATAGTAGAAGATGCCAACTACAATGCTGTAAATGAGTTAGTATACTCGAGTACATCTCAAGTTAATAAAGAATTTATAGTTCGAGCATTACGACTATTTACTAAATTATACACTGTTATCGCTCCTTTTTTGTTCTGTAATCTTTTTCTTTCATAAACTAAGAATCATCCTTCTCTTCGTAATATTCACTCCTCAAATAATCAGCGATATCAGTAGTACGTGATGAAATGAAAGCGAATCAGCATTCTTTATAGCAAGAGATATATCATGCCATAACATACACTAAATGAAAGGATTTATTCGATGCAAAACAATAAAAACTTTTATTGTCGATGCGATGTTCCCGATTGCTAAGATTTAAATTAGTTTGCGCTAATCTCCTTTATAATCGTGAATCTCATAGAGTATCACTCAATTTTCGACAAGAATATGCAGCAACACCATTTTAGACGGAACGTGATCCGTCAGCGATAAATGATGAAGATTTTTTAGCTTATAATTATTATTCTAATGTTGAAATTCGATTTAATATTAAAAAAGTAAGCCTTTCACTTCACATCTCTTTTGAGTATAAATAACAAACTGAATTGCTCAGAATGATCACACGAGATGTAAGATTTTTTCACACTATTATCGTTTTGAGTCTCTATTACTGTCTGATATGCTACTACAAAACACTTTCATGCGCTTGTGAATAATTAAAGATGGAATATATTTTTATCATTCTTCTTCGTTTGTCTAGTTTCATTTATATATATATATATAAACTATTTCATTCTGTTAATGAGCGACAATGTTATCTCCATTATTTCATTGGTTGATCAGAGAGGAATTAACGAAAACTTTACGCACAAATACCCATAATTCGACATTTATATACATGAGAACGAAACTAAATCGAACTGAGTGACGATGCTAACAATCACGTTATACTTTGAAGTTCAGACGATATAACAAGAAAAGTTGATGATTATATGAAATAATCGAGACAAAATCAGTGAATAAATTTCATGATAAAAGGTCGATTTCTTAAATATGAAGACAGAAATATGATTAAAATCCAGCTATAAAATTTTACATATAAAAAACAAAATTATACAAAAGGTTATTGTGTGAACAAAAAAAAATATCATTACTAGTTTATTAATTGGATGATTTAGAAGTTTCATGTAATTCAGACATGAATCTACCTGTAGTTATATTCTTAACCAAATGTGGTGGATCCAATAAATATGTTCTCTTTTCATCTGTATTTTAGATTGAAAATGTCAAACCTTCAGTGCAGTGTAATCAAGCTATTTCCTGTTGAATTATGGCGAGAAGTTTTTGGGTATTTCAATTCGAATGAGTTATGGTTCTCGTTTCGTGGTTTAAATAATAGAATTGATGAAATTCTTAGTCAAACAGCGTTACATATAAATTTTGAAAAAAAAGGCAATCATAGCTGCTTTTTTTTTATGAAAAATATTTTACCTACGATGAATGTTAGTAATATTCAATCCGTAAAATTAGGAAATTACGATGTAATAAAAGATTTCTTTTCTATCTATTCTCTTGGTTCATTAGTTCAACTTCGGTTGTTATCATTACCTTATATGTATTCTTTCAATGATAATTCATTTGCATTTTGGAATCAGCTTGCATCATTAAAACATTTAAAATCATTAGAACTTATGTTATGTGGCGGTTTTGGACATGATAATTGCATTGATGAGAAGGAATTTATTATTTTGTCAGTCTTTAACAAAGATTTTTGTCCGTTACTTAAACGTTTTACCATCGGAACTCCTGGAAGAATGAGATACACCAGTATACCTTCTTTGATTACAACAACTAACACAACTAATATCGAATACATGTCACTTGGTTCGTTAACTTTTAATGATTTGATTAAATTACTTCCTGCTTTACAAAACGTTAAATCATTTTGTATAGATTACCAATTATATCATAACAATGAGTCTAATGAACAACAACAGAAAATGACAACTACAATATCATTGATGCCGAAGTGTACGCGATTACATCTCAAACTATCAGATGATATAATGTTTGAACATGTTGAATATATACTGAAACATACACCAAATCTAACGGTTTTATTTTTATGGGGTTGGTGGCATTTATTAGATGCAAAGAAATGGGAAGCGTTATTGTCAACATATTGTCCAAAATTATTAAAACTTGATTTAATATGTACTGCTAATGTTTATGATGATGATTTTGGTGATGCAGAAGATAATTTTGAACAAGATTGTGCGACGATACGATTTTGGATTGAACGAAATGTTAGAATTATCTATGAAGAAGACTTTTCTGCACATGATTATCGTGATGACATTGTAGTTAGATTTAATATTCAAAAAATGGATCATTAGAAAAGATTATCGTTAGTTTTTTATTAGGAAATTCGGTTATAATTGCTTTTTCTTATTGTTTTCTTAATAATCAATCTATTATCGTTTCTTTGGCTTGTGTGAACAGCCGAAGATAAAAATCTTACAGCTATATTATGTTTTTTGTTATATTAGTAAAATAAAACAGCGTTTTGTATATCTAGATTTGAAAAAATAATCTTTTCTCTTTGTTGAAATGTTCTACAACCTTGAAAAGATCTTGTTATTAGTAGTGATGCAGAATAACACGTCATTGTGTTGAAAGTAAACTCATGCCTTTCTTAGTGCTCTGTATGTGATAAGAGATACGAATTTTTGCATAATCATTGTTCTTCTATTTTATTTTGGTTCTTTATATTATCACACAACATTTTCATACACTTGTGAATAACGAAAAATGAAATTTATTTTTATATGTCTGATATTGATTATTGCTGCTGTAAAAGAAGGTGATGGAATACATGCTCATGCAGAGATGTATCTTGCAGGAACAAATGTTTTTATTGGAACAATTAATTTATATGAGGAGGAAGAAGATTGGGGTGTTATTATGACTGGTTTTGTCAATCGTCTAAGACCTTTAGCAGTATTAGTAAGTATTTATTTTGAAGAATAAAATGCCAGTTCAATATCTTTCCTTAACGTGTAGTATTTTAGGATGATATAATATTATAAAAAAAACGTGCTTTTTGTGCACTCAAAAAGTGAGTACACTACTAGAATTGGTTAGTGTGTCAGGCCGTCCGGCCGTTTACACGATAACTTTCGAAAGGAGAATCAGACTGAGCTGAAATTTTCTACAGAGTTTAGTCTCATTGCTATCTCGGTCGAGTTCGAAGATGAGCCCAACCGGTTGTACCATAGCTGAGTTATAAAAGAAATTCTCATTATTGATCCGATCATCGCTGAGGGGGAGTACAGGGATTTTTTTCAAAAAAAATATTATCTCAAAATTATTTACAACATATATAAATCGACCCAGTTTTTAACGTTGATTCCGAATCTGACATCAGTTTTTGAACCAAATCGTAGCTTTCTAACAAAACATCGCCTGAAAAAGGTCTCAAAATGCACAAAAACTGTATACAGAGACCAAATTGCATAGATATATCTCAGATTACTAGTAGTTTTGAGGTTTTCTAAATACCTGGTTTTGTAGCTGGTCAAAATGACTATCGAAAAGTGAAAACCCGAACTCGATAGCTATTAATGTTGATGAGCTATTATGAAAATACTGATATCTGTATCTATCATATATCTCTTATAGATTCATGAGGTTACTTACGATCGTAATCCCGCTGGATACAAACACAAATTCATTTAAACATAACTCCTCTTATATGGTGTTTTTTTGGAGTAGATAGAATTTGTCAAGAGCTCTAGATAATGATAGGGGGTAAATATGGTGCGTTTGAGGCTTCCTCAACATTACACTGTCAGAAAACTATGAAAAACTCACATATAGTGACACTGCCGTTAGAACTTTTTATTGTTGACTAAGAACCAAAAAAACAAAGTGAATGTCTATTTCTGCTTTTTGCAGTACACATAACTTTCGGATAAAATCCGAGGTTACGCATTTATTTCTTCTTTCAAACACGTGAACAGGAATGAATAAAAACAAGATTTCGTACTGTATATACAATTGCTCTTCGCCATGCTTCGTTTATTCATGTGTTTTATATGGAAAAATTTTTGTATGATACAAACATAATTGTTCGATAATATTTTTCTTTTCAGTCAATAGCTATTTCATAGTTATTATACTATAATAAATATATAGTTTTATTTATTTACAAAAGAATATTATAAGAAATGGCAATGCAATCAAATGAACAAATTTCATCTGGTATTAAAATATATTTCAATCATCCATGGTATTTATTTAAAACTGAATTTTTTATTTTAATGTGGATTATTCTTGTAAGTTTCATAGATATATATATGATTAATTTCTAAATAGTAAATTTTATAAGTATCTTTATTACGAAAAAAAGATAGTAGAGTGTGTAACAATATTTGTCTCATTATTATTCTTTCATACACCGTAGGATACTTTCTTCCCATCTTATTTCGTTCATCTAATTGATGGAATAATTAATATATTTTTATATAAAGGGTTTTCATCTTGAATTAATTGGTTCAACATTGCCAATTCTTGGACAAAATATAAATGTTGGTTATACTGGAATGGGTTCAGTGCTTGCATCAAGAGCTGTTGGTTATTTAGTTGCAAATCTTCTTGGTATTAGTCTACAAAATATTACTAAGAAATATGCCGAAGCTCTTTTGATTTGTGCATTTATGTTAGCTGCTATTGGTAAAACTTATTTATATTCGATAAAAGATAAATAGTCATAATAATATTTTAGTGGTTTTGCTTACTCCATTTGTAAAATCATTGGTAGTAATGTGGATTTTATTTTTTATTCAAGGAGTTACTCAGAGTTTAACACATATAGGTATGTTAATTATTTTTCTTAAACGATGAAGTAATGCGTCTTTTTTTGTATAGCTGGAACTCATATTTTATTGACAATGTGGGGGGTTAATGCTACAGTACCATTAAATGCAGTTCATATAGGATATGGAATTGGTGCCGTTTTTGCTAATTTACTTGTTCAACCATTTCTCAATGGAAACGTTTCGTCAATGAATATTCCTAATAGTGAAATAACTAATTCAACATCAGTACCTGTTATTATTCTAAAGACATATTCTAGTATTTTCATTCCATATTTAATTGCTAGTATTTTATGTGTATTAATCGCGATTGGAAATGTATATTTCTATCTTCATGAATCAAGAAATCAAAGAGAAAAATTAGAAATTAAACAAGTAATGAGAAAATTAAAAAGAAAAAAAAATTATTTTAATATTTATTGATTATTTAGGCTGATTATGGTACTTTAACAAATGATATAACAGATATTATTGATATAAATGATACAAAGATTTCTTCACCATATTCTCCTCGTACATTTGGTAATGGAGATTATCGATATGGTTTAACACTTACGATAATATTTGTTTGTTACGCATTTTTTATGGGTGCAAACGATGAAACATTTTCAAAATTCTTTTTTTCCTATCTTACATTCAAAGAATTCCATATAGCAGATCGTGTTGCTAGTTGGGGCATTATTTTATATTGGATTTCAATGTCTGTATGTACCATAAAACTTTATTTTCGATATTCACTTAGTTTCGCTTATTCCGTATTTTTATGAAGAATTAATATTTGAGTTTAAGACCCATCCTCCTCAAAAAATCGATCTCCGAATTAAATAGATTCCAATCGTATAAAAATTTCAAGATATATTAGAACTGAAATGACGCGACTGAGGCACAATTTTCAACATTTGAAGTAGATGAAGTCTCGCTCTTCGAGATACCAAGGCAATAGTTTATGACGGCTTACCTTCTCATGCATTTATTTCAATTTTTGACAAAAATTGACATTTTTTTGGAGGAGTAGGGGTCTTAAACAAAATAAAATGGAATCGCTTTGATATTATCTGAAATTAGAAGAAAATTTGATAACTAATTACAATTTAGATTGGTCGATTAATTACAGCAATTTTATCTTCATTTCTATCGATTAATATATGTTTTAATATTCTTTGGACTGGTGGTTTATGTCTTGTTATAGCTTGGCTTAGTTTTGTATTCATTATTGGTTTAACTACTACAAGTTTATTGATACTTGGTGCATTTAGTGGTCTTATCTTTGGACCAATATTTCCTTTAACATTTGGTTTAATTAATCAACGATTAAATGCTGTACCAGCACTTATTGCTCTCATTTTTTCTGGATCAGCAGTTGGAACAATTATATTTCAACAAATAGCTGGTAAAATTATTTATTATCAATTAAAACAAATAAATTATTGTTTTTTGATGAAATTTTAGGTATTATTTTGGATCATGATCCAAATGATTTTCCAATTCTCTTAGCTTTTTTCATATTAATGTTAATCATTCTTTATACTGCTTCAAATCTTATTTATCACTTTCATCAACGAAGAAATCTTGAAAATACCCGATCTTCATTAACAAATGGTGCAGCATTGGCTCGTGAAAGTTTGACGGATGAAGAATTACCAATGATTAATTATCCAAGAGATCAAAATAATCAATAATATATTAATTTGAATTTTTTTCTAACCGAATAAATATAAATACATGTTTCAAGTAATTATGAAATATTGTCTATAAATTTATTAATAATTACGAAAAGACGATTTTTTATTCGATAATAATTTACTATTGCGTTAAGTAATGCCAGATATGACAGTCAGAAATCCGAAAAAGTTTTTAACAGTGAATTTTTGTCAGGTAAAATAAATTTCTGTAAATCTTGTTCTCAATTATATCATTTATTATTTCAAAAAGCAGATGTTTCAATATACCAAAAAAAGAAATCAACATCAAAATTCAAAATATAATAAACTAAATATATGAGAAGTATAAAGTACTGAGCCGCTGTCAAGTAAAAAAAAACTTTTTTTGAGTATTAACAAATAAATGAAATTTTATTCAGTAAAAATTATCCGAAACCGGGAAAAAATTGATTGCATTATAAATGGTTCTAATTGAAATATTCAAAATATAACATCAGTCCATCATGAGATCTACTGTAAATATTTGTTTGTTAATTTAATTGTTAGTAATGAAAATAATAATTTAAATTGTCTTCGTACTTGCTTGTGTGCCCGCATTTCACTGCGTAGTCGAAAACTAATTCTTCTTCGTTTGTCTTGTTTCATTTATATACGTATATAAACTATTTCATTCTGTTAATGAGCGACAATGTCATCTCCATTGTTTCATTGGTTGATCAGGGAGGAATTAACGAAAACTTTACGCACAAATACCCATAATTCGACATTTATATGCATGAGAGCGAAACTAAATCGAACTGAGTGAAGATGCTAATATTCACTTTATACTTTGAAGCTCAGACAATAAAACAAGAAAAGCTGATAATTATATGATATAATCGAGACAAAATCAGTGAATAAATTTCATGATAAAAGGTCGATTTCTTAAATATAAAGACAGAAATGTGATTAAAACTCAACTATAAAATTTTACATATTGAAAACGAAAATTATACAAAAGGTTATTGTATGAACAAGAAAACTATCATTACGAGTTTATTAATTGGATTATTTGAAAGTTTCATGTAATTCAGATATGAATCTATCTATAATTAATCATAACCGAATATGTGATGAATTCAGTAAATATGTTCTCTTTTCATCTGTATTTTAGATCGAAAATGTCAAACCATCAGTGCAGTGTAATCGAGCTATTTCCTGTTGAATTATGGCGAGAAGTTTTTGGGTATTTCAATTCGAATGAGTTATGGTTCTCGTTTCGTGATTTGAATAATAGAGTTGATAGAATTCTTAGCCAAACAGCGTTACATATAGATGTTAAAATAGAAGACAATGCTAATTACTTTATGAAAAATATTTTACCTACGATGAATGTTACTGATATTCGATCCTTAAAATTACGATATTCTCGTCCAGTAAGAGATTTCTTTTCTATCTATTCTCTTGGTTCATTAGTTCAACTTCGGTCGTTATCTTTAACTTTTATGAATCCTTACATTGATAATTCATTTACATTTTGGAATCACCTTGCATCATTAAATATTTAAAATCATTAGAACTTATGTTATGTGGCGATTCAGAACATGATTATAACATTGAAGAGAAGAAATTTATTATTTGTTCAATCGTTAATAAAGGTTTTTGTCCGTTACTTACATCTCTCACCATCGAAACTTCTGGAATAACGAGACACACCAGTATACTTTCTTTAATTACAACAACAAAAACAACCAATATCGAATATGTCTCACTTGATTCATTAAGTTTTAATGATATGATTAAACTATTTCCTGCTTTACAAAATGTCAAATTATTTCGTATATATTACGAATTATCTCATAACAATGAGTCTAATGAACAGCAACTGAAAAGGACAACTACAATACCATTGATGTCTAAGTGTACCCGATTATATCTCAGATTATCAGATGAAATAATGCTTGAGCATGTCGAATATATACTGAAACATACACCAAATCTAACGGATTTATTTTTATGGGGTTCGTGGCATTTATTAGATGCAAAGAAATGGGAATCGTTATTGTCAACATATTGTCCAAAGCTATTAAAATTTAAATTTTCATATGCTGGTTATACTTTTTGGGATGATGATTTTATTGAAGCAGCACATAATTTGCGACAAGATTTTGCAACGAGGCGATTCTGGATTGAACGAAATGTTACAATTACGTTTGATGCAGACTATGAACATATTTTAGTTAGACTTAGTATTCAAAACATAAATCATTAGAAAAGACTTATCGTTAGTTTTTTTGCTAGGGAGTTCAGTTATAACTGTTTTTTCTTGTTGTTTTCTTATTAATCAATCTATTATTGTGTCTTTGGCTTGTGTGCACAGCTGAAGATAAAAATCTTACAGCTATATTATATTTTTTGTTATATTGGTAAAATAAAACAGCATTTTGTATATCTAGATTTGAAAAAATAATCTTTTCTCTTTGTTGAAATGTTCTACAATCTTGAAAAGATCTTGTTATTAGCAGTGATGTAAAATAACACGTCATTGTGTTGAAAGTAAACTCATGCCTTTCTTAGTGCTCTGTATGTGATAAGAGATACGAATTTTTGCATAATCATTGCTCTTCTATTTTATTTTGGTTCTTTATATTATCACACAACATTTTCATACACTTGTGAATAACGAAAAATGAAATTTATTTTTATATTTCTGGTATTAATTGTTGCTGTTGTAAGAGAAAGTGATGGAATACATGCTCATGCAGAGATGTATCTTGCAGGAACAAATGATTTTATTGGAACAATTAACTTATATGAGGAGAAAGAGGCTTGGGGTGTTATTATGACTGGTTTTGTCAATCGTCTAAGACCTTTAGCAGTATTAGTAAGTAGATATTTTGAAGAATAAAGTACTTGTTCAACATCTTTCCTCAACGTGTAGTATTTTAAGATAATATAATATTATAAAAAAACGTGCTTATTTTCAAGATAATATCGATATTGTATTAATGCTTTAAATGGATTTTGATATTTTCGGTTTTGCAATCTTGAGTCATTTCGATTCAGTAGGAGACAGTCAGTTTTTCAATGTACACAAATACGACTTTCAGTAGTGAACTAATTTGAGCATCAATAGTCTTAAGATGATATTCTTTATAAGATCAATTTCTACTTATAGGGTTTTCATGTTCATTCGGAGCCCATTGGAAACAATCATAATTGTACAGCTGGTGGTGTTCATTTCAATCCATACAGTAAGTTTAGTTTACTATAATAGCGAGATAATCCTTACACTTCGTTTATTGTACTAGATGTATCTCATGGAATGCCAAGCGATTCTGTTCGACATGTCGGTGATCTGGGTAATATTGAAGTAAATGCTGATGGTGGAGCCTATATTGGATTACGTGATAATGTTATTTCGCTCGGATTCGATAAGACAAGAACTGTTATTGGTTTACCGCTCATGATTCACAATCTGACTGATGATGGAGGTCATACAGGAAAAGGTGAAAGTAACACGACTGGGTAAGTGTTCATATACTAACTTATGAATTTTTCCTTTATTAATATTATTATGATTTTATAGAAATGCTGGCCCTCGCATAGCATGTGGAACAATACTTATTGGTTGAACAATGATTTTCCATTATTGTAACAGTTTACTAACGTTTCTTAATAAAAGTTTTTACTTCTTTTTCAATCATCATTGTTTAATTTGAAAGAATAGGGTGTGGGCGGCAGTTGATCATGATGCTCTCATAACCACATTCACCCGACCTCGATTTATTTCGTAGGCCATTTCCCACTAATGTAAAACTTGAGGGTGTGAGTACAGGTATCACATTAACCATTCTCTCAAATCCACACTCTAGCAAAAAAGATCCTTCGAAAAAATTTGCTAATGTGTCCTTAATGTCGTAGACTAAAACTAATCTGAAAAAGTGCTTCTGAAGACCATTTTCTCACATTAGCATGTATTCCTGATTGTTGTCTACAGAGTCCTGAAAATCGTAGATCGATATGACTTTTCATTCAAAAGTTATAAGCTTTTCTTTCACGCATCTTTTTTAAAAATTCCAATAGTAGTATTATAAACTAACTAGTTGCCAATAGGAAGCATATGATTAAGCTATAATTAAACAAAGTACGTAATCACCTGACGATTAAAACATTTTTTTTGTTACTACATTTTAATAAAAAAATTGCTCTTATAATTACTGATACATTTATTTTCTATGATACAACAAAAACTATAAATTATAGATATCTATTTCTTTTATGACACAAGAAGCATATTAATGATAAGTTCAAATGACTTTCGGCATATGAGTCGAAAGTTATGATGTTTCAACTAATAGTGCACTGCTAATAAACAACATATATTCTAATACACTGATATTAGAAGTAGAGAAGTATTTATAATAAATAAATAAATTTTCTAATGATATATAATTTAGAAAATTAAAAAATATTCATATCCAATTTCTCTTTGGTTTTCTGATCAACATATCATTCTATTGTTGAGATATAGATGTATATTTTGAAGAAAAGATAAATAAATTGAAAATTTTCTAAAATCAGATTATATGGTCAAAACTTTCTTAGACTATGACAAACGTGGTATGGATGCACTTTTCAATGTCCTCAATACAATCTTGTATGCATCGCTGCTAGTTGTTAACATTTACTGAAAATATTTCTCATAAAATATAATCAATTTCGTATTTATCTTTGTAAATTGAAAGAAAAGTTCTGTATGAAAAAAGTGCATAATAGTCCATTTGTTCTTCCAGTACAAAAAAAAAGAGGAGAAACGAAGAATACACAATAACAAGAAAATATTTTGTTTTCATATGAGAATAAGTACTGAGAAAAAAAAGAATATGTCTGATTTCTTCAAGGTCTGTTATGTTATGTTGACATCAAGATAAAAAGAATAAATCAAAATTTATTCACGATGATAAAACAAAAATTCGAGTGATTTAATTAAATAATTTCTCACTGAATTTAATAATTACAGAATAATAATAATAATATCCTTGAAACGAGTATGACATATAACTATTCAAGGTCAATTGTAATGATATCACGATAACATTTTTCTCATACAAGACGAATAGAATACATTGTGTTTATCGAGAACGGGTAAGATCATGTGTTCTTACTCTGTCAGCATTACTTATGATATTTATTAAGACCGATGACAAAAAAAAAGCGCGTGATGTATATATGATGCGTCGTACATCAGGAAAGAAAAAAAAATATATCAGTACAAGAAAAAGACCTACGCACTCATACTGACAGCGCATGTTAAAAGAATGATAACATGGTCTTTTTTTCTCCTTTGTAATTATAAAAGACTTGATATTTTATCATAACGAATGATTATTTCGATTTAAACGATAAAAAAAAATCTTCTTACTTTATAATGGATTATTTGGAATTAGATCAAAATTTAAAATTATTAAATGGTTTACATGATGATATAACAAAAAGAAATGATATTATATCATATATTAAACAAAATAATAAAATATCTATATTTGCATATGGATCTTTATTATGGAATCCAATTGGACATATTGATAAAATTATTCCTGATTGTACTCTTCACGAATATAAAAAAGGTTTTTTTTGTGAAGATTTTGTTTATCGTGGTACAACAGATTTTAAAGGCTTAACAATGGGATTAGAAAAAGATTCAAATGCATATGTTCATGGTGCTTTATTTAGTTCAAATAATAATAAAATTCTTTCATTTATTAAATCATTCGTTAAAAGAGAAACACCAATTGATTTTAATAAAACCATCATGGATATTTATACATATGATTTCGTGAAAATTATTCTTCCTGATAGAATTAATGTTGAATATGCATTGACTTGTGTTGTTAATACAAATAGTTTATTCTATTTAAATAATAAATTAACATTAGAAGAACAATCTATAAGAATTGGTCAAGCTTATGGAATTAATGGAACTAATTTTCAATATTTAGATAAATTAATAAATATGTATCAACAATTAAATATTCAAGATTCATTTACAAAGATTTTAGAAAATCTTTATAGTAAAGTTCTTTTATATCGACAATCTTTATCAATGAATGCTCAGAAATGGTTTCAAATATATGATCAATTGCAAACATTAGAACAACGAAATGAAGCAGCTAAACAATTAAGTTCCATTGAATGTATATCAACTTTTCAATCATTTATTTATCGTTCCATTTATTATGAAGAAATAAATAAACAATCTAATCAATTAACATCAAATTAAATAACACTATAAGAAAATAATTCACTTTGTATTATATTCTCATCATTTTATGTAAATAAATACATTTTTTTTTATGAAATCATCTTTCAACATTGCTTCAATCGACTATCTTGAGTGTGGGTGTGAGAATGAAAATGAAGAAGAAGAAAAGATTAACAGCATCACCCATTTTCTCATCACCTTAGTCGAGCAGTTGAATCACTGTCGATGACTATGAGATGTTTCAAGTTTTCTAGCGGTTACAAAATAATATATATATTTGGTTTTTGAGATATTTTCACTATCATTAACTCTGCAGTCTGTTTCGAAAATTTGTCGGAAGCAAGAAAATTTTGAAAACAAAATTGTGAAAGACAACAGCCGCTGATCAGGGTGTGCGTGAGTGTGTGAATAAAAAGAAGACACCTACCCACTCCATCATACACTCACACTCACCCTCAATATTAGTATTGGTGTATGTGTTATATATCAAGAAGTAATGCTTAGATCACCCTATCTATGTCTCATGTCATGTATGTGTACACTAGGATCGAAACATATTCTTATATTACATATTCCACAATTTTATATTTGTATTTTTCATTGTATTGTGATCACACGAGGCCCACAAAATAATAGTTGCTCACAAATAACTTCGAAACAGCCATGGTTTTTCAGGATGTGGATGTGGGTATCCGTCTTTTCTCACTGCACACTCACGCTTTGCTCTTCGTTTTTATCAGCACTTAAATTAAAGATACTATGTAATTAAGTTTACTTATTCATTATATTAGTGATTTATTTAAAATAATAAAGTAACTACGTTAAGACAGGTGATGAAAAGATCAAAGAAATAAATCGTATGTAAAAAAAACTAACTGTGAACTTTTAAATCTAATATGACAATTTTTTAGTTAATAATAGCCTTTTCTGTTGCGCATCGACCAAAATTTTCTGGGGAATACATTTCTTCCGCTTTTGCTGGTGGCATTATGAATGTTCCAGCACATGTTGCACGCATAACATAACTCCATTCATATACACCAGGCCATAATAATGATCGAAATGCTTCAGCACGTTCATCTCTTAAATTTTCATGTTCAGCCCAACCAAGAATCGAATGTGGTCGACATCCAAAATAACGATTATTTCGATTTGATCTTGTTACTGATGAGTCTGTATCACCTGTAATTGTACCTTTCAATTGTGTATTTAATGCCTCACACCCAGCAGGTAAATAATCAACTAATACTATATGATATCGTCGTTGTGTAACAGTCATTGTTAATATAACCTTGATTTTTTTACCTAACTTAAATTTCCATATACCATCAGATTGTTTTTGGACATGAGAAAGATCATCGATAGCCATGTATGTTCGTTCAATTTTAAAACCATAATTAACAGCATCTAATTGTAAGCTTAACGGAGCATAATTTAATCCAATACGATAATATAATCGACCGGTGCCATCTTTTTGTATGATCAGATCTTTGTTCTGATCATTGATTTCTGCATTGGATGATGATGGTGACAAAACTATTTTCATTGGAATATCTATTGTATATATATCTGCTGTTTGGTCTTTAAATTAAGAAACAAAATGATTGTATTAACAATATTAGTAATAGATATCTTATTATTCTTCGTCTTACCTTTATATTGATGTTGGCCACAATAATCATTATCTAACCAAATATTAGCAGTAAAATCTGGTGTATCCCTTTCTTTTATATGAAAATATTTCGCTAATGCACTTAATACAAAACAATTTTCTTGTGTTGATTTCCATGCACCTTTCACTTTATGTGCTTGTAAACCTTTGCATAATTTCGTACAAAGAGTTGAGTTTGGATTTGTATATAATAATGCTTCTAATAAAATAGCATCTGTTCGTTGATCTGAATGTAACATAACTGATTGACCATCATCACCATAGGATGTTATAAAATTTGCTGTTTCACTTGTTTCACTTACTTTACCTTTTAAATGGTTATATATTGAATCAATTAATTGATTTGTCTTATCATTTTTCTCTATGTTTAATGCAATTAATAACCATCCTAATGCTTCTAAACTAAGTTTATTCAATCCACTTCGTGCAAATAATTCTAATGCTTCATTAGCTACCATTTGACGATGTTTCGCACGTACACATAATGCATAACAAATCAAACTAAATCGAGTTGTTTCACACCAATATTCACTATATGGTAATTTATCAATTTCAGATTCAATATTTGTAAGATAGTTCAATACATTGTCCAGCATATTCATGTCAACATTACATATCTTCAAAAAATAATACAACAATGTTTTAATAAATTAGACATATAGAAAACGACTCTTACCTGTGTTCTTAAAGCAATATTTAAACAAGCAGCAACATGTACACTTATAAATGGATCTGCATAAGAATCATCTCTATTTGTCCAATAACCAAATCCACCATTAGAGAATTGGCGACATTTCAATGTATTCATATCTGATTGTAATTTAGTTGTCATTATTGATATATCTGGTAAATCTTTACAATTAAATGCTTGTAAAACACCTGATAATAATAGTATACCTAATAATCTTGAACTTAATTGTTCTGTACATTCATATGGATATGTATAAAGTGAAATAATTGCATCTGTTAATGAAGCTAATGCTGTTGAACTTGTTGATATTGATAATTGACCAAATTGTGGAATAACATTCTCTGGTGCTTTTATTGGTTGGTAAACAACTTCTTCTTCACATATATCACCGTATGTTGCAAATGCTTCAGATGTTGCTGGTGTAAAGACAGGTACACTTAATTCAATTGCATCACCAAATGATGTTTGTGATTCATTTGTGGCAGTGCTGACTATAAATTCAAATCGCGCTGTACCTGAATCAGTTGTCGATATTGGAAATGTAAGTACAGCTCGTTTACTTGCTTGGAGTTGAATTGCATAACCAGCTACTTGTTGATTTTCTTCTGATGTTATTATTTTTGCATTAGTTGCTTTTAAACCAGCATGTAATAATAATGATTGATCAGTTTGATTTTGTAAAACAACTGAAAAATGAGCTGTATCTCCATAATTAAGAAATCTTGGTGGTGAAGGTCGAATCATAATTGGTAATTGAACAGTAAATGACATTTCACCTAAACCATATTGTTTATCAGTTGTTGCTATGGCCCATACACGATAGCGTGTTAAATTATCAGGTAACTTAAATTCAAATGAAACATATCCTGATGAATTAGTAATTGATGATGGTACCCAACATGCCAATGGAATGAAATTCGATCGAACAGCTATCTTTTGTTCATCATCACCAGCTCCAGGTAAACCGCTACTCGAAAAAGCCGTTGGCATAGTCCTACAACATTCCATCATCCGGTCACACATCATGTATCCTAAACGGTCATTTTCACCTGGTATTTCTTGTATATCATTCTTAAATTGTTCTATATCTTGCATATTGAATAATAAACAACGGTTTCTACCATGATATTCTGTAATTTTCGTTGACCGTTTAGGATAAAATATATCTAATGGACTAGTTAATTTATAATCAGTTAATGATAAAATAGCTTCATCAACAACAATTAGACAAACTTCTACTTTGTCTACAGGTACTTTATCTGTATATTGTGTAACATTAACATCTATATGAACGATTGATGATGGTATATACGTTTTATTTGTTTCTTTTGTATTAACTAATATATTTAGTTTATATAAATCTCTTGAGACTTCTAATGATACTGTACCAATAGCGATCGCCGGACGATTTGATGAATTAACTGTTTCTGTTTCTCTTGGAAGAGAACCTGTTAATTCAACACGAGCAGTAAATCCTGGTATCCAATCTTTTGATATTTTAAATTCAACAGTTGTTGAATCTTTTTCAGGTTCAATGTGGAAATGTATTGGTTGAGAAATTTGACCTTCACAATTAAACATAACTAAACCATTAGCTGGACTAAAAGGTGCTAAGATTAATAATTCACATGTATCATCTGGTTGGTAATTTGTTACATTAGGTATAATTGTCAATGTATCAATTGCAACATATACAACCTTTTTTTTCCCCATTTCTTTTCCACTACCGCCAGCAATATAAAGATTATCATAGAAACTCATACCTAATCGTCCTTGCTCATCTTTGACAGTATATAATACATTGTATCGACCGCCTAATATAAAAGAAAATTTTAAAAATATTATAAAGCAACGAATAAATAAATTACATGACAAACACTGTACAGTGATTTATCATGCATTCAATCTTTTACCTAATTTTGGTATAAAATCCATATTAATTGCATCTTTATTCGAACTAACATTTATAAATTGTTGTTCATCTTTTATTTCTTCAAATACTGTTAAACCACTTTCATCTTCTTTTTTTTCTTGACCAATGCCAACTATTTTACATTCAATTGAAATATTATCAATTAAATTTCCATCAATATCTGTAACAATGACTTTTGTTTGTACAGGTTTATCTTTTTTACCATAATTATCTACTAATTGAAATCCAACATAATACATGCATGGATGAATAAGAAACTGTGTTTGAGTTTCCTGTGTTTGATTATTTAAATCAGTAATAGATGCTAATGCACGAATTATTGTTGGTCTTGGCTCTTTTTCAATACCATGATAAGTAATCTTTATTTCATGTGTACCTTTATTATCTGTTATACCCTAAAGACAAAATAAGTATGTTTTTTTACTGAAATTAAACACATGATGAAGTCAATGTGAACTATCATTTCTATCAAATCATTATATAAAGACTAAAGATTTCTACAATGCTGAATAATATCCACGTAGAATATTTTTGTCGTATCAATGACATATTTATAATAGAAATATTTATAAAAGGGGTAGAGTATTCGATTGTTTTAATTGTCTCTCATCATACTCATTTCTTTATAAATTCTTTACTGTTATTTTAGAGAAATTACTTGAAAATATTCTGTTGGATATATTATTTTGTTATCATTACTATAACCAAACCAGCAAAAGAATGGTTGAGCTTGTCCAAATGTATAATCAGATCGATTGGCTGGTGTAAATGTTGTTGTTTCAGCGTGTACTGCCCATTGAACATTGGCATAACTTAAATAACCACCAGCAAATAATTTTCCTTGGCAAGTAGCTATAACGTATTCGCCATTATTTGGATGACAATAATGTACGATTGATGGTCGAGTCACTGATGAAACTTCATACTCTGGTCTACGAAACTCTCGAACTTTAAAATCATGTTTTGTACAGCCTTTTCCATCTGATAAACTGAAGAATACGTATCCATCACCTAATAATAATATCAATTCAAAATCAAAAAATTTGTCTTTCAATTAATAAACAAATAAATCTTGAAATGTTCAGTTTTATCTATGAGAAATTACATATCGCATAGTAGTTTCAATAACATGGTTAACTTACCAAGACTTCGAACATTGCTAGACTATCATATTAGTTTTGCTATACAAGATATCGTGTGTAATGACAAAACTGTCAATGTAAATCGAAATTTGGTCAAAGACTTGTATGTGATTATAACGATGAGTAAAGAAGGATGGATAGATTGGATACATCTAAAACATCATCTGAGCGAAAGTGATCGGGGGAGGGGAGATGAAAAGTACACAGTCACGTCTCGTCGAAATATATGCGATACATACAATCTAAAGATGGGAAAGGCAACAAATACAAATACACAGCTTTACCTAAATTAACATTGTCAGGTATTGTAAACTTGATATCAAATGCACCATAATTATTTAATTTAACTTTTGCTTCTCGAAGTTTTTCACCACGAGGATAATAAACAGTATAATCAATGACACCTTCAGCATAAGTTGGTAATTTTGCATCACCTTTTACTTCTAATAATCGAACATATCCTTTGATATGCACATCTTCATTTGGTTTATATAGATTTCGATCATTAAATACATGCCAAACGTAATCATTAAGATTGGATGCATGACAATAAATATCTGTTAGCATATATAGATCATGATCTTTTTTTACGATTAGTATTTCATTTCTTGATTTATTATTTTTAGATTTATAGTTTGAGATAGTGCATAATCCTTGTTGACGTGTTTCTTCTTTCTTGTCCCCTATCGAAACAATTGCTTGATTGACAGGTGCACCAGTCATTAATTCAGTAATCCATACAGTTAATCTAACATCTGTCGCTATGATAGAAGAATTTATATATGGACATACCTCAAATCTTTTCAAATTGTCTCTAGAATCTCTAGAACGTATATATTTCTTATTGTTACTTTCTGATTAACACATTCATTAAAGTTATTCTAATAGAAACATGATACTGACTCTAGTAATCTTTAATTACCTGGAAAAACAAATACATCAGCTGCTAATCGAGTACATTGTAACCAGGCTGATACAATTTCTCTACGTTCCCAATGCTTATGTTGACATTCATTCCATGCTTTTTGTGTTGGCTCAATGGCGACAATCAATTGACCGACTCCAGAATTTTTTGTTAAATATGCTTTCAAAGGCACTTTGATTACTTTTGATACATCACGTTCACAATTGGTTTGTATAACTTTATTTAGTAATTTTTCTCCAGGTAATTCAATAACTGATTCTTTTTCTTCATTTTTGTAAGAATGTCGCTGAAAACAAGGTAAATTTGGATGATAATGTTTTGGTTTGACTCGATTAATACGTAATGTTATTTCGGAATAATTATCGATCACAAATGGATAAAATGGTTCATCCAATACACCAGGATCCATTATAATCATACCTATAAATAAATTTTCTTTTTATATATAATCAATGTCTTTTCTTTTTTACATACCTGTAACACCCGATAGATCACCAACTAATGGTGGGAAATCATGTACATGAAATTGAATTGGTTGTTCAGAATAATCATGTTCTAATGTTTGACCATGAATATCTTTTAATATTCCTGATTGTATAACTAGTGTATAGATAGTATTTGGTTTAGAATTATTATGTATTATTATTTCTCGCTCATTGTAATCGATATGTGCAATACCTAAAATAATATTTTTTTTAATGTAGTTTTTTTTGTATATCTAAACATACCTAATGCACTAACTTCTGGTTCGATTTTGAATAATGATTTATTTATAGTTGAATGATCTAAAGCATAATTGAATGTTACTGACCAACTATGGCCAGGACTAATAGATGATTGATGTTCATTTTTTTTATTTGGACACCAATCAGTAATTTTTAGAGGTTCATAAGTCTGAAAATTACGTGACCATGTTGATGTTGTCACTAATGGACCTTCAGCTGATGGACAACCTGCAGGCAATTGAACTGTATATTGTGTTGCTTTTAGTAAATCATTTTTAAATGTAAATGCAACATATTTCTCATGATTTCCTTTAGTAGCATCTATATAAGATTTAAATTCCTTTTTTGCTGTAACTTCATCTACTAGTTCTAATTCGTTGTTTGTTATTTCATGTTTATCCCTGATCATTACACAGAAATGCTGCAAAATTCTATTCCTATCAATTTTTTGATCAAAGGATAGAAAACAGATTGGTTTCAATATTGAAACTGTTGGATATATTAAGGCTTGAAGAAGATTTAGTGTTGTTGTTGAAAATTCGAATAACAGTTCATCTTCTAATTTTCCTAAAAATAATGAAAACATTGAGAAAAAATGCAACTCGTCATCCAGGAAAGAAATGTCACATGCTCTTAAATTATCTTATAGATTCAGATAGATTTACCTCCAATTGTTGATACACAATGTTGTTTGTCAACCTTTAATACATATTTTGTTGAATATGGTAAACGATGTTCTGCTTCAAATTGAACTGTTTTCGTTCCTGTCCATCTCCATTGACCTTCTATTGTAGGTGTTAATGATATACCAAGATCTTCGATATTTATTTGATCATCTAATGATGAAACAGCAACCATTGGTTGATTAAATGTTATTGTAACATTTGTTAATGGATAACTTATTTGTGTTTCACTTGGAGAATATCTTTCGATGATCAATGGACCTGCTTCTTGTTTAGCTAGTTGTTTCAATTGTTCAATATCAAGATGAAAATCTTGTTTACGATCTTCTGAAGGCGGTGGAAATGGTGTTTGTATTACTTTACTTCTTTTTGGTCCTTTGATTGTTGCTTCATATTTAAAAAATTCTTGTTCATCCATTGATTCTGCAATCAGTTCAGAGCTAGCTCGAGCGAACAACTGCTGCAGCTGATCTGGAGTAAGGTCCTGTTGTGAATCATTATTTAATGATGCCTCTCCAGAATCTGCCGTTGGTTGATCATCCATTTCATTTGCTTCAGTAATATTAAAATGAAACTCATGGAGTGTAGATTGTTCATCTTCCGATATCTGATTCTGGATTTGTTGTATTATTCTCATTATATCATGACGACAGTATGAAAATATGTAAAATTGAACTTTTATCTACAACGAGTTCAGAATAGATAATCGGATTGAATATTTTAGAATTGACTAATATTTTTATGAGCAATAATCTGTTATCCATAAAAGAATTATATTTGTGTGTGTGTGTGAATGTGGGTAGATATTGGCGTGATTTGTCTCTTCAACACCTCACCCACTCACACCCACAAGTATAGTATATATAAACAAGTCTTTTATGGTACTGTAGATCCGCCGCTCACATTGAGTTTAGAAAACATTTTCATGAGACATTGGGAAACAAACAGACTCATCAACAAATATCAATAAATAAGACGGATGTGGGTGTGTACACAAAAAATTACCATGACGCGCTTCGATCTTATTGAAAGATCCTAACGAATGACAAAAAAATTTACGTAAGAAAATACAAAATTATTAAATAAAAAAACATGAATCTTTGAAATAATATCGTACAATTTTACTAACTTATATTTTTCGTAAAGTAGATAATTGACCGAAGAATATGATTGTATTGTTTTCCGATAATAAAAGCAAATTAAGAGAAACTTACCTTAAAACTGAAACTTGGGAGAGTGATTCGTAGTTGTGGAGTTAGAGTATTAGTTTTGATGGTTGCTGTTGATTTTGTAGTTTGGTATATCGAATAAGATCATCAGCAAGTGAATAAAAACTTTGTAATAAAATTCCAAATCGAATTCCAGTCGCATCTTGAACAGCCGTTGCTTCAGTTGATAAACGTGTACATAATGTACCTGTATTGTTATTTAGATCATCAAAATATGATATATCTTGGCGAAGTGATATTTCAAATGTTTTTATACGAAGACGTTTTGTTAATGCTTTACCAGAACAACCAAAGAAGAAACTCTTAAATGATAAAACTTATCTTTTTTTTAAATTTATTTACTTGAATAAATGTTGCGATGAAACAAATGATTCCAAATCCAATAAATATTAAATTATAAAGAAGAATTTTTCGATATTGAGAATCTTTATCACATTGTTAAAAAACCTTATTTCGTTTTTATTGGAATAAATAAAAATTAATTCTATGACGAAAAAGAAGAAAACATACGGCAGTTAATTTACTTAGAACAATTCCCGTTACTAGTTGTATAGCACCATTACAAATGCATCCACACAAAATAAATATCCATTCAGGTTTATTCATTCTAAACAATTGTGATGAAACATTTTTTCTTTTCATTTATTTCTTCCAATTCTTTATTTTGATTATTTTTAAGAGATTGTAATGATACATTACTCATTCTTCTTCAGGAATAGAATTTGTTTTATCTTGTATATTATGTAAATTTTGTTTTTGAATAAGATTCTAATAAATTGACTGATTATTCATGATTTCCTTCTTCAATTATTTCACCTTTTTGCATAGCAATTATTTTATTAGCATTTTGAATTGTTGATAAACGATGTCCAATAACAATTGTTGTTCGATCTTATTTATTAATGAAAGCATAGAATCAAAAAATTAAAAATGAAATACCTTGAGATGCACGATCTAAAGCCTCTTGAACTATTGTTTCACTTTCATTATCAAGTGCACTAGTAGCTAAATATAAAAATAATAAAATAAAATTTTATACTATTAATTAAATAAATTACTTGTGATAAATTCATAATAAATTCATGTATATTCGCCATTTTAGTTGCTTAATAAATTTCTTCATCGGTTGCTTTATCAAAGCCTAATAAAATATTTTCACAAATTGTTGTTTGGAATAAAATTGATTCTTGACTAACAACACCAATATTTTGTCTTAATCATTTTAAATTATATTTATTGATTTGATTATCAGCAATTAATATTGAATCAGACTTTGAATCATAAAATATTTGTAATAATTGAATACATGTTGATTTACCCGAGCCAGATGAGCCAACCGATGCAACTGTTTCACCTTTTTTATTATATTAAATGAAATATTTTTTAATATTTCAATATCAGAACGTGATGGATAAGAAAATTTAATATTACCAATTAAATCACTTTTTTTAATTCCTTTATCGAAATTATTATTAATTGTTGATGGCTAGTCAATAATAAATAAAAATATTTTAGTTTTTTGTTTAAACAAAATAGATTTACTTCATCAATCATATTCCATACAAATGATGCAGCACTTCTGGCTTGAGCTAATGCTTGTAAATGTGGACTGGCTTGTCCGAAATTAAAAACAGATACTAATATTATAATAAATACCTAATACTAATAATGAAAAATTCTAAAAAATTGAATTTAACTTACAATCATAACTGTTCCGATATTATATTCACCATGTTGAATTATTTTTGGTCCATACCAATAACCTTTTTTTTTAAATAAATAATTTTTTTCAAGTTTGATAATAAATAAAATACCTAATGCATATGAACAATAAAACATGAATCACAGAATACCCATGCTCAAACCATTAGCTACGCTTTTTCTTATTCCACGTTCTTTTGCTTCATTTACACATTGTTTATATCTAAAGAGAAATATTTATTCACAAACCTTTTCTTTTCTCGTTCGTGTACATTATAAGATAAAACAATACAAATTGAACTAAGTACTTCTTCAGCTACAGCACTTGCTTCACGATCAGCTTTTAATTCCATCGATGTTAAACTCGTTGTAACCTAATTATGTTGATAAATATTTTTATTTTTAAAATACTCTTTTAATTAACTAACTTCGGACATTACTACAGTTGAAATAAATACTACTGGTGATACCAATAGAAAAACCTAGAAAAAAATATTAACTTTTTTTGATTAACAAAAAAAAAAAGAACCAACTTAGAGCAAAACCAGAAATAAATGAAGCAATAAATTTTGTTGCTAATGCAAGTTTATCACCAACATCATCTGTCAACCTTATACATAATTGACCAGTTTTATTCATATCAAAATAAATTATTTCTTTATTAACAATTGATCGAAATAAATTCTGTCGAATAATTCCTGTTTGTCTTTCTGCTGCTATATTTAAAAATGATATTTGAAGAGATATATTTGCTAAATTCAATGTACATAAGTCAAATGTATGATCAGTAAATGTATTAATAATGGAAATGAAACATCATTAGCAATAGCAGCTATAAATGGTATCAATATTAAAATAAAATCAATCCACGTAGCATAACGAAATTAAATTTTAAACGTATTTACAAAATAGTTTTTATTTATTTTTCTTACCAAACTTCGAAGGCTCATAGATTTAATATCGTCCTTATCTATTTTTTTCAGTCGATTTCTCAGCACTAGAAAAAAATAGAATTTTATTATATTAAAGATTGAATATTTATTTTACCTTGAATTTTGAATACCTTTTTTTAATATATGGTCCATAATTTGATTATTAGAACTTTGTTAGTAGTTCTTTTCACATTTTTGCATTACTTTATATATAACCTTATCCGCATGAATAAACATCTAAAAAGGTATGCAACCGAAATTATGTTTCAAAATTGATTGTATAACTCATCGATTATTGAAAAAATCTATACATTCTTATCGAGAGCAAGTAAGGGTCATTTGAGCGGATGCTTAATACACAACGTATAACTCGTGAAAATATTAGAATAGAAAGAAAAGAAAAATACTCTACTTTTCGGTTACCTTACAGCATAGGTCACTCTCCGGTGACAGTTTCGGGAGGCCCCATATTTTCTCTACAACTATCACCGAGCACAATATACTCAAATTGTATGAACTAAAGAAAAGAAGAACGAATTATTTTCACCATGTTATAATACAATTTTACTTGATAAAACACATACAAAAAGAAAAAAAATCGATTGTTGAATAAAAGCCTACTATCGTCATCCACTTATACTATATATATTATATCGAAAAAACGAACACATCCTTAATTTTTTCTCGTCAATATTGGATAATTGTTGAACTGTATTCTCATATAAAATAATGACGAATATTAATATTATTAATTAAATGAAGATTAATTATCTAAAAAAGGAATTTTACTTTTGTTTTTATTGCACGTAAAATATAATTTTTATCGCTGAAATAATTCTGCTAGCATAATTTACTAGGATAAAATTCTATGTACAAAAATACAACATAGATGTGATCATTGTCGTTGACTTAAATATTTTCAATAAGGTTAACAAAAATTGAATTATTTTTATTTAATAAAATTTAAGAATACGTAAAGATTTTATAATGACAACTGAACAAACAACTATTGAACAAGAATCAATAAATACCAGTTATCAATCAATAAGAAATACGTATAAAATAAATTTTCATTTTTTGGAATATATTGTTCTCACTACGGTTGATAAATCATGTTTAATACATATAAAAGATATTTATTTATCGACTTTAAAATGTAATCCATATGATTCATCATATTATTTTAAAAGAATCCCCCATACATGATGCATTTAATATTTGATTCAAATATTGAATGAGTTTGAGATCATGACAATATCCAAAACAACATTCTATTAATTATATAACTCCATTTCTCTCGAAAAAGTCAATGACAGAGGTATATGCCAGGGTTGCATGCATGCTATCGTGAGTGCTTGTGTATATAGCTTATCTCAACCTTTACACAATAAAACGACATTTTCTTTTTTTTCTTCGTTTAGTGTGATGATCACTCTGTATTCTCACCATGCTCGCAAGTAGTCAACCACGTGTAATTCTCGTCACAGGAGCAAACAAAGGTATTGGTTTTGAAATTGTGAAGAAGCTCATCAAAGAATCACCGCCAAACAATAATGTTATACTTCTTGGTTGTCGTGATTTAAAACGAGGTCAAGATGCACTTATTCAATTATGCTCTCCACCAAATGTTCATTGTCTTCAACTAGATGTATCATCACGAGAAAGTATCTTTCATGCTACTAATGAAATAAAAAGCAAGTATGGTGGTCAACTAGATGTATTGATTAATAATGCTGCCATAGGAGAACTAGAATTAGCTGTCGATTCAGCTACAGAAATGTTTTCTATAAATTATTATGGTATCAAAATATTAAATGAACATTTATTTCCTTTGATACGAGAGAATGGTCGTGTGATTAATGTAGCCAGTGCATGTGGCCCTATCGTATTGTATGAGGCCTCAGAAAGTCTTCAAAATCAATATACATCATCAACATTGACTTTGCAACAACTTGATGATCTTGTTGAAGATTTCATCTCATCTATTGGAACACATAGTATTGAACAACTAGGTTACAATCCCAAATCACTTTATTTGATTTACAGTGTTACGAAGGCAGCGGTTATTTCTCTCACTCAAATTGAAGCGCGTCAATGGTCTGGTGCTAAACATGTACTTATTCTTTCCGTATGTCCAGGATTTTGTACTACTGACATAAATAAGAATGCTCCTGGTAGTCGTCATCCAGAATTCGGTGCTGACTCAATCTTATATGTTGTCAATACTCCTCGAAATGAACTTAAAAATGGTTGTTTCTATCGAGATGGTCAACTGCTACCACAAATCGGCAGAATCAATCGTGAAAATTAAATCAAACAAAAACAAAAGATATCTTCATTTACTATGCCTAGAACTTTTCAAGTTGAATATAGTATGTAAGAAATTTTAATCAATGAAGAATTAAGGAAAATATAAATAATAAAATCAATATTTCTGATAGGTGTCAGGGGCACGGTGACTTTAATTTTTTTTAGTTCATCGGTGCCGGTGGCTGTTCAGCCGCACGTTTTATACCTTTAGTTGCACGCTCAATTTGCTCTTGACCTTCTGTTGATATACTACAGTTATCCAAAATGAAATGAAAAAAATCATGACGTGTACGCATAGCAGAGCAGATAACATCTACACTAGCGTCAGTTATTCGTCTGTTACCACTTAAAGTTATCGTTTCGAGACTATTTTCATAAGATCTAGTTGCATCAAGTAATAATCGAAGTCCTCGATCACTAATATCATTATCACTTAGATATAGATGCCACATTGCATGATTTACTCGGAGCATTTCAGCCAAATATTCACAACCAATATCTGACATTCCAACAGACTTCAGGTAAAGAGTTCTGCAACAGACATCTTCATTTGATAAGCCTCTGGCAATAATTCGAACACCTTCATCCAATATACGATTGCCATCAAGGGTTAATGCCAAGAAATACCTACCACTAACGAATACTTGAGACATGATTGAAATACCGACCGATGTGATTGCATTATTACGAAGTCTCAGTATCCTGCACTTCTTTTCAATAATACCTAATCTCACAACTATTTCCATGTCTCGATCATTCACATTTCTTGAATTTAAAACTAATTCCCCACTTGTTTCTGCTGATCGAATAATTTTTTCAAGTTTTGGATTATGATACGTATCTACCGGTAGACTTACATTCATTAATGTGTCATCGACTAAGCCCTTTTCACGCAAATGAATAATATGAATTCCCTCTCCTTGCTCTGATAATCCTGTAACTTCAAGAGAGATTCCCGATAAAAGAATGATTTCATCGTCATTTTGAAGGTGTGAATGTTCTCGGATAGATTTACCATGTTTAGTTTCAATATTAAATATTGTCTGAACTTTTTCTCTACCTAAATACATTGGTGATTGAAGAATATCAAATGAAGATGTTACTGAAGTTAATGACCACCATGTCACTTCATCTCCTTCTCGATAATTTTCACGAATATCTTTCGCAACACCACGCCAAACTGTATGATATTCACTGTATCTACAATTGAATTGATGAAATCACTCCATATCCACGAAAGTGAATGGCACTTACGGTAACTTTGAAAACGCTGTAAACAATAGTTTCAGATATTTGAACCAATGTTGAAGTTCATTTCTATCCATGGTACAAATTACTTGATTGAGTAGAATATGAAGACTGTTTTGTGGTTGACTCCATTCCATTGTATACAAATAGATAGATGCAGATTCATCTTGTGTAAGTCCATGTTTAGGTTGTTTTGAATTCAATTTCGCAACAGTGATGTAGAGTTGAAGTTCTGTACCGAGTAGATTTTCAAGTGGTTGACAAGCTTGTTCAAGAGAAAGAAGTTCTTCTTGTTGATAATCATTAATTGATTCCTTATTTTCTTGTGGTTGGTGAGAAATATCAATCAAAACACGAGGATTTATTTCAAATGAGAACGACATAATTGCACATATATCTATTCACTTTTTTTCCTTCTTTCCAACTTTATTCAAATCTAAGTATGGATGTTTTGTCATATGTTATAGACAGGTAAAAAACCAAGAAGAGAAACAGGACACCTACGCACGCTTGTAATTGCACGAAAAAGAAATGCGATATGTGAAAGAAAAGTAGAAAAAAAACGTGTTTAAAGATAAAGATGGATTATCAATCTATTACAATTGTCTTCACTTCATTTTCTTATTTATTTTCAAAACAAAAATCTCTCTTTGTATTTGTAATGATTTAAGAGAAAAGTTGAACAATATTCCTTTTTTCTCCCATACAAAATGCATACTGACTCATCTTGTCATATATATATAAAGGTGTAATGTCTACATTTGGTTGGTTTTTTCCATTTATAAAACGAAAAAAATAGTTGATAAGGAAGTGCAATGTACGAAATGTCGTGTATTTAGTGCTTCATTCATTGATAAAAAATCATATTATTTTTGTTGATATGATTTCGATGCAACTGATAATGAATGATTAAAAGTGGAACAATCTGAAATAATCTGTAAGAAATCTATTAATCAATGGTACAAAAAATTAAATATTAGTAGTGTTACACTTCCAAGTTGGTCTCCAATTACATTGATGTATAATTTTTGTAAGATTGTTTTCGATCTCATTTGCTTGGTGTAAACGTCTTCTTAAAGATATTAACCCATCCGTTGTTGATGGTGGGTGTGGATGTGTTGGTATGATACTCATGGAGTACTTGCATCCTCACCCATACCCAAGCCCTCACAAAATAGTTCTTCTTCTTCTTTAATTGGCTCGTTATTTTGACCGTTTTCGCAAGATTTGTTTGGTGAAGGTGCTCTTGAGGGTGAAGGTGTGATCTGTTCAATCATATACACCCTCACCACACGAGCAGGAATTCCGGATAGTGGCTTGTATTTGCGGGTAACATCCTTTTTGGGAATTCCGGAATTGACGAAAGACCATCCGGAGTGAGAAGGCAGTGCAGGAAAGTGTAACTTTTGGGAATATGAAGCAATCTCTAAAAACAATTTAAATTTTAGTAAACAATAAAATGATATAGATATGTTGGAATCCATATATTCTGTTGTAGAAAAATCTTGCAAGATACAAATCAATATTCTTATGTATAGGATTAGGTAAAGTTTGGTGTTTATTATTGTAAGGAAAAGAAACAACAACAACAATACATTTCGCTAGTGTGCAATTTAGTCAAATAAAAGCAAATGTTTTTGATAAGAATATAAGTATGATCAGTTCAAATAAGAGTGATATTAGCGATTTCAGTGTGATTACAGCAATCATAATTTGTTAACCAAAAGCTAATCGTATATGTACCACCGGCAATTGTAGAAAATGTTTGACTTATCGTATCGCCCGTCATATTACCGCCAATATAACCGGCACAAGGATCATAATAATACCAACTACCTGATTTAGCATAACTGCTACCCGAAGTAGCCTGTCCATAGTTGTTGCCGCAGTTGCCTGTATGATTCCATCCAGTGAGACTGCCTGCTTCAAATCCTCCATTGATTATCTTCTGTGTGGTACCATAATAAACACTAACATCATCAAGCATTCAAGCACCAGGATCGTGACGAAAAAAGAAAGATAGTGTTGCTGATAGTGCTGTAGCCGTCCATGTATATGCATAACAAGTATAATTTGGATAAATGAATGACGTTGGATTCATAAGATATAAGAGTGTTCCATTTGAAACTGATTGAGGAGGACACGGTGGAGCAACTATGAATGAAATAATTAGAAAATTAATCATATAAAAAGAATTTTAGTGAAAGTATCTTGAGGGTGTATCAACGAATTATGTTATTACTGACTTACAACAATCCAGACAACATCGAATAACTGATCAGTCGAACTTAATCATTTAACTATTATTATTTCATATGAACAAATACTATGATCATCATGATACTCAATAATCTATCATTTAATAAAGAGAATAGCTACTATTTGTTAGTCTAGTTTATACAGTATGCCGATTAAGAATAATTGTAAACTGTTTAAATACATATTTAATAGAGATACCCTATACTTTGTAGATTTTATAGCATGTTTATAGATTTTCAATTCAAGATTGTTTTAAAAAGATAACACTGCAATGATCAATACACAGTGTTTACGCAACAAAAATTATTAATTCATTACGCTATCGCTACACTTTGATACGAACTAAAATTGATTCAAATTCAGTTAAAACTCTTCAAAAACTAACAAACGTGTCAGAGTATTCGTGTTACAGGAGATCAACTGGACATTGAAATTACTTTCCTACGAAAACTATTCGGCAGATTTTCTCAAATAGTATTTCGATACTTTTCCAGATGAATTAGACATAGAAAATATCTGCGATTCGGTGATCTAACGAATGATAGCATACCTGTTGACATTGCTGTTGTTGTTGATGTTGATGATGACGATGTTGATAATGATGTTGTTGATGTTGTTGATGATGATGATGATGTTGATGTTGACGATGTTGTTTTTGTTGTTGTTGTTGATGTTGTTGAAGATGACGATGTTGATGATGACGATGATGATGATGTTGTTGATGTTGTTTTGGTAATGGTAGTCGTTACTGTGGAGCTTGATGTTAATGGCGAACTAGCATTGCCTAGAACAATATAATAACAAAAATCTAATAGGTAGATTTTCTTTTTTTTAATTGCATAAACCTGTAAGCAAATGTTTAGAACTTTATCACTCAATGATTTATATGGAATCACTTAAAATCAAATTCTCACATTATTTGTCATCTCATCAAGTGAGATCTAATTGCAAGGAAAACTAATACGGAAGTTTGTCTTCATTCTAGATATTTGTCTAAACATGTCTTACCAGTACATATTGACGAGACACAAGTAATATTTAAATCAGTTCGACACCAGTTATCATTTGCACATACTTCACCGTCATATCTTTGATTGACACAAATAGATCCATTCCAGAAAGTATGAATTGGACAATGACACCAATCATTTAATGT
>CAJNOI010000079.1:384205-394555 GCA_905250115.1 Adineta steineri | reverse complement strand
AATGACACCAATCATTTAATGTGTCACTGACTAAAAATCGATTGTTTACACATGCATCACTTGAAGCATTGTATAAATCGTATAAAGATTCATCTATCTTAATCGAACCGACAACTGATGCCGAAGAAACAGATAAAAGAATACCAGTATCAATAGATCCTTCGAAGAGACGGCATTGTTTTGATATTGAATCGTAATCGAATGTGCGGCATTGAATATTACGATCACAAAGTATAGCACAACGAATAAGTGTGCGAATATTGGAATTTATTGCCAACAGCTCGATTATATTTGCCGGTTGGAATTGATTTCCAGGTTTAGTTATTGAGAAATAATCTGGTACAAATGCATACGTTGTTAGAGTCAACTGGATAAAAATAAGTAATTTCATTGTAAATGTAAAATGCAGAGTCGATGAAAGTGAAGCTTATTCACATCAAAGAAATAAAACAAATGAGAACTTTTATCATAATATATATGATGTTTATTTTGAATATATATATGCGACATTTAATGTTTAGTTGTTATGCAAAACGCAATTTCCTTTTAAGAAAATGTCATATCGATAAGTACTAAAACACTTTAAAACAATGTATTCAATACCAAATGTTTCAAACTATTCAACAAAATTTATATATTCGAATATGCATTTAGCACAACCTCCAGTTACATTAACAGTTCTAAGTGAGTTGTTAGCAGTGAGCAATTAGACGATTGCTTATCAATCCAAATTTATTGCCTATTAGTTTTCTTTGAGTAATGCTAATTGCTTACCGCAAAACACGTTTGCTATTAATGCATATTCAATAACTTAAGTGATGGTATTTCAATACACAGCCTTTTAAGAAGATATGTTCAATTATTTCCATTTAACAATAATGTCAGTCATGACATATCTACATATTTTTCTTCAAAATATTCTTTACTATAAATAAATTCGCTAATGGAAAATATAAAATGTTTGATAATGTCTTTCTCCACGTTCTGTTAAACAACAACAGTTGGAACAATTTAATTTACGACATGATTTTTTCAGCATAAGAATTAACAATAAATTTACTCCAGAAAAACCGGTCGTTTTTTAATATAAAGACAAAACAATTTATCCAATAATTATTAAATGTATTTCGAAAATTGTAATGAAATATAATAATAATATAATGAACGTAGAATTTTTGGCCTTGAATAGGAATAACATACCGATCTTCATCAGTACTTCAAATAAACAAATATGACGATAGAACAATCTACAGAGGTATATCAAAATTGTAGTCGCCCTCGTATCTTTGAGATTTCTTCATAAAGACAGGTAGTTAAATCAAATCTAAATAGTGATTTGAATAGCCCACGAAATTATCTATCAAATACAGTGCAAGAGACAATTTTAAAAGAAACTATATGAAGCGAGTTTCTTGAAAAATCAATCTAATCGAAAATGCTGACTGGGTGTGGATGTCTACCATCTTTTGACCAACACCTTACATCCTCATCCATACTCACATCCACACCCACCTACCCAGCACACGAACTTTTTTAATGGTTAATAATTAAATATACATTTACCTTCTGTCTTCCTAAACTCTACAATATATTTATTCATGTTAGAATATTAATCTGTAGTAAAAAAAATAAATCCTACAAAAATATAATATTTTAATATAGTTACGGTCAATATGTTAATCACATGATTATAGAAAGAAAAAAATACGAAAGATACAATAGATTTTCTAATTAATAGATGTTTAATTTTGAATATTTACTGTTTCATTAAATAGATAAGTCAAGAACGATATTATTATTTTTTCCTTTGTTTTGCATTTTTATTTTGATAATTTAACCATAGAAAGATTATTCTAGCTATAGGAAGAACAATTGTAAGATGTAAATTTCCAATTGAACTTATTTCAAAGAATGAACCATAGTTTAAATAATAATTTAAATATGAACATGTATGAATAAAATCTCCAATTGTCATACATAGAACGAATATTTTTAAAATATATTCTTTTGTTGCACGACTATTATCGTTAGTAGATGATTTAGTACAATAACGTACTACTGAATATTCAATAATACCCAAAAGAAGTAGTGTCGTGCTAAAGAAAAACAAATTAAAAGAGTATACATGCGAAGACTTACCAAAACATTCTAGTCATCATAAGTAAAACTGGATGTTCGAGTACATCTGATTGACTAAACCATGGACATAATTGTTTTACAAATATAGTAGGAAAAAACATTCCAAATAAACCAGAACCAAGACTCAGTCCAATTGCCTCTCCATATTGTAAAAATAGTAAGAAATAGTATGAATATCGTTTTGAGAAATTCATTATCTAAAATATTTAAAAATTTATTCGTTTTCTTTATATCATATTCATTACAGTATTTAATGATGAGAATACAATAAAAAATAGTTATATCGTATCTTTGAATTACAGACAAGTAATCTACATCATCTGCTGAGATAAAGTATAGACTTTTAATAGTTGAAAAAAGTCATCGTCAAGACTATAATAATAATAAAAACAATCAATACATAATTATTTCTGATGATATTCATCAGTTTTTTTAATACTGCGCAACATTACTATGAAAGAAATTAGAAAAATAACATATACCCAGTTTATATGCTTTTAACGAGTGATATATTGAATAAAGAATGCAAGTAATCGGTGGGTCACGTGCGCGAATTATTTACGTTAACGAAGGAAACTATGCATAGACGTCAATCGAAACCGATCGAAACTTTTCGTAAAAAATATTCTACATATACGTATAAATATAGTTCAGATCGTTTTCTAATAGAGATGCAGCCGTACAGAATTCAAAAGTCCATCGAAATATGGATATATGCGATTTGTCTTATTATATTGATGAAAATTATCGGCGGTGCGGATGAGAAAGTAGAGCACTCATCATCTAATACCTTCGTACTTAAATGCATATCGTTAATAGGAAAAGATTTTCATTTTCATAAACGCCATAACATATATTTTGCCTCAAAAAGCGATTTCAAATACAAACTATTTTACTAGTTTTGTGTGATGCCTAAAAAATATAGTAAAATGCGGTAAAATCCGAAATCTTTGTGTTCCGTCTTTTTTACATTGATGATGGTAATGTGTATGAGCCATGTGTCTGGTTTTAACGTCTGATACTCTGCTCAACAATATCATGAATCGAATCGAGCAGTTAGATCACAATTAAATCCAAAAGTGCTCAAGTATCATGAATAGTCAAAATTATTCTAGTCTTTTATCGCTAAATGATAATGACTGAATCATCATTATTCAAATATAGCATTATATCTCGCTACATATTCTCCTTTGAAATATATATCAAATATATCACTCCTAGCGAACAGTATAATAATGTGCTTAGATGAAAAGTATAATTAATTCGTCAAACTTTTTGACGACGATTTTGTTAAACGATTGTATTACTCATAGCAATGTAAGAGTAGATATTTTCTAGAACATTTATTCTTGAGTTTTGTATTCTACAAAGAGTTAAATTAATTGATTTTTATCTATACATATTCAAATAATTATCAGAGAATTTTTCTTACAGAAATAAAAGTGAAAAAAATTAATAAATCAAGGAATCTTATCATTTTATCAAATTTTGACTTTGTTTGTGAATACGAAATTCATCATAGTGAGCATTAATTATTATCATTGTCTTGGCTTCTCTACTAAAAATAGTTCCACTAACATTTACAACCAAAAATTTACAGAAAAAATCATGATGTTATTGTAAAATGACTAAACGTGTTTTTATAAATACTTGCCATATTATTCAACTAGTTATTTCAAAGAATGATATTTAACTATATTTATATGTAATATGACTCTATTCTAATTGAATAGCTTTATCGCTACATTTTTCGAATGAATTTTATTTTTAAATACAACATATTAAATGGTAAGATGATACAATCATTCAAATGTAGTCAGTTATAGTAGCACACTTATTATATCTCATAATCATAGATACGAAACAAATGATGAACAAATAGGCTAAGCATAAAACTTCGTTCTAAAAAAGTTAGATTTTGATGCATATCGACTGCGAAATATCATTATCAACGGCATACAAAGAATTTACTATACGATTCAGTCTCATAGTAATATTTTGTCTTTAAATTAATAGTAAATCAGGTTATTAGTGGCATTATCATATATGGAAATGTAAATAATGGTATTTCATGAATATATAATAATAGTGATATTATTTCATGATTTATTTGATTCTGGTTCTATGCATACTGTTGAGGGTGGGTATACGTGTCAGTATTCGCTTTTTCATACTAATACCCACACTCTCATTCTCGAGTGATTCGTCGTTGCCAATTGTTAATTAACTCTTTAAATTGTTTCTTGTAAAATTCTGATGGTAGAACAAATACGATAAATACGGATGTTGATGGAATAAATGAAAGAAAGTAGCCTAAAAGGTACAACCATGAACTGCGAGACGTCTTCATACATCCAAACAACAGTGAAATCAGAAGGCGAGGAAACGACAAAACAACTAGAATCATTGGACTGATAATAAGGTGTTTGTGTTGGTTGAATTGTTCATAAAGATGTTGCTTATAACTCTGTCGAACTCGTATTGCTGCTCGTTGTCGAGCGATAGTGAATATGATAAATAGAACTGAGAAGAGATTAACAAAGAACGGCGTAATGAAATGAAAGAACAGAATGATTGTACTGTAATAGTGGATAGAGGAAGAATAGTGATTTACACACCATACACGCTGTTCTTCATAGTCATTAAATAAATCACGCTGCACGAATTCGTAGCCGAGGGTGGTTATGATAAATAATATTATGAAGAGAATTATCCATCGAGCAATACGCTTACTTTGCATCTTGTCAAAATTCAAACCTTTGAATGCAGTTACTGCTCGTTCTATGGCCACACAAGCACTCAACCAATTGTCCATACATGAGAAAATTTTGAGAACAGGTTCGAGAACTACACACCCTCCATGTTGAATAGGACGACTAATCAATATATTGGCTTGTGTAAGTATAACAAACCATAATTTAATTGTCAACATACTCATAGTGAGAATAGTAGTGATGGATAATGTAAGAAGATAAATACCACAGCCTGCTGCCCTTGACTCTCGACTACGAAACACCAAAATAGAGAGAGTACTATTAACTAAACCAATAAAGAACATAATCATCGTCAAAGCTATACTCATATTCACCAAGAACGACTGATCGCTAATTTTCATATTCGGTTTAACTAAATAGCGTAACATATCGTCGAGTGCTAACCCAATACCTTTCGCATAAAATTGACATCGATTTCCAAAGAAACAATCGATACAAATGCATATTGTACTTAAGGGACATGTAAATCGATCTTGTAAACATTGTCCACCATTCTGACAGTGATGCTCACATAAAAAATTTGACTGATGATTGAATTGAAAACAGTTAGCATGATGTTCAAGAGTGCATAGACACATGTAAGATTCATCGAAAAAACACTTCAGTTCGAAATTAGTTTGACACGGAGTATGATAGTCTTTTACTCGTCGAATTCTAGGTAATGCCAAAAATTGAGAATTGAACAGTTCGTTGATCGAAGGGCATCGTCGAGTGGGATCAATCGTAGTTGATATGTTTCCCGATTGAATTTGGTGAAGAACAGCTAAATAGTAACTATCATCAATTTTAACAAAAACAATTTGTAAAAAGGATACAGTGTACAGCGTTATAGTCTGCTGAGATTGGGTCACTTTTTTCAAGATTACTGATTGTACTTCAGGCTGTTCATTATAAACTGCATAGTATATGTAGGCCGACAGGTACGATGGGATTTTCATTTTTTGAAATGAAATATCTAGTTTTTTTTTGGGTATTTGACATCTTACTCCATAAAATTGTTCAGAACAAAGGCAAAAATAGCTGGTGTCAATCATTCTTATATCCATCACTACACATTGACCATTGTTTTTGCAATAATCAGCTGGACATGAATATTTGAGAAGACATCGTGAACCAAACTTATTCAGAGGACAAGCACAGATCGATCGATTGTGAATTGAACCGACACAGATGGAATCTGGTGAACAGTCACTACAGTGTATAGGAATGTGACATCGAGTACCGGACCAACCAGTATCACACCGGCAGAAGAATCTTTCTTCGTTCACATATTTCATACAAGTACCCATGTGACATGTTAGAGTACAGTGACTGGGACTGAAACCTTGGTAATCTCCAATAGTTAGTACAGCAGCTAGTCGATTAACTGGTAGGAAGAGAAATGGAATTTTCAAGTGCCAGCTACCAATGTATGTCAACGAAGTTTTGTCGAAGATATCGACACGGACACTGTAGTTTTTTGAACTGTTCTTCGGCCGAATCGAATACAGAAGGTATATGTTGGATGGTTTCCTACAATTTGATCGATGCACGTAAATTATCTGATTATATGAGTTTATTTCTTGTTGAACATCATCATCGGAAATCAGCATGACAACAACGGTATAAATACCATCTGGATTGGTTGCTATGAGTGTCAATGTAAGACTGACACGTTGATTTTGATATTGACACATATCACCGTAATAATTCGCTGGACAAAAACATATCTTGCCGTAATCAGTGCCTCCGAGCCATATATAAAGATCAACGCCATGATTGCAACGTTGTGACCTTCGAGAAACATCAAGTTGCGATTTGATGTCGTTCGCAATAGTACGTGATTCTACTCTATAATCCCTGAAGTGATGTATTATCCTTTTTTCAACTTGCGGATAGGTTGGTATCGTTTCCAATGTAAATGGCACCCTATCTAGAAGACCAATCTGACAAAGTACATCCTGAATGAGAGTACGATTACAGGCTGCAGTGTTTTCACACAATCCTTGATGATTTTCACAAAATTTCTCGTCATCATTCAGTGGACAATCCTGATATGAGTTGCACAAAGCAGAATGACTTAGACATCTATTTAAGCAATAAAAACCGTAAGAAATTCCAATATTGAAGTCTACAGTTCGACAGTACTGAGATTCATCTGAGGCTCCAAGACAGTCAATGATTTCATTATAAATTTGACTTGCTGGCAAACAAATCAATGTATAATTGAGTGGAGAAATGCAAGCAAAAGAGTGTGGAGGACAGATCGGTCGTGTACAGTTCACTTCATCTTCTCCATCAAGACAATTCCAAACGCCATCGCATCGTGTATAGATATTGTTGCATTGCCAGTTTTCACAATCAGTCTCATCAGTATGATTTTGTCCGTCGATGGTCATAAGTGATACATCAACAGTCCGATCACATATTGTATGAAATAATATTTCATTTAGATTGTGATGCGTTTTTGATGGTGTACATCTCGTACGTGGAAACAATGGCGATAGACATTGGTTCTCGTCAGAGCATTTAAAACGAAACGTATCATTTAGTGAACAACTGAGTTCGAATTCTTGTTCGTCATCGTTCAAGTAACAATCCGAAATACCATCAACAATTCGATGTTTTGAAATAAGCTTAGATGAATTCTTGCATGAATATAATGATAAATGTTGAGAATAATTTCTGTTACGAGATATAGCCATACAACCACGAAAATAAGGCTTGACAGAATCAATAATCGATTTCCAATCTTGATATTCCACATTAAATTCGAAACCCATTTCATGACCATGTCGGCAAGTATAGGTTCCATTGCGAAATGACGGCGTGAGGAAATCGCACAATCGTTCATCATAACAAACATAATCTGGTGTACGGGCCAATGTAATGCTTACATTGAAAATATTCCTCGGGCGGTATAAAAAATATACATGACCGTAAAGCACAGGAATAGTTGGAAACTGAACGAGAGTTTCACAACTTTCTAGATGAGTGATAATCTGAGACGAATTGAACAATTGTTCACATGATGTTCCATTGATCTGATCATTGACTTTGCTAAGACAAACCATGCTCCTCCAGCAATCAAACGATAAATTCCCTTGAGCACTCATCGAATCAGTCAGCAAGATATGTCGCCCGCTGTAACATTCACCAAAATCTTCTGCACATTGCCCATCTCCACATGAGAACATTTTTTGACCTGGTTGACATGAATACTCCTCACATTCGAATATATCAAATCCTATATATGAGAGTGGACATCGAGGCACTATCGACGTATCCGATAGATCGGCGCATACTGCGATAGCAGATTCATATGTCCAAAAATACTCTGGAATACACAATCCATTGTGACATCGATATTCGTTTTCATCGCATTCATTTATTTCTAAATCAAAACATTGCAACTCATCAACACCACCATTAAGACAATCGACGCGACCATCACATACTTCACGCCAATCGAGACAGATGTATGAACTACCACGAACACATTCCAAAAGAATGTAACAGGTTAATTTAATGGCAAGATGAGTTGAGTCGCTTTTCAATTTCTTGTCTAACATTGTTTCGACAACATCAATTTTAGATATGGTTTCATTCAATTCGAAGGCATACTGACACTGAGATCCGAACCATGGTTTTGTGCAATTGAAAAATATTTCATTCGATAAAAACGATTTATTCTGTTGATCGATATAATATTGATATTGTTCAGCGCGATCGATCGAAGCCGACCATAACAAGAGTAGTCTTGCAGTGATATTTAAACGGTGTAACTCATCAAAAGTAAAATTTTGATCACGTGTGTTGAGAAAACCAATCCTTGTCGAGTTTCTTTCGTTGAACGGACGAAGACAATAATGAATTATCTCACTAGTTTGTGAATTGGGTAAATAATAATGTAAACAATCGAGCTGTAAGTAGTTAGTGTCATAAAACATGAACTGCGATCTAACTGTTATTCGTATCCATAATATTAACGACAGGACATTCAGCATTATTCTTCAACTAAATGATAAAATCCTACTCTAATACCAATGTGCGTAATCTATTTCACACACGTTTGCTTAACTGTTGACAATCGTGCTATCGCTTTTATTATGCGCATAAAGCCAGAATTAACTTTGCTGACGCGTGTCAAATTTAGATGGAAAGAACAAATAGTTACCATTTACTACACGTTACTTTAACCGTTTTACTGCCGTCTCACGCAGTCAATGCGACACAAAAGCGACAAAATGTTAATTTTATAATCGTGATTTGTTTCTATAAAAGTTATCTGTTATTCTATTCATCCATTTTTTGTTAACAATCGTGTGAATAACACTATTATATTACTATCTGACAAACGCAATATAGAGAATTTTATGTCAGGCAAACCAGCGATTTCAAGGCCCTTAGAGGCTCGTAATATTTTTATCATATCTTCAGAAGTAAATTATAGGCATTCGATACTGATACGCCTTAATTTTGTGAAGCACGAATTAAAAGGAGCCTTCACGTATATAGAAATACATTTGGACCTTCCCCTCCCAGCACAGACACGATAGACACAAAATTTATTCCTCGTTCGCCATCTAAATAAGCAGTTTAATCGTGTTTTACATTTTAATCCCGCAAGGAATGTGTTAACAACTTTTTTTGTTAGTTGTACAATCGGATGAGATAGTTATTAACCTAAACTTAAGGATAGATGTACACTACCTTTCTCTTATTGCTAAAGATATGGGTGAAGGTATGTAAGTGTGTAAGTGTCTTTTTTCAATCACATCCACACCCAGATCAATATCCACCTACATCCAAGAATCCCTCCTCCATTATATAAAAGAAAAGAAGCATAGAATAGAAAGAATGTTATCTGTAGATAATATTTTTTCAAGTATCAAAAAGAAAAAGAAAAAGAAAAAGAAAAGGAAGTGTGAATAATATGATCGCTTACAGTCGACAAAGTGCAGTTGCCACGATACCCACGCCCTCATATTTATTTTAACACGAAATTCTAATTGTAACTTACTCATTTGTTTCTAATATTTAGTTGAAAAAAAGTGCCATCTGGTTGTTGCATGTGTAGGAATAAAACATTGCGAACGCATCCAATATGAGTCATTCAATTACTGTTATCAATGGATAGCCTCGCTGGGAAAATATTTTATTGTTTACCGTTCTTTGTCCTCTTTCCTCAAGTGATTGATGTACAACGAATTAGAACATATCTCTAGTTTTTTATATTGTCATGTAATTCTTTTTTCTATTTTTCTATCATTATTTTGGTTCATTTTTTTCTCGCCTTTTTCTTTATCTAATATCATAACGAATTGTTGAAGGAATAAGAAGACCTACAAAGATTTTGAAACAATCGATTCATTGTACATTTATGGTTTACTGAGGGTGTGGCTGTGGGTGCAAGACAGATACTGTATACAAATTCAGAATCACACCCAACCGACAC
>CAJNOI010000079.1:330364-384105 GCA_905250115.1 Adineta steineri | reverse complement strand
CCGAGCATCAATAAAGGAAAGAGAATTCCCTTGATTATGAGTGAATAATAACTTACTAATGTTAAATAGATGCCTGGCTGAAAATAGCAAAGAACAACACCCGGTGCAAGTTGTAATATGTTTGTGAAAACTAATGAATGACTGTGAGCTAGTACCCAAAATAATGTCATAATAATGATACATATATAGGCAGAACGACAAGTACTGCGTTGTCTTGTTCGAGCATTAGATGACGTAAGTAATATTCGATCAATAGAAGCTAATAATAAATAAGATGGACCTAGTACATCGAATAGATACATTGTATAATAACGAATACGACAAATGATCAGATTATATGAGCCAGGATCTATGAAATAACCAGTCGCCAATATTGTCACTAGTATTGAAGTAAAGATTAATAGAAGATTAGAAGTATTATATGCTATTAAATAGATTGAACACGAATTTTTTCGTAGATTCTTTTGAGTGAAAACATTTAAACTGAGTGTGCAACTCACAATACCCAAAGCCATTAAAATTGGTCCACCATACATGTATAAACTTGTTTGAGCTATTGATAACGATGCGATAAAACTAGACTCTGAAGACATTATGTTGGATTTATCTAGAAGAAAAAACAGCAATATTCATTAGAGAATGTCCAGAATGTATCTATTTCACAACGTAACAAACGCTTATATAGGAAAGAGAATGAGAGAGAGAGAAGAGAGCGAACAGTAAAAGGTGAGATTAATATCGTCACAGTATTACATTGAAACACCTTACGTCAGTAATGTGTCGACTGACTGATAATGTAGTGGCAAAGTCCTTATATAAAAAGTGCATTATCATAATCAGCTTAGGGCTTTTAGCAAAATATAAATGAAAAAAATCCAATTATGAAACAATATAAAAAGTAAATGTAAAACTATTTGTTAGCGATATTAAAATGATATTGAGGATACAGCTGGTGCGGATATGAAAAAGTAAAGAAGCTTTTTTAGCATTTGCACCAAACATAAAAGTTCAGATTCTGACAAGACTAAAACGTACCAAGATTTACAACATAAAATAAAGTTTGAAACTCTTCAGTATAACAAGTAAAAGTGAATATTTGATTCGGTTCCTTCAGTATGAAGTCATAGACGATAGTGTCGTAATCTGGCTATCAGAAGATATTAACAAGGATACACACTCACGAGTTTCTCAATATATCTTATATAAACGAGTAGAACAAAAGAAAGAAAATCAAAAGAAAAAGAACATTTTGAGGGTTTGAATGAAGAAAGAGTGACAATATCGGCACACCATGCTGTTTAACTGTTTCTATAGATTAGTTACGTGTTTTAACAACATTTAAAAATTCATTTTCTTGTTTCGACATTTTGTACTAATTTCAATAATTTTTAAACTATTTTGTTAATTTGGTACTCAGTTGTCTATTTTTTTCCGAAGGACTGTTACTAGATGAACGTGATTGTAAAATGACTAAATTTGTTAAAAGTAAAACTCTCAGAATGACAATAGTTCAGATAAATTAGATGTTTCATTATTGGAAAGATAAAATGAACGAACTTAATTAATAATGATTGAAAAAATAGCCTGATAATCCCCGTATATAAGTATAAAGTAACTGATTAAACCCCAAAAGGGGTTCGACAAAGATGAACAGTATCCAGACACTGAAATAATTTTAAGTAATTAATTTTACAATAATAATCTTAACGAACGCTAGTAGTCATACACATTAACCTTTTTATTATATAAATATTCTATAATTAAAAATGTTCAAAGTAGATTTGTAATGAATCATAGTCAGTATTTTAATTGCTGTATAATTAGAAATAAAAATAGACACAGAAGTTCTTTTCACCTTTTTGCTCCGTCCATTTTTTTTAAATATAGAAATCGCTTCATACATCACTGTCAGCTTTGGTTATAGTCGAACGATAATCGATGAAGATTTTTCCTTTTGTTACTCATCTGAAATATCAAATACTACGGAATGATTGGAATCAGAGTTTATGCAATGTCTATCAGTTCAATAAAAAAGAAAAAATTTAAAATAAATATTAATAACTAAATTTGTTTTTTTTTCGAAATTGCCAAAAAGTATAATAGACGAAAAGTAGATTAACTATTTTCATTATAATTCAAATGAATGTATTTAATTTAATTTCAATTGGAGCATGTTTATATGCAATATCACTTTGTTTTGTTCGTCGTTTTCATACATCGATTCATTTTTTAACTTTTAATGTATGTATTGATTTATTAATTTGTTGGACCTGTTCGAGAATTTATGTAATATGAAATCAGGGTGTGGGTGTGGGTGCGCGTATGAAAACTGTATTACCTGACACCCACACCCTCAAATATCATCAAAATCTAATCGGTAACTTTATTTTAATAATGTTTATTATTACGCCTTCTAAACGTGTTTCTAATGAACCTAACACTTTTCATGTGAAGAGAAGGGAGATAATCAAATTCATTGAATTTCAGTTAGACAAATGTCTCGCAATAATAATGTTATCATTAACTATTCTGCTCACTTATATCAGTGTCATTATTACATGAAATGGAAAAGCATCGTTAAATTAGGATGGATGTGTATGACACAACCACACCCTCAATAACATTGACTGGTTTTATCCGATCTTTTGTAATTTATTAGTCAGAGTTTTTCTAATTAAAGCTTTCAAAGAAGAATCACTCCAAATAAACTGGTAATCCACTTCGCACCGACTGATCACAGGCAAAAGCAATCCGTAAGCTGTTGACGGCATCTTGCAGGTGGTCTGTCAAATCGAGATCTTCATGGATAGCCTTGAGAAAATATTGTTGTTCGCGACTGCACAGCTCTTGATGATTCGGCTCGTCCTGCATATCAATCCAAGTATCGTTCTGTATGAACTGATTAACATCATTGAGTGCAGCATGGTGTACTCGTAGACATTCAGCGTTGGTATGTAGATCTACATTGTCCGATTTTCCATTGGCAACTGATGTCTTGGCGACGATGGATACAGAACCTTTCGGTCCAATTACGTCTTTCACAAAGAAAGCGGTTTCGCTCATCATTGGACCCCATCCAGCTTCGTACCAGCCTACCGACCCATCCGCGAATCGAATTTGCAACTGACCATAGTTATAATGGTGCGTCGGTATATCATCAGTTAGCCGTGCCCCAATAGCATTAACTTGAACAGGCTTTGAACGAGTCATCTGGCACATTATGTCTATGTAATGCACTCCACAATCGACAATGGGACTAAGACTTTTCATTAAGTTTTTATGAACAGCCCACATGTTTCCATGACTTTGTTGATTCAAATTCATTCGCATCACTAACGGTTTACCTAATTCTTGAGCCAATTCCACAAATTTTTTCCACGAAGGATGGTGACGCAGGATGTAGCCCACTACTAATTTTTTTCCAGCTTTTTCGGCAGCTTCCACTACTCGCTTGGCACCCTCTACTGTATCAGCAAGAGGCTTTTCAATAAACACATGACAACCATGTTCAAAAGCCATAATAGCAAAGGTTTCATGCGTGTCAGGATACGTAGAAATACAAACGGCATCTGGCTTGGTACTGATCAATGCAGTATTGACATCGTCGAACAGAGCATAGTCACCGCCTAACTTCTCATTGAGTACGTCTTTGCTTTTCCCAGTAGAGACCAAACCACAAATTTGGACTTCAGGAAGCAGCGAATAAGCCGTGGCGTGCGCTGCACCCATATTTCCACATCCAATAACAAGAATACGCACTATATTCGACGGACTTGACATAGTTGATTTCGCTGGAATACTATAATAAAAGAGTCATACATCGTACTTGACAAAATCCATTCTTTTACTGACTACATTCTAAACAGAATTCATTTTCGAACTACATCAGTGAACACAGCAGGAAATCTTCAGATATTTTACAACGCAAAAATATAGAATTCCGACTTTTCTAATCTCAAAACATTTGTTTTCTTTTATATTTAATCTCGTCAAGATCCTCATAAAAGGATAGTCACACCATTTCGATACTTCAGAGAATAAGTTTCTGAAACTAATGGGTACAACTTAAAAAATTTTATACTCACAACTTAAGCTATTTTAGACTATCAAAGTATCTTAGATATTTGTATGAAGTGGGTATCGAAGTTTAATGATAGTTTCAGGTATAGATCTGCTTACCCCGAGAGATACTTCTATATCTTCGCTGCCGAATGATGAAAAAATGAAGATCTTACGTACTTTCTACGCAACGTTATTCAAAAATGATGGAGTGCATGCTTTTTCCAAATAGACACAAATCAATTTTCATAAGTTCTACTGATCGTTACTCACTTATTTGTGACCCAAATCCACAGGTATTGTAATAATTCAGTTTACGCAAAAGTATAAGAAAAAAGTTTCACAACCTCTTTGTAGAAGTATATGAAAGAATTAAGACACCAGTAAGTTTATCAAACATATTCAAGTATACTCATTGTGCTTGATAAAGTAAGAAGAAGAGATAAGAAAATTACTTTTCTTTCTTTCTATTGCATCTGTATGCGCAAATAAGACGTGCGTATAGATATAATAAGACAAGCACAAACGATTCTTTCTAAGGGTGTGGGTGGATGTCTGTTTTTCAACCAATCACACCCACACCCTATATAGATGTATATGACAAATGGTTATCATTTTGAGAAGAATTTATCTTTTGTTTAGTTTTAAAATTATAGTTTTGATAAAAGAAATCTTTTGTTTCATTTAGAAATAAATTAAATTGGGTATTTTTATAATTAGAATTTCTTTATGATCACTTCATTTCACACCCTTCAACCATAATTGATCAAATAAGATATGGTATGGCTTTCAATCAACTTTGTTGGTCCTTGATCAAAGTAAATACATATGAGAACACTTTTTAATGATATATTCTTAATTTAGTATCTTTTTCATAGTTTTGATTGTAATTGTACTAGTAATATATTATAAACAATTTAGAAAAAGACTACAAAAATTCAAAATAAATCAATCAAATGATAAATAAGTATGTTTAAAAAGATTTAAAACTAAAGAAAAGAATAAGAAAAAAATAAAGAAGCATAAAAAAACAGCCGAGTCGATCATACTGCTCTTGTTAAATGAATTATTCAACTAAAATAAAAAGAAAAGAGAATAAGATGTATAAATTACAATGATCAAATATGTATACTTAAAACATCTTCGCCCATATTGTAAGCTAATTTTGTTACTGACAAACAGTCGTTGACAGCATATTGAACCATAGATAAAATTTTACCATTGGAACTGTTGTTACTGATTGATAGATCAAGACCACAACTCCAGATATTTAATGTTTGATCTTTATTTAAGAATTGTTGATATGTTGAAGCAATAGCACACTGTAAAGCCCATAATTTTTGGCCTCCATACTCATTAAAACAAACAAGACCACAATGCCATTCACGAAATTTATCTTGTAAATTAATTCTAATTGGTTTTTCTAATTGACTGAATGCAAAAAGCCGACATGGAGCAAATCTCTTTAGTTCATCATTGAGATCTCCCAGGAATAAATGATATTTCCTTTTTGAAACATGTATGTAAATATAACGCGACATAACCATAATATAAGTGAATTTTCATTCTTTGGTAAATGGCAAACTTCAATTAAAATAATTGTAGATATTTTATGAATAAATTCAATTTGAATTAAAGCTGGCCGATATATATAAATGTCTGATTCAGTATCAATAGTAAACTGTTTTGTATTCTTTGCTAATTCAATCAAATCGTGTAATAAATTAGTATCTGTCCGTTGGTTAATAAAATAAATTTGATAATCATTCAGTGAAACAAACGTTAAATAAGTAGATAATCTTTTATTTCGTTGTTCTCTATTAATATGTCTTTTTCTTATTGATGACCACACTACAAACAGTGAAGAATAATAGATTGAGGGTGTGGGTGTGGGTGTGGGTATATAATTAATATATAATCAACACCCACACCCACACCCTCAAAATAAAAAAAACAAATATTTTTGTTAATATACCATTGTAGTATAAATTTTTGTTGTTTTCTCTTGAATATTTTCAAATATTGAAAGAGCTTCATGAACAAGTCCTGAATTTGAACATGCATTTAAAATACAAATTTGAGTTATTTCATTAATTAATTCTGATGAAATTTGTTGATATAGTTCAATTGCTTGAATACCCATCCCATTTAAACCATAAGTATTAACTAGATTTTTGTGATGAATTATTTTTATTAAAATTAAAAATAAAAATAAACTCATTGATGCATATGCAAATTGATTTGATTGCGATACATTTTCAAAAATTTCTTTTGCTTTATCAATCGATCCACATTTACCCTGAAACAAGAGTTTTAATAATAATATGTCATATTAAAAGAAATGTTCTTTATAAACTTGCCCACATATCAATTAATGCTATTTGAATATGATTATCAATAAGAAAATGTTTTGAAATTTGTTTTATTATCGATTGAGATAATTCATAATTACTAATTTGAGATAAAGCTTTAATAACACAAATATAAACAATTAAATTATCTTTAATTTCATTTAGTTTCATTTGAGAAAATAAATCTAATGTTTTCTTAGGATTATTTTCTTTATTATATCTATTCATTAAAACTGCATACATTCCTGAATCTTTCTTTATTGATGTATCAAATAATGATTGAGCATATACTAAATCATCACATTTAACTAATGCATCTAATAAAAAAGTTAAAAGACGACGATTTGAATAAAATGATTGTGGAATATTTTGAGAATTTTTTTTTACTAAATTCAACGCTTCATTTGATCCTAATTGAGCACATGCATTACATAGAAGAATATAATTAATATTATTAGCATTTGGAATTTTATTAAAAAGATCAATTGTTTTATTTGCTTGATTATTTTTTATATAACTTTAAAAAAAACAAATAAGATTTTTAATAAATAAATAAATGAATGTAACCTTTCATCATTGCTCCATATATTTCTGAATCTTTTGTTATTGAAGAATTAAATAATAATTCCGCATATGATATATCACCACATGTCATTAATGCATCTAATAAAGAAGTTAAAAGACGTGGATTTAAATAGAATGATTTTAGAATTTGTTTTGAAACTTTTTTTTACTAAATTTAATACTTTTTCAGTTCCTAATTGAGCACAAGCATTAAATGAAATAATTATATTAACTTCACTAGGGTTTTGTATAGTATTGAAAAGATCAATTACTTTATTTGGTTGATTACTTTCAATATAACCTAAAGAAAAGAAATTTAATTTAAATAAATTTTTTCAATCCAAACATGTTTACCTTTCATCATTGCTCCATACGTTGGTAATACTTTCTTTGATATTCTATTAAATAATAATTCAGCGTTTTTAATATCACCACACTTCATAAATGCATCTAATAGAGAAGTTAATAGATAAGCATCTTAATAAAATCTTTTTGATTAAATTCGATTCTTTATTTGCTCTTAATTGAGCGCAGGCATTGAATAAAAGACTTAGAATAATTTCATTAGGTTTTTTTAATTTTATCGAAAATATCAATTGCTTTATTTGGTTGATTAGTTTTTGTATAATTTAAATGAAAAGATTTGATTTTAAATATAATTATAAATATAAAAATGATGACCTTTTATCATAGCACCATACATTGCTAAAGTTTTATTTGTTGTCTTATCGAATATCGATTGGGTACGTGGCACATCATTACATTGCACTGTATTAGAAATAAATTTACAAAAGAAAAGAATTTTCCTCTCAAAACTTACTATATAAATGAATTAATGATGTTGATATATAAGAATCATCTTCTATATGTGATGAAATGAGATGATGAATAGTTTCAGCGCGTTGAAGATCTTTTAGATGAGTACATGCTTTTAAAGCTTCAGTTATAATCATACTTGAAAATGTTTCACTTTTGTTTTTCTTATATTGATCAAATAATTCGAGAGTCTTTTGAAATTGTTTATTATCATTCAATAATTTCATTTTTTTACCCAAATAAAAATCAGATTGAATAATTAATGAACGTTTTGTAAAAACTATCAGATATGATAAACGATAATTATTAATTTAATTATCATGAAAATAATTTATTTTATCAATTAATGCAAATTAAAATTAATTAAACAGATCGAAATGCTTTCCTTTCTTTAATCTATTGGATATGAATATGAAGCCAATTAAAATAAATTTTTTACACTTAATAGATAGCGTCATCTATTTCTAATCAAATTCTATAAAAGATAAATATATACAAGTTTCCCAATCGACGAAAACAAAAATAGATTCTTTTCTTTCAATTGATAAGTTCAATTAGATATACCCGAATCAAAAAATTCGACGAGTCAACTAAGTTTTCTGGAATTCTTCCACTAATTATCTTTTTATGGCGAGAGTGAATATTACACCTACATCCTGCTCATTCGCAAATCTTTAAATGTAAAATCATAATGAAAAAATTTGTATGGCGAAATTCTTTGATAGTTTTATTTCACAAAATTGTATCTAAGTCTATCAATATATGAAGACCAGAAATGATTTAATTAGAAAAAAATGAGTTACAATCACACAAAAGATCGAAAAAACACTGAACTATTAGGAAAAATAGTCATACTGTTACGGTGGGGGCAAATAATTTTATTGGTATTTTATCATATCCTTATGCCAGTAGTAAATATTAGAATAAATACGACCAAATACATATTCATGTTGGTCATACTACCAGTATTATATGACGTTCTCATTCCACTAGTACTACAAGATCCACGTGCGGTATTCACGAATGATATGTAAGAATTATCTTGACCTAATTGGAGACGAATTGTTTCTGTAGACCATATAAGAAGTGTTTGAAAGGTTGAGGGCATTGATAGTGTCAGTGTAGCAGTGGATGAAGAACCAGTACATGCACCGGTAACACTACCTGAAATTTGTAGTTGATTACTAGTTATTTGAGAAAAAAACACTTGATTAGTATAACAACAACAAATGCTTGTATCACATGCATTATCCATCTGATATGTACCTATCCAGTTAGGTGTAGAAGAGACTGTTCCTATTTAAGAAGAAATAGAGAAAAAAACGAATAGATACATAAATCAAATAAGAGAAAATATTTTTTAACAACAGTGAACTTATCGATCATCCATTTGTGCTTTATCTTGATAAATAAGGAAACTCGCTCAAATACTTTTTGATATGAATATTTTATAGTGAAGTTTTATCATTTGTTTACACTTACCCAAACCACATTTTCTGGTAATAATACCAACGGGAACTGCAATAGCAACGATAAGTATAATACCAATTAATAAACCAATACCAAGTCCAATCAGACATTGTTTTGAACAACACTTAGAACGCCTACAAAAATTGAAAGAAAAAGAAGAAAATTTATTGCAAGAAATGAGATGCGATCAAGTTCAGACATGGTCAATAGATCGTTTACTAAGTTTTCTACATCGTAGTTTCATCTCAGAGTTCAAGTGTTTTGTTATTTAATTCTGTTAGTAGTAAAAGAAAGTTAGAGATTCACCGTTCAGGCTTTTGATGTGTTTGATCAATTCTTCTCTCTTCATGTTGATTCTCTCGATCATATGCTATTGTTCGTATTGGTTCAGATCTAATGTACCGTGGTTGGAAGTCGTCGAAAGTATCAGAAACTATTTCAGTGTGATACTCATTGGTGTTATATCTATTTGATGCTTTCATTGTAGTTGTGTTACTAAAATCAGTTTATCAAAAAGTTGTTACAATATTTATTAAGATGTTTATAGATTTTCAAAGAAGTGTTTGTGTACACTAAGGTAGATATACTGAGTTGACGAGTAAATATAAAACAGATATATTGATTCAACACTAACTTTATGTTACAAATCTTTGCTGTCATTAATATTAGTGTATCAACTAGTGGAAGAGCGAAGTATATACGTATATATTATATTTAGATTGTCATACTACATGTTATTATAATATTATGCTTCTCAGTACTCAGTAATATGATTTCAAATCTAACATGATGTATTGTACATTTATATAATGCTTACCTTATTTTTATTTTCGTATATTTGCCGTCAATAATGGAAGGTGCCTCGGTCGATCGTACACACAGAGTAAATAAATAGTCGATTTTCTTTTTTTCTTTTTTTTTTCTTATTTGAGTGAGGAAAAAAACAAAGTGCAAAATTATATACTGAAAAAGTACATTGATGCCAGAGAAGAGAACGGCCGTTAGTATGCAAATGTGATTCAGGTATAGTAGTATGAGTAACTATTGTTTTTTATCAAAATAGTACACTCAAATAAGAACTTGAGAATATTTCTAATGCAAATGAGAAGAGAATACATGCTGTGAACGCCAAAGGAATCCATAGAAGCATAATAGTCAAACGAATACGATTTTTATATCAAACTTTCATACATTACCTCATTTTGATAGGCTAATAAAAAGTGTGGATGTGAGTGTAAAACAGATACAGTATATACCCTCACACCCACACCCAACTATATAAACATGTTCAATCGATCAAATATTAAAGACAAAAAGTCATATAAATAACGAATGAAAGGAATTATACGACGTTGAAATAAAAATTCTGCCTCTCCGAACATTTCACATTTGTTTTATTAATACCATCATATTTGACGTATTATCTAGCTAATTATTAAAAGACTCAAAATTGATTACAATAGAAGTTCGGAATCTATTGAAATCTTTTTATGTTATAAAGGATAGGTTCTAAGAATGTGTATGAAAAAGATTACGTTGTTCTTTCATATAGAGACTGACTTTATTTTTGTTTCAATTATATGTGAAACGTTATCAAATATCTCTTTCTCGCAGCATACATATAACTGTATATTTTACAATTATTATTAGTAGAGTTATTTTTATATATACTTCAATAGTAACTATGTCAACAGCAACGAAAATTTGAATTTTACGAAACCCTGATGAAAGTCACACAATTTGTGACGTAGTCAAGATAGTTTCGTATAGATGTTTATTTTATTCAATTCAAAATTGTATCGTTAGTTTGTTTGAAAAAAGCAGCTATGGACTAAGAGTAAACGGGAACTTTTGCTTTGTCTTTTCATTCTTCCATTTCTTTCAACTCCAATAACTTTATTTGTTATTAAAGGATTTGAGTGTGGTGGTACGACTGTTTTTTGTCTTAACACACATATTTATTATATTTTTTAGAAAATAAACATTTTAATTTAACGGATCAGTCATTTTTTTTCATATGAAATGAATAGAATATTATTATTTTATGTATTTTATAAATGTTTATTTTGTATTATTATTCTTAAAATTTGACAACAATGATTATTAAAATTATTAAATCAATCTTTATTTTTCAAGTGAATACTCAATCCTTTATAATATAACTTAGAAATCTGCTATTCTGCACTACATTTATTTATTTGACTCTAACTTTGATTAGATTTAACAATTTTTGTTTAATTGTATTTCACTTTATTCATTATAGTATTTGAAAATATCTTTGAAGTACCTTTTTGCGATGATCAATATTACATGTCTACAGAGACATGAAGTATTTTTCTTAAAGAATTAATCGTTATGTAAGATAAAAGTATTTAAATTTAGTTTCGCATATCAATAATATATATCAGTCTTTGATATCTTCATTATACTAGAAATTCAACTATAATGATTTTGTCGTTACCTTAAAAAAATATTTTTTTAATATAGATTTTATCTACCATTAAAGTTAGAATTAGATATAAAGCTTTGAAATTTATGCAATTTATGTATGAAAATAAAATATTATTATAGAAAACCTCTGTATCTAATAATAAGAAGAAAATATTACAAAATATAAACAAATGACTGATAACATATATAGTTGTGACCATGATATTTTATATGATTACAAATAATAAAAAATATTATTGTTTCACCTACTTATTTCACTGACGCATTAATTGTCGATAAAAAAGAATAATAGTGTTAATATATGATTTCTATTTTTAAACGATTTCTTCATCGATATTTGTTTTTGAATGTATTTTTAATTTATGATCAATCTCAGATCATTTTGTTTTTCTTCACATATCTATTCATCAATATGATATCGAGAAGAAAAAAAAAATTTCATCTATATCAATATTTGAATATCATTACTATGTGTATAGTTCACAGAGGGCATAATTGAATTTTGACTTGTTGAGAAAAGAATATATGAAGATGAAGTATTAAATAATGTGCATTACCAAAATATTATAAAAATAACTACAGAAATAAATAAAAAGTTTATTTTAATTTTTTTATAATACAGTCTACAATCAATCCTTAGTAGTGGCGTAACCACTGAGACAGCTAGGGGGAGCTGAGCTCGTTCTAGAATGTCCCGAGCTCCCCCTAGAAAATTTGAACGACAATTAGAGTGAACGACTAGTGACGGAACCAAGAGGCATTAGGGGGAGCTCAGCTCCTCCTAGACCGAAATTCTTGCTCCGCCACTAATCGTTAGTTAGTACGTCAATTAGTTGAATTTTCTTAACTAAAAAAAACTTATGTCCGGATCGATTTAGTCACAATTAATAACAAATAGTCTTTTTCATTGTAAAACATTGGAATTGAGTATTATTGTATTCGCACCATTGTTTGATAATATTCTGTTATACAACGTGGTCCCAGACAAGGATCGCAGATCATTTGTTGTCTATAACAGCATACAGGAATACATATAGGTGGTAGTGAAGGGCAGCAGAAATTCATATTTTGACCAGCACCAGTGTTGAATATAGCTTGAATCATTTTTGTATTTGTCGATAAAATAATCACAATTAGACAAGAATGTAGTTACTATCTTCAGATGACAGTATACAGGTGAAACGAGAGTTATTTATATACTTACATTTGTTTATGAAAAAATGCAATGAAGCATAAACATTGTTATTTTGTTTTTTTGTACTCTATAAAAATCCTTATTGTTATTAGTGATTGTAAAATGTAAACATGGGGGTGTTTTCCTACAGTACTTACAACGCATGACTGACGAACAGATCAATTACTAAGAAGGTTGTGATTAATTTATATACGACCGATCAGAAAAAAAACAATACTCCTTCATATATTTTGTCGACAAGCCATACAGTCATAAAAATACCTCAATATGATCGACAATTCAACTACTGATTCAGTTATTGCAAAACGATCAAAAAATAAATACTATCACATAACATAACATTATTAAACTATTCTTTATTTACTTTTTTCTTTTACTAATCGAATGCTGAAAGATGTAATATTAACAAACAAAGATTATCAAAAATAGTTTGCTTTTAATATAACAAAACAATTTTTGAATTGCAAAAATTATGATAAAACAATGTATAACAAATAAAAATTGTATAGATATTTGATCTAAAGACATCAACGTTATTATTTCATTTTCTATTTCATAAAATAACGTCTTTGCATGCTCTCATGTATTTTGATTACATGAAAAATTATAGAAACATATGGTTTTAGATTTCAATAAAAATAAAATAATAGAATATCAACATGATGTAGAAATTAAAGATAAAATCTTCAGATCAGATGATCATAAATATCGATTGTTCCATGTCAAGTCACGACGACGAGCTTCCCGAGAACTCGCGAAAAAGCGATCCATCGAAGCCATGATGATGATATAACGAAAAATAGACACAAACAAATAGAACATATAGTAACGGATCTTACAGTTCCAGACAGATCCGTTAACATTAATACCTTAGCCGTATTCGATCATTCGAATGAAAACGGACAAATTGAAAGTGAAAAGTTGTGAAAAATTAGAAGCGAAGAAGTACATGGCGCAGGGACTTTTGCGAAAAGCTGGTTGATAAAAAACAGCACAAGTTAAAGCCGATCCAGTATTGCCAATGAGCCACATAAGACCTAGACCATATTGTGAAATGATTTGATTCACAAGATTAATGAGAGCAATCATATCAGCCTGATTGTCTTTAGCGATGATATTAGTATTGTTCATTGAAATGTTACTCATCTTTTACAAAATCTATCGAGAATAAAAAAGAGAAAGATGTAAATATGTTGTTTCATGCGGCTTTTGCAACTTCTCTAGTATTTGTATTTCTAAACCGTGTAAGCTTGTTAAATATATACTAAATTACATCGATTCAGATATAGATAAATAAGAAGATTTTGAAAATGTTTGACTGGTACAAAAAAAAAGAAGGAGTCAAAGAAAAAATACGACACCTTTTCTGTTTCAAGTCAGGATATTAGAATAAAATTTATTCGAGCAATCGGTTGCGTTTTCTCTATAGACTGTTCTTTCTGAAAATTGTTGAAAAGTAACTTGACTATTTTCGATATCGATATGTGCACGAGCGCGAGTGGATATGAGTATTTACTGTTTACTATCCACATAATAAAAGTTAACATTAAATCAAACTGATTATGTAATATATGAACGGCCATGAGCTTTACTGTTTGATGAGATGTTCAGGGGTGGCCCGAGTCAGCCAACATTGGGGGGGTGTAACGAAATTTTTTGAATTTTTGTGGGGTATATCATCATCTTTGATCAAAAAACCTAAGAAGATTTGCCGATTTTGTTGAACAAAAAATTGAAATTTTCGAAGATTGAGGGGGGGGGGTGTTACACCCCCGATATCCCTCCCCCGGTCGCGCCACCCCTGCAAATAGAAATTAAATGAGAATATAACCATACGTTTAGTATTCTATCACATTTACATAGAAATATTGCGAGTCAATAAGATTAATATTGATACTCCATAGTAATCCGATGTATTATAGTAGACGAATAAAACTTTCTAATAAATTATACAATTATAAATATTTAAAAACATTCTTTCGATAAATACACAATCTTCGATTATACTTTTTTTGGTTTGTAAGAATTAAAAATTTTTTTCTTATAACAGTAATACGATAGATAAGCATTGCTTTTAATCTGAGTATTCCTTTTGAAAACATTACAATTAATGTTCTAAGGAGCGTAATAAGAACTTTAATACATATAAAATTCATTCATTTTTTTTTAGAACAGAACAGGACGTTGTATTAGATGAAAAAGTTTTAAAAAACTACTTAATGTAGATACTGAATGACATTATAGGAAACGATGCTTAAATTTTCTATGGATATTATTGATACATTATGCCATTATAGAGATAATATTTTTTTGTAGCAACATTTGGTTGTAACCAACCAGAAATATCTTTCAATAGAGTTAATGGAGTATCGTAAAAATGATTTTCGATTAGTATATAAATCTTAATAAAATCTATTGTAGAAGAAAATTAATAAAGAATACTTTTTCTCTTATAAATAATCGAAAATTTCATTATGCTTGAGATAATCATACTATAATTTTTCTACAATTCAACTTCCGTTCTTATTTAATTCTAATTTTAACCCCCAAGCAAAAATATTCAATTACAAGCATTATTATACTATCAGTTTTTTTTTCGGTAGACATTATTCAATTATTTTCTCGAACCAAAGGTGCATAAACAATCAAAATTTCTATTGAAATTCTTGTAATATAATTTTCATAGATTACATATGCATTTGTTTTTTTAAGTTTAATTTATGATAAGTTAAAAATTTCTTTATTATTTCTATATGATATTCTATTATCGATGAAAAAATTAAAAGTAAATAATCATAGATCAAACAAAATGACAATGAATATATTCGATGCAGAAAATAATCATAAGGGAAAAATACAAGGAAATTGATAAACAACAAAACAGATTAAAATCATAACCGGAAATGAGAAATAAGAATATTTTGAAGATGAATTACATAGATTACTAGTACATTTACATAAAGACATTCCAGTTCCTTGTGTATCTGATTGTTGACATTGATCATTCGATGATCCACTATCATCATTTAATGGATTAGGACCGATATTTGGTACATTGACTAAAGCAATAAGATCATTCATACATCCACGTTCTTCTGATGCTTTACTAATTACTTAAAAAAAGAAAGGAAAATCTCGATATTAAATTATTAATCGATAAAATTTTACCTAGTTTGAAACAAACATTCGAAGGACAATCAACAGGTGTCATTGAACATGTATTATCTGAGCCTACACAACATTGAATTGAATTGACAGTATATAATTTTGAAGCTATTTTATTACAATTAAAAGTTATTTTATTATAACAAAAAAAGAACTAATAATATAACTTACATAATAAAATAAAAAATAAATAAATAAATAAATAAAATTTAATCACCAACATTTTTGTAAAAAAGAATAATTTCTATTCATTATTATTCCTGAAAAATAAGAAAACGAATAAATATTATAGAAATAACAAAATTCAACAGTATAAATATTTTCTATCTTAAATAGCCGTTTCGAGTACATAGTATTCTACTTTTTTTATTGCAAATAACTATAAAAACTTGTTATTCATACAGCGTATTTAACACTCAGGCTTTCCATTATATTAATTACACATAATATATATAAGAGTATGTTTCTTTTCTGTTCATTTATTAGATAAAAAGAAATGTCTTTTACATTTATTTCTACTCTTAGTAAAAAATAAATGTACTCAAAAAAGAATCTTCTCGTTTATTAAATCAAATGTATAAAAGTTCAATTCGTTATATATTAATAATTAAATAATCTTTTTTTTTCTTTCTTTCTTTCTTCCTTTCTTTCTTTAAATAAATAAATAAGTAATGAAAAACATCAAGAAAGATTTTTTTTTCTTTTCAAAAAAATTTCAACATAAATTAGGTTGATGAACCAATTTTTAATTATTTCATATACTTATTTAAATTGTTTTTTTTTCTTAAATAAAAAAGGTATTTCATTAATATTTTTACAGTTGGAAAAACGATTATTTCTAATAGAATTTATTATTTCTCTCTTGAGATTTTCTATAGAATGATAACATATCTTGTTTTTGCAAATAAGAAAAAAAAGATAGTTTGTTTTTTTACGTGAATTTATTAATTATACTATCGAAATTAGTATTGATTTTTAAAATAAAAGAAATGTGATCTATATTGATGTTATATTAAAATATAAGCTTTGACGTAAGTGATTGCTGTCAAAAAGAAGGAAGAAGAAGAAGAAGAAAAAAAATTCCATTTCATCTATTACAGTTGCTTTCTAAAGTCTCATGAGATTAACATGACTTGAATGTTATTTGCCACTCATAGATATCTCTCTTTAGAATATTAGGACAAGTGAACTATCGAGTATACATCTGTTTCTTTACGTAGGAAGAAACAAAAGTCGTTTGTATTGTTTCTCTACTTTCTTCTTATTAAATCTCTTACATGTTCTTTTTATTTCCGCTTTCTAAAAATAGTTTGCCAATTCTTTACGCTCTTATTTTTCTTATCATGTATTCAGACAATATGTATCAATTGAGATGATAAAAAAATATATACACTTCATGACATAAAATTAACACAAAAATAAATCTAATCATACATGAATGGTCAATAAATCCACTAGGCTTTTTTTGTTACCATTTGTATATCAATATTCAAAAATCGTTTCAAACCAATAATTAAAATGATAGCGACAATAGTTATATATATATTGAAGAATCAAAAAACAAAATAAAAATAAACTGGAAGAGCAAATGAGAGTTGTAAGAAAATTTGTCGCCTATATGTTATGTTTTCTGTTCCGTCTCTCATTTTTTTTTCTTGTTGCCTTACTCTTTATATCTCTAAAACTATGTGCTTGGTTGACAAGCAAAGGAAAACAATCAAAATAATAATAGTAATGAAAAAAGAAAAGAGAAAGAGACGGAACTGCCGTCGGCTGTAAGATTCATAATGAGATCGGCTAAGAATTAAAATGAGGTATGATAGACCTCGTTAGTCAAGTCAATAGTTAGTTTTATTTCTTTTCTTTTTGTTGTTGTTGAGTTGAATAATTTCGTTTCATTATTTTTTCTCTTCTTCTTCTTTTTCTATAGTAATATGTTCTGATCTGTAGACAAAAGAAAGAAAAAAACATCTTGATCATCATTGTCTTTAGTAAACGAGAAGAAAAATCGTCTTAATACAATCTGTCTTCGAGAAAAGAATTAACAAGATACTTCTATTTTCTTTTAACGATATTTATATCTATCTATATATATATATAGGTTAACTATATTCCCATTTTTTAGTTGTCATTTGGGTATTACTTATACGAGAAAATAAGATGTATTTTCGTCCGAAAAAATATTTTATGCTACTATTGTAAACAAGTAACGGATTGTTAACTCTATTTGTAGTATAATCAAGTTATTGACAGCTAACAGATGGATTTTCAAGGAAAATTGTATTATTATTATTGTGGGATAGTTTCGAGACATTCTCGATGGAAATAGACCGAATCTGACAATTGTTAGATATAAAAAAGAAATGAAGAAGATGTTTCAATTGAAAACAATTTATAAGAGGAAGAGAAGAAAACATCTGGTATTTAATTAGAATTTAAAAACAAAAATAAGAATTATTATACATGACAATTATCTAGTTTTCTAATTAAAATAAGAATAGTGATTGAATTATATATATATATAAATGAAAAAAACGGATGCCGTAGAAGTTTAATAAAAGCGGAAAAGAATCAACAGTTTGTTTTGTTGAGAATACCTTGACTTTAAGAATCATGTTAAGAATAAAGAAAAACGTTTGCTCTATACTTACGTTATTTAACAAAGAATGATAGTCTCTCTTTAGTTAGAATGTCGGAGTTGTGTGATTTTTCGGTCAGAAAAGAATGCCATTCTTTTTATCGGCATCATCATCTCATTTTGTTCACTCTCTTTCTTCTCCGATTCCTCTCGAGAGAGAGAGAAAAAGAAGAAAACGAAGGAGCATCTTTTTTCCTATTTTTGACGTATGCAAATGCATTGATATACATCTATATATATATATATATATACAAATATGTCTTTGATGAGTTTCTTTTAAGATTTCATTAGAAAAAATTATATTTGAAATTAGTTTCTAACAGAAATTTAATACATATCTTTAATAAGAAATGGAATTATTTATTTATTCTTTTGTTTTAATATTCAAATAGAAAAAAACAAATGATAATAATAAGAAGAATTCTTTATTCGATTAATATCAGATATGTGAGAAAACGATTGAACAAAAAAAGAATGATCTACTCATCGTTCAATTCTCGTTATTATCATTAAAAGAAGAAGAGAAAAAGTCACCGGAAATCATAACAGGATGTATCTCATTTATACTAAGCAATATGATAATAAGTTTAATAAGCACGAAGTTCAAAAGTAATGTTTTTAGCATACAGAATTATTTGTATTAATTAAAATTCGTCTATTAATAGGAATTTTTTAAGAAAAAAAAATATGAATTGTGATTTTTTATATTAATCTGTCAATCATTTATACACATCAATGAATGCAGATTAATTGTAATTCATTTATATTAGATTTCTTTGAATGTGTAAAATAAGTTTGACATACGACATTTGTTCTTTTAACTATCAAATTACATATTCAAATATATTTTTATAATTATCTAGTGAAAGTTTTTTTAAATATTAATTATTTATTACAAGTATTGATTTTTGACATGTATTTTTTTAAATAAATTTAGTTAGATTTTATGTAATATATATTGAGATTTATTATTCTTTTCTGCTTCTATTAGTTTCATGAAGATGAATCGATTTATGACGATAGATATTAAAAGTGAATAGCAAAGAATAACTTATCTATTCTTTATTTGTTTATGTTATTATTGTCGAACTGATAAAATTCATTTCTTGGTAATAACTGATTGTTGACAGTAGAAAATAGAAATAAAATCTTTTAATAATATTCTCTGCTTATTCTATATTGATATTATTTTGATAGAAGAATATTTATTAATGTATTGTATTTATTAACTATTATTCAATACATTACTAAATAGTTTTCATCGTAACTGTATCCGGTGCAATTAATTATGATTTTTGTGTCTTGTTAGTTTCTAATTGACAGCATTCAAATAGTTGTTAATCAACGGCGAGTAAGGTACTTTTCTTGTTAAAAATATTTTATCGTTCGTTCATATACTACAATAGATGTTTGGTTTCCTCTTCTAATGTCTTCAAGGCTTTTTTTTCGATAATTTCTATAATTGTTCAAGAGTATTTCAATAAAATGAGTATTATATATATGTGTATTTATAATCAAAGATCGTCAAATAGAATTGATAAATCCTTGAACTAATGTAATGAACATGATTGATGATATATATGTAGGAAATCATTTATGAAAAAGTCAATAGGAAACAAATGATACAATAATTTTAGATCAATAGTTATTGCATTTTTCTATTAAAAAATTGTAGAAATTCCATAGATGATTAACTGTTCGTATTGTCATGTTCAGCTTAATTACATTTTGAAACTTTTATTTTTTATTGAAAATATAATTCAAATACTATATTTTATATACAAAATAAATTTACGATTGACTATCATTATCGATATATATATGCAAAATGGTGAATAAATAATCATATTTATGGATACATGGAAGTCATTGAGGAAGTAAATAACTATGTATATAAATAACGATGAGTTGGTTCTGTTTGCACTCGTTGATATGCGAACTAGTAGTTCTATTTATCGAAATCTTTCTCTCAAACTATCATGTATTTTCAAAGGTTCTGTAAATAAATATTTATTTTCTTAGCGGCCTTTTTTGTGTTCGTTAAGATTAAAGATGTGTGTGATGTTGTTACTGAATATTTTATGTCGTATAAGGCTCGCCTTGAGAAAACAGTAGTCTTAGTTTTTTTTCAAATAGCTGTACTAGAGGGCAAAACAACAGAGACTTCATGCATATCTATTTATATCTTCAAAAATCTTATGATGTCCCTTGAAGTGTTCTAGATTTTCTATAATGCGTATATTTCATGGAAAAAATCAAAGAAAATGTCATACTTGCATAGATATTGTTCTCCTACAAATGGTTAAAAGTTGATTCTTTCGTAGATCTACTGAAAAAAGTCTCAACTCGATTAAAATTAAGAACCATAATTATACAAACTCATTTTTTTATTTTGTCGTTCTCTCACGGAATATGATTTCATGGTTTGTTATATTGGTGTCATATAAAGATATATTCGAATAAAACATATTGTACAGTATGTATTAATGTATATCAAAGAACAAACAAAAAAAGGGATTATATGTATTGATAACTACTCATGCATACCAACCATGTACATTTTTGAACTGTTCAAAAAATGAAAGAAACAGAAAGAAAAATGTGACGCTTTATATTGACGGTAAGGTGAGGTTAAGCATTGCATATAAAATAGAATGTCATTAATAATGAAAAGTGAACTTTTATCTATGAGATTAAGTGTATTGACCTCTCTGTCGACTAATTAAAATCTAACAATTTCGAAACGATAATATAGTTAATTATTGTACGTTTATTTTACTTTGATATTTGTTTAAATCCTTGCCAAAGAACGACCATCATATATTTTAAAATATTCATTCAGATAAAAACATACATTGATTATATAAAGATAAAATCTTTGAATATATCTACAAAAACATATATCCTCTCAAAATTTATAAGTGTTCACTTAATAATAATCCAGAGTACGAAATTAGAAGAGAGTTTTAATTCTAAATCGTCGTTTAGATGACAAGATAAACATATTTTCGAATTATATTTTACTTATTATACAAAATTACAGAACAACATGACTTACAGAAAGTATTTATTAGATATATTATTTTTGAAAGGGATTAGGTATATATGATAAAAATAAATTAGAAAATTGGAATATCTGTAACGTATACTAGGAAATAAAGAATGAAAAGTGAGCTAAGTAAAAACGAGTCGATATATTTTGAATATCTCTTAACGAATGTATGATGGTATAACTTATAAAACTATTATATGAATGAAACATATCACTTTCAAACATTCATACAATAGAATGATATAATAATATATCGAATAATTATTTTAGATTTAATATATCTTATATTAATAGTTTGCAACGAAATGGATGAATCGGTTACTACTGATAAAATGATAATATCTATCAATAACTGTGATAAAAACTGTAAACAAGATGGTTTATGTTCACAAAATTTTATGGAGACAAGCCAGAAAAATTTAATAGAAAGTACTGCATTAATTCATAAGAAACAAAAATTCAATGGTAAGAGATGGCATAAACTCTGTATTATAAATAACTGTGAGAAACAAGTTCAAAGAGATGATTTATGTTGTCGACATTTTACAGAAAAAAGAAGACAACAAAAAGTGGTAGGAAACATCGGAGTTATTCATATGAATCAAAAATTTAATGGATGTAGATGGCAACGAGTTTGCAGTGGCGATAACTGTGATAAATATGCTGTTAAAAATGGTCTATGTAGAAGGCATACACCACGAGATGCAAAAAAACCCCAATCATCTGCCAAATCAAAAAGAGTGAGAGTAAATAAAAATTCTACAAAAAATCATACAGAACATAACGCTTTTGATGATTGTAAGTTTTTCTTGTTCAGTCAATTCTATTTATTCAAACTTATTGGTATTTTACATATATTAGTAGACGATTCTCAAACAATACCACCACAACAAAATTTTCCAACAGATTCGGTTTCTGCACAATTCGAATCTCCACCGGATAGTATTGCAACTGTTGCACAATCAGACATTAGCAGATGTTCTATGACTTGCGTGTCGACAGGTAAATATCTCTCAATCGTTTTTTATCGATGATAGATTATTTAGGAATATTATTCATTCACATAAATATTAAATATACGAAACAATGACTTTATTTTAGACATACGTACTGATGCATCAGAGAGAACTGCAGATAACGAACATAGTGAAATGAACATGAAAAAATGTCAATATCAAATACCAACGAATGATGATCAAAAATGTCATATGCCAAGCACATATCAATGTTCTCATTGCTCATCTGTATTTTGTCTCAAACATGGTGCAAAACATCAAGAAGATGTGAAAGAAGAAATTAACTACTTATTAGATGAAACGCAGGTTAGGTATATATATACACAAAATATCAAACATACTATTCTTTTTTGAAGTTTTAAAAAAGAATATTTACTATAAATATAATAACTGCTCGTCTCAGAGTAAAATACGAGTGGGTATGTTTTTTAAATAAATTGATATGCTATCGGTGAGAGATATCCTGTTTTTCTAGAAGTTTTATATAGTAGTCATAGAAAAGTAGTTAGAGAAATGATTTTATGCATCTTCATCAACTCTATTCAGTGATGGAAATCGTAGTCTTTCATCTTATTCCTATCGAAACGTATTGGAAAAATACTCATCCACGCTCTGTTTCGAAATAAATGTTTCAACATTACAAACATTTCAATCTAGTTAAAATAACTCATTTTTTTCTTCATTATAGGAACTTATTGCTGAAATACCATCATTGAATATTGATAGTGGTAGAAAGAATTGTGAAGAACAATTAAACTATTGGATTAGAATGATGGTTAATAAACTTCAACAACAATATAAAGAATTTCAGATGGAACTTGATCGACTTCATAATTATATTGAAATGAATAAAAATCAATGGAAATCATCTTTGAAAGATCGAATGGAAACACAAGTTCGTTCGATATTACTAGTACAATTGGGATTAAATGAAATTGATGGATCAGAATTGACTAAAGCTCGAGATGAACTATTACGTGCACAAAAACTCTGTGATTTACTCAATAGTCAAGCAATAATCACAACATCTACTGCTGAAGATAATGAAATCGACTTATTTACACCTCGCCTATGTTTTTCAAACGTTATAGTCGATGGTTTCAATTGGATCTATGAAATTTTACCAAAACCGAATGCTGAAATTACGAAGTTAGATGTTGCTTTGTCAAAAATCAATAACATCACAACTGATCCATTAGTAACTTATTAACTTTTTAATATTTCAATTTTCTATATTACTTAATTTTGCATAGGTAGATAAAGAAACAATCGAAGATAATCATTTTGGAGATTCTGATACGTCTCCACTTGTATTAAGTAACACAAACCAATCCATGAATAGTAATAATAAACAGGTTTTCTAAACTTTTTTTTCTTATGTACATCTTATAACATATTTACTATGTATCTCTTAAGGTTGATTATTCTCCAATTGAATCGACAATGAATAATACAAACAAGTAATATAATCATTGTGTTATAAATATAGAATTTTATTTAGTTTTATTTTAGTTCCAATAATCTTTCAACAAATATCGAAAATCAAAGTAAAATATAAACCGATAGTTTTATTAGATATAATTATGAATATACTTTTTAATTTTTTAGAATCAAATTCAACATCATGGTTATTTCAGTATCATCAAAATGATCTTGAACAAATTATTACAAATCCTGAAAATCATATTGAATTAAATTTAACTTCAAAAAATCTAAATTGTTCAGATATGAAGATTGTTAGTCATTATGCTTTACAAAATAATAAAGTATGTTAATTAAATATTATTATTTTCATACCTCACTTTTTTCCTCAAATATATATTATATACTTAAGTTTATTCAAACGTAGTGACGGAGATACTGCTTTCTTTCTATATAAATAAAGCGTCTTTTATTCGATTGTTTTATGCTACAAAACTTAGTCTCATAGACGTTTGCTTTTTTTCAAAATCAATTACAATATATGGGTTCATTATCTATGAAAAAATTATTTTTTCTCTGAGATCACAGTTTACTTTTTCAAAATATTGTTCGTACTGGAAGAAACAAAAAATGGAAATATAAAATAAGTGATTTTATGTAAGTTGTAGAGTTTCTCATGTCGTATTCGATAGTATATGCTGGTTTTTAATAGAGAAGTATTAACGATTCGAAAACAACAATGTAAAATCGCTCTCAGCATAAATGACAAAGAAACAAATCTTATTAAAAATTATACATGACAATATTAGTTAAAGTATGATGAAATAGAATAGAAAATTAGAATGAAAGATGTTCTATCTATTCATAAAAATAGAGTTTTTTTTAAAGGTTTTTATAAAAAAAAAAACAGTATCTCTCGTCACTACATTTGCATAACCTTAAGTATAATCAATATCTTTTGAGATGACAGTTGTCGAAGTTTCGGTAACCTATACTGTCATATAAATAGTTGACAGATCAGTTATATGAGTAAATATTTCTTTCATTTTAGACACTTATACAACTTGATCTTTCTCGAAATCAGATTAAAGATATAGGTGCATGTCACTTAAGTATTGGATTACAATTAAATCAAGTGAACAAAACAAACATTTATTTACATATTCATCTTTAGTTCTCTTTTCAATATATAGACACTCACTATTCTTGATCTTTCTCACAATCAAATTGGAGATACAGGAATATCAGAACTAAGTGTTGGGTTAAAATCAAATAAAGTAACAAAATAGTTTTTATTATCTTCATAAAAATTATTTTTGTTTTGTATAGATACTCGCAACTCTTGATCTTTCTGCAAATAAAATTAAAGATGAAGGAGCACGATTTCTAAGTATTATGCTTCGATCAAATAAGGTTAATAAATATAATATTTTTTATTTTTATTTTATATCTAATTCACTATTATAGGCACTAACGACATTAAATTTGTCTGAAAACGATATTAAAAATAAAGGAGCCACTTGTTTAAGTACTGCGTTACAATTAAATCAAGTAAGAGATCTTTTCTTTCTTTTTTTTATTTATCTTATATTATGATTACTATAGACACTTTTATCACTTAATCTTTCTAATAATCGAATTGGAGATCAAGGTGGACGACATTTATGCAATGCATTAAAATCAAATCAAGTAAAACTTTGATTAATTTGATTTTTCGTTATTTTTTCTTATTGATGTAGACATTGACAAAACTTGATCTGACTTCAAATACTATCAAAAATGAAATCTTATGTGATATATCATCTGCGTTGACATCGAATATGATAAAAAAAAATAAATAATGAAAATATATAATATTTATTCAGATAAATTAATAAAAGTAATTTTTTAAGTTCATTTTCACTCAATAAACTCCATAATTCTTCTGTTGCTTCTTCTAATCGAAAATTATCATATAAATCAATAATAAAAATTAATGCTTGTGTATTTGGAAAATATTGTCGACTTAAACGATGAATTGCAATATGTTCTCCTATATCCAAAAATGTTAAATTAACTTTTTTATATAATATACAGTTTTTACATTAAAATAAATTAAAGGAATAGTTTCAACAATTTTATGTAATTTGAATTTATAAACAATCGTTGTTTTACCTAATCCATCAAGATCCATAATTAATATTTTATATTTCTTCTTCGATCAAATATTATTTTTTTTTGATGTTGTCAAAATGACTGCTTAGCAATTATTTCCATACATCGATATTTAATGAATTACATGAATCCATTATGTTGTTGAAAATTAAAATTTTACAAAACTGCTTGTTAATCTATTACATATCTATCTACAAGTTTATATTATCGTATACTTTCATTGCAACTTTCTAAATCATCATTATTAAATACTATGCGATGATTATGATCGTCATCTATATCTATTTACGATTATCAAAAAGTAGTGACAGATGTACTTTTTTACTCAATTTTTGTATACTATTTCATCTAACTTGAATTAATATTTCGATAAGATTTATTTCTTTGTCAAGTTGTTATTACCTTTGTATTAACAATCAAAATACGCCATCATTTACTGTATAAGGAGCTCTACAATTGACATAGAATCTCTTATTTTATAGTTCAATTTTTTTGTTATTTCACCATTGTCTCACTGAATATAATTTCATGGTGTCTTATATTGGTGTCATCTAAAGATATATTCGAATAAAACATATTATACATTGTATATGGATATATGTTGAAGAACAAGCGAAAAAAAGGATTATATGTATTGGTAACTAGTCATGCATATGAACACGTGAAATTTTACTTTGTTTAGAAAATGAAAGAAACAGAAAGAAAAAAGTGACGCTTTATATTGACGGTAAGGTGAGGGTAAGACCTGTATATAGAATAGAATGCTATTAATAATGAAAAGTGAACTTTTATCTATGAGATTAAGTGTATTGACCTCTCTGTCGTCTAATTAAAATCTAACAATTTTGAACCATAGTATAGTTAGTTATTGCGTATTTATTTTACTTTGATATTTGTTTAAGTCCTTGCCAAAAAATAACTAAGATATATTTTATAATATTCATTATATGAATATTAAATCTTTTAATATATCTATAAAAATAATGTATTATTTGTTAACTTGACTATCTCGATATCTAGTCTATTGTTACACAAAAGCACATATCCCCTTGAAATTTATGTGTATTTATTTAATAATAATTTAGAATACAAAATTAGAAGAGAGGTCGAGTTCTAAATTGTCGGCTAGATGATAATGATGATGACGAGATAAATATATATTTGAATTTTATTTTGTTTCTGTATATAAAATTCCAGAGTACATGACATATAGGAAATATTCATTAGATGTATTATATTTCATCGAGATTAAGCATATGCAATAAAAAGAAATTAGGAAATCCAAATATCTCTAACATATACTAAGAAATAAAGAATGAAAAGTGAGCTAAGTAAAAAAGAGTCGGATATATTTTAAATATCTCTTAACGAATGTATGATGGTATAACTTATAAAACTATTATATGAATGAAACATATCACTTTCAAACATTCATACAATAGAATGATATAATAATATATCGAATAATTATTTTAGATTTAATACATCTTATATTAACAGTTTTCAACGAAATGGATGAATTGGTTATTACTCACAAAATGAAAACACGTATTAGAGGCTATGATAAATACCGCAAAAAAGATGATTTATGTGAAGAAGATGGTATGGAGACTGAAAATGAAAAACAATTAACGGGAAGCATTAAAGTTAGTTGTACAAAAAGAAAATTCGATGGTGCAAATTGGCGAATACTCTGTACTAAGAATAAGTGTGGGAATCAAGTTCAAAGAGATGGTTTATGTTGTCGACATTTGAGAGAAAAAATGAGACAACAAGCGGAAGAAGTCGAAGTTGTTGTTATGAATAGAAAGTTTAATGGATGCAAATGGCGACGACTTTGCGCTGCCAACAATTGTGAGAAGTATGCTGCTAGAGAGGGTCTATGTAAAAGACATTTCAGTCAAAATGAAAAAAACTCAGAATCGTCTGTCAATTCACCAATAGCGAGAGCAACTAAAAATTCTAGAAAAAATCGTATAGATTCCATTACTTTTGATGATTGTAAGTTTTTCTTGTTCTTTCAATTTTATCTATTCAAACTTATCGGTATTTTTCATATATTAGTGGATGATTCTCAAACATCATCACAACAGAATATTTCAACGGATTCGATTTCTATAAGATCAGAACCTTTACAAGATGGTATTATAATTCTCGACGGATCAGACATTAACAGATCCTCTATGGCTAACGCGTCGAGAGGTAAATATATCACAATCGTTTTATATGGATGATCGATTATTTGGGAATATTATTCATTTACATAAATTTTAAACATACGAAAAAAATGACTTTATTTTAGATATACGCAATGATGCAGCAAACAGAACTACAGATAAAGAACATAGTGAAATGAACATGAAAAAATGTCAATATCGAATATCAATGAATGATGATATTACATGTCATAAGTCGGGCACATATCAATGCTCCCATTGTTCATCTATATTTTGTCTCGAGCATGGTTCACTACATCAAGAAGATGTGAAAGAAGAAATTAATTATTTATTAGATGAAACACAGGCTAGTTATACATATATACAAAATATCAAACCTATTACTCTTTTTCAAAGTTTTAAAAAAGAATATTTACTATAAAATATCCTGTTTTTTTTCTACAAGCTTTGTATACTAGCCTTAGAAAACTAGTTTGAGAAATGTTTCGATGCATCTTTATCAACTCCTATTTTGAAATAAATGTTTCAACATTACAAATATTTCAATCTAGTTAAAATAATTGATTTTTTCTTCATTATTATAGGAATTTATTACTGAAATACCATCATTAAACATTGATAGTGGCAGAAAGAATTGTGAAGAACAATTAAACAATTGGCTTCAAACGACGATCGATAAAATTCAACAAAAATATAAAGAATTTCAAGTGGAACTTGATCAACTTCATAGTTATATTGAAACGAATCAAGATCAATGGAAATCATCTTTGAAAGATCGAATGGAAACAAAGGTTCGTTCGATATTAATGACACAATTGAAATTACGTGAAATTGATGGATCAGAATTGGCTAAAGCTCGAGATGAACTATTACGTGCACAAAAACTCTATAATTCACTCAATAGTCAAACAATGATTACAGTATCTAATGCTAAAAATAACGAAATTGATTTATTAAGCCCTAGATTATCTTTTTCAAACGTTATAGTCGATAGTTTCACTTCGATTGATAAAATTATACCAAAAACAAATGCTGAAATTATAGAACAATTAAATCAACAGACAATTGATTTAATGAATAATGAAACAGATAGTAAGTATTAACAACACTGCTTAAGTAGCATAATTGAATAGTTTGTGACTAATACCAATAAACTTGCACATAGCTTTTGTTAAATGAGAGCAAATCAGATATTTTTCTTTTTCTTGATATTGTTCATTTATATACTGCAGAGATATAATGAGTTAAATTTTCATCAATTTTTGATATCAGTTTAGTCAATGCTCTATTGAACTCTGTATTGATAACAACATCATACTGATTTGTTTTCCAAAAACTTAGAGTAATTCATTACTTTTGTTTTAGATGTTCTTTTGTCAGACATCGATCAAATTGCATCTGATCTATTAGTGAGATATTCATTTTTTTATATTTCAGTTTTCTCTATTGTTTATTTTTATTTAGATAAATACAGAATCAATCGAAGATATTCATTTCATGGATACTAATATTTGTCAACTAGTATTAGATAATACAAATCAATCTATGAATAATAATACTGAACAGGTTCTCTAGATTATTTTTTCTTATATATATTTTCTAAATGTTTACTATGTTTCTTTTAAGGCTGATTTTTCGTCAATTGAATCAATAATTAATAATACAAACAAGTAATTATCATCATTGCATTATAAATATAGAATTTTATTTAGTTCTATTTTAGTTCTGATAATCTTTCAACAAATATCGAAATTAGAGGTAAAACATATACTTATAATTTTGTTCAACTAAATTATTAAAAATATAATTTTCAATTTTTCAGAGTCAGATTTAATATCATGGTTTTTTCAAGATCATCAAAGTGATCTTGAACAAATTATTACAAATCCTGAAAATCGTATGGAGTTAAATTTAACTTCGAAAAATCTAAGTTGTTCAGATATGAAGATTGTTAGTCATTATGCTTTACAAAATAACAAAGTAAATTAATTAAATATTAGTTTTTTTATATTCCACTTTTTTCCTCAAACGCATATTATATATTTACGGTTATCTAAACGTAATGACAGGGGTACTGTTTTTTCTTATAAACTAACGTGCGAAGTTTTTGATAAGATTTCTTTCCTTCTTCTTATTTGTGATTGATAGCACATAATAAATTATTGCGTTTTACAGCACAATTTCCAAACTGGTATAAGAGATTTTATGTCAATTGTGCAGCTTCTCATACTGTATCTGATGGTATATGTTGATTGTTAATAGAGAAATGTAAACTTGCTACCAGTATAAATGACAAGAGAAAAAATCTTATTGGAAATTTCGCATGATAATATTCGTTAAAGTATGATGAAATAGGTTAGAAAATTAGAATGAAAGACACTGTATTCATCCATAAAAAAATAATTTTTTTGAAGGTTTTTATAAGAAAAAACAGTATCTCTCGTCACGACATTTGCATAACTTAAGTATAATTAATATCTTTTGATATGACAGTTGTCGAAGTTTCGGTAATCTATACTTATCATATAAATAGTTGACAGATCAATTATATGAGTAAATATTCTTTTCATTTTAGACACTTATACAACTTGATCTTTCTCGAAATCAGATTAAAGATATAGGTGCATGTCATTTAAGTATTGGATTACAATTAAATCAAGTGAACAAAAAAAACATTTATTTTCATATTCATCTTTAGTTCTCTTTTCAATATATAGACACTCACTATTCTTGATCTTTCTCACAATCAAATTGGAGATACAGGAATATCAGAACTAAGTGTTGGATTAAAATCAAACAAAGTAACAAGTTAGTTTTTATTATCTTCATAAAAATTATTTTTGTTTTATATAGATACTCACAACACTTGATCTCTCTGATAATCAAATCAAAAATGAAGGAGCACGATTTCTAAGTGCTATATTAAAATTAAATACGGTTAATATGGAATATTTTTTTGTTTTTTGTTTCATATTGAATTCATTATTATAGGCACTAACGACACTAAATTTGTCAGAAAACGATATTAAAAATAAAGGAGCCACTTGTTTAAGTACTGCGTTACAATTAAATCAAGTAAGAGGTATTTTCTTTTTTTTATTTATCTTATATTATCATTACTGTAGACACTTTTATCACTTAATCTTTCTAATAATCGAATTGGAGATCAAGGTGGACGACGTTTATGCAATGTATTAAAATCAAATCAAGTAATAATATCATTAGTTTTGTTTTTCGTTATTTTTTCTTATTGATGTAGACATTGACAAAACTTGATCTGACTTCAAATATTATCAAAAATGAAATTTTATGTGACATATCATCTGCATTGACATCGAATATGATAAGAAAAATAAATAATGAAAATATGTAATTGCCATCATTCGTTTTTTGTCTGATAATAACTTCTTTTATATAATATATGTCAAATAAAATGAAATATTTTATAAGTGTCGTCATGTGTCTCTATAGACTTTAGTTTATTTCAACAATATTCATAGATTTAAAAGAAATTACTGTATGAATCGATACGACTAGCAATATTTAACTATTTCAGTATATTATACCATATTTTTTTTAAAATATTCAATCAAAATGAATTAATTTTATTTGAAAACATTGACAAAGAAATTCACTCTCTATTTATATATAACACACAAAAAGTTTTATTTTTTTCAATATCGATAATGAAAAGAAAAGCAAAAATTAAAACTACCAAATTTCATGTCAGCTGGATTAATTAATGTGATAATTAGCACTTGATATTTTTCCTAAGCAGTTATACGACCACCTGTAACACTAAGTATTTCACCTGTAATATACGTTGATTCTTTACCAGTTGCAAGAAATACAAAAGCTGGTGCTAATTCTCGAGGTTGTGCTGGACGTTTCATTGGAGACTATGAAAAAAAAGAAATTTTATAAATACGCGTTAAATTTTAATTCTAATCAAATATTTTGTCTAAACTTACATTTGCTCCAAATTGTGAACTTTTTTCTTTCGAATAACTTGTAACTATAAGTGGTGTCCATACAGGTCCAGGAGCAACACAATTAACTCGAATACCTTTTTCAAGCATTTTTTCAGCAAGACCTAAATATACACGAATAATCATATTATAAAGAATTCGTATAACTAAATTAACCTTTTGTAAACGCAACAATTGCAGCTTTTGTTGTGGCATAATCAAGAATTCCTGCACTTGGACTATAACTGAAATAGAAAAATAAAAAATTAAAATATTTATTGATCAATCAGATTGTATTTTAAATTTACGCTTGAATAGAAGCAACATTAATTATTGATGAACCTTTGGACATATGAGGAATAGCATAACGTGTAAGATCAAACATGGATATAATATTTGTTTGAAATGTATATAAAACTCGATCATGACTCATATCTTCAATTGAATTTTCCTTTTAAACAAAAAACAAATTCTTAATTGATCTATAATTTTCTAATAAACTTACAAGTTCTTTGCCTTGATAAGCTGCATTATTAACAAGAATATCAATGCGTTCGAATTTTTCTATAGTTTGATCGATAATCTTCTTACAATGAGCTTCATCAGTTATATCACCAGGCTATAGAAAAAAACAAAAGTAGAGCATGTAAATTTTCATAATAAAAATTTACAATTAAAAGACATTCATGTCCTTCACCCTGAAGAATTGTTTGAATTTCTTCTGCATCTTCAGTTTCATTTAAATATGAAATGACAACTGAAGCACCTTCGCGAGCATATGCTAATGCAACTGCACGGCCAATTCCACTATCACCACCTTGAATAATGTAGATAAATATTATAGTTAAAATAATTTTTTTTTCTTTAATTGATTTGTAGATGAGAAGAGGAAAAAAAAGAGTATATACCTGTTATGATAGCTACTTTGCCTTTAAGTTTGCCCGAACCATGGTATGATTTATAGCCGAAATCGGGTCTTGGATTCATTTTACTTTCAAGACCTGGATAATCTTGTTCATCTGATTCGAATGGAGGTTGAGCACCAGCCTGAAAATAAGAAAATGAGATATTTTTTTTTAATAAGAAAAAATAAATATAAACCTCCAAAGGATCACGTTTAAGACAACATGAACCCGTAAAATTACCTAAAAATAATTTTAGAAAAAAAAAATATATATATATTTTACATTCATATAAAATATTTATGTCCAATCGAGAATTCTCAACAAACAAACCTTGTTCTACAATATCCGTTTCACTTGTTGTGCTTGTCATTTCAGTCGATGTTGTTTCTTCAGTTGGATCTATACAAAAAATTTCGAATAAATTCTTCTTAATACAACACTGCTTTTATAATAATAATAATAAATTAAGAATGTAAATTTAACTAACCATCGATAGCTGCTGCTGACAATCCTTGTTGAACATTATAAAATACATTAATACATGAGATTGATATAAAAAGCCAAACAATATGGGTATTCATATCGACTGCTTGTAATTATTCAGTAATAAGAATGAAATGAGTATGTATATGATAGTTTATGATCGTTTGCTTTCCTTTTATACTTAAAGTGTATTATGCATCGCAGCACGTATAGAAAAATACTGATACCAACACGTAATAAGTAGAAATAAAAGTCCAACGAGTGTATTATGACTGTTTATTAGATATTGCATAACATATTTGAGGAATAGATATATTATTACCCTTTCTACTCATACATATCACGTGTACTCTTTCGTGCTTATATCGTATGATTACATAGTTGTATTCGCAGAATAAAGAGTGATCAAGGGTTATAAGAGAGAGAAAAGAATCTTTGCTAGTGTATCAGTATTATTATCAAAATACTTTACATTAATTCATATTTTTGAAAATACCAAAAAATAATATTTGGTCTAGATGGTTCTTTCGTTTAAAAATAATCTCCGTTTATAATTATTCTACTACGCATTTTAAAATAAAAGGCGAGTGCGTACTTTTTGAATAACCTTCGAAAGGAGGCGACGAAGACACATCGAAATATCTCTTTGACGTTTGTAGAACTTTCTCGACAATCAATAAATTGTTATACTGTCGATGAGAGACATTTTTTTTTTCTAAAAGTTTTATCTAACAGTCTTAGAAAAAAGTTCGAGGGATATTTCAATGCATCTCCATCTGTTTTTCAAAAAATACGCACTCATTTTTAATTTTAAAACGAACGTTAGAAAGTATGACTTCGATCTGTTTCTGCTCTATGAATTATATGAATTTGTTTCGAAGAACTTGATAATTTCTGAAAAAAAAACAAATTCATAATATAATAAAAAAAGATATTAATTAGATTTTATTAACATAAAAAGAAACAAAGATTAATTTATTTTAAAAAGAATCCGTTTGTTTAACATATTAAATAATCTCATTACACTGAATTCTCAATGGTTCGACACTTGAGTAGAGAACATAAGTAGTATGTAATTGCACAACATGCATTTTAATACAAATTAAATATGTTGAATTATTGGTATGATTTGTGAGGGAAGGCTATGATATTCGATTACTTCGCTTTGTAAATCAATGGTAGATTGTTTTTCTTTCACAAAAACTGTTGCGGGTTCGATCCCCGCCGAAGTGCCCATCCGATCGAACTCGCAATCCTTCCTTTTTCTTCTTCATTATGTCTATTAACGACAAGAAAAATCTATTGAATTTTTTAAATGAAATTAATATAATAGTTTATAAATTCCATATTCAATAAATATATATATTTTCGTACAATTATTGAAGTAACAAATTAATATAAAAGATTTTGCATTGTTGAGAAAAAGTAAAAATGAATTAAGAGTAAATTTGTACAATATATAGATAATTAATAATATGAGATCATATCAGAAATGATAAACCTATCAAATATTCGCTAAACCAATCAGCGATCAACCATCATATATGAGAAAGGTTTTTAATTATCAAAAAACATGCCATAAGCTTTCAGATACTCTATTTTTAAGTTTAAGATAAATTCTCGTGCTCGTCTGAAAAGAAGGGTTTTGACCGATTTCACTGAAATTTTTTTATTATCAATCTTGTCACATTTTATTTTTTGCCTGAAAAATAGAGAGAAATTCTAATATAATTCCATTCTAAGGTTAAAACTAACATACTTAAAATAGTTCCATCACACTGAATAAACTAAGCTGATTACTATTCAAAATTTATCTAGACTTATTCAACGGGGATATGAATATTTAATAATTAATAACTTCTCAGTGGTTCGACAATCGAGAGGAGAACATGAGTAGTATGTAATTGCACAACTTGAATATCAATGCAAATTAAGTATGTTGTTTTATTGGCATGATTGGTGGAGGAAGGCTATAATGTTCGATTACTTCGCTTTGTAAATCAATGGTAGATTGTTTTTCTGAGGATAAAACTGTTGCAGGTTCGATCCCTGCCGGAGCACCCATCCAATCGAACGCGCAATCCTTCCTTTTTCTTCTTCACTATGTCTATTAACGAGAGAATTTAAACTATAAAACGAGGAAAAAAAACATACTACATCCAATAAATTCTATTGAATTATTTTTTAAAATGAAATGGATTTAAAACTTCATATTTCTTTGTCGATCTACACAAATATTGACAAAATAATTCAGTAGTTAACCATCATCTTTGAGAACAGTTTTGGCTGAGAAAAATAAAAAATGTGGTATCGATAGATCATAAAATATGTCGTACGCTTTCAGATGCTCTACTCTATGCCATCACTCACCGAAGACTCTATTTGTCTAATTTTATGAAATAAAATGTAAAAAAAGATGTCGAAATATAAGAAGACAGAAATCCTGTATTCATTACATACTGCCTTTTTCGCTACGGACATCTTAGCAAGAGAATCTCCGAGAACTAAAGTATTTGTATGATTTCAAGTACTAAATTGATCGTGCGCAAAAAGCGAGTATAAGAGAATAATTTATTAAATAACACTAAAACCATACATGTATCAAAAAAAATTAGAGTATGCCAGTCCTAGTTGCATAAGAATAGTTAAATATGGATATAATACCAAGTTCTTTAAAGATTAATTACAATCCAAATATTTTTTATTTCGAAATGAGTTTTTTTCAGAAATATTCTGATAAACTTAATTAATCCCATAAGTTATTTATCAGATCTGATCATCTCTGTATCTCTTCCTTTTGCATATAATTCAAATCTAATTAGACTTTAATTGCATGTTACTCTATTTCATTAAATACAATTGTTAAATCTTCCCTTTGTCTATAATAAACTCATGACCAATTGTCGCTTTCCCATAATTTAACAAACGATGTTACATCATTTTATTGAAATATTAATATCTATAAATTACAAATTTAATTCTTCCCAAAAAAAAAAATAAAGAGAAACTATTTATTTCAATGGAAGCATGAACATGATGAAAGATTAGTTGATTGAACATGTTGTATTTGTTGTTCTGTACATTCATATACACTCGATGTTCGACGTTTTCCATGATCAGTAACAAGAATTGGTGGTTGAAGATTTGTTTGATCTGGATTTTGAATTTTCCATACTGCTTTCATAAATGGTTTATAAGATCGTTTTATATAATCAGGCATTTGTTTAACATCTGTATGTCCTGCATCTGCATAAATCTATTAGACAAAAAATAAATTTAAATGAAAAATTTGATATCAAAATTTTACTTCTAATTGACAATGTTTTGAATTCGTTGTTGCTTGAAAAAGTTGTTTTGTTTGTTTTGGATGAATCGTACGGTCATTTAATCCACTTAAATACATAACAGGTACATGAAGTTGATGAACTTTATCAATAGATTTCATTCCAACTGAAAATATTTTCGATGGTAAAAACCACGCAAAAGTCGATTGATCAGCTGCTGCATCTTTAAACTAAAAATATAATAAAATTCTAATTGAATAAAAGAATAAATCTTTCTTTTCTTACAGATGTAAACCCATTTTCTAAAATACATGCATGAATATTTTCCGAATTATTTGGTTCAGTTGCTAATTGAATAGCTAAAGCAACGCCCATACTAACACCATAGATAACAATTCGTTTCGAATCAATTTCATTTAATGTTAATAAATAATCAAAAGCTGTTTGAACATCAATATAAGCACCACGTTCCGATTGTCTTCCTGATGAGTTTCCAAAACCACGATAATCAATTATTAAAACATTACCAAAATCATTATAAAATCTATCGATAATTTTATTTAAATCTTCTATTTGATGTCTTATTCCATGACATATTAAATATGTATAATGTTCATGACTATTTTCATGTAATAATAAATAAGCATGAATAAATGTTTGATCATAAGTTAATAAATATATATCTCTAAAATATAAAATAAATTCGGTTTTTTCTCAAATATATATATATATATTTACTGATATGGTACATTTGGATGCCCTTGATCACCATGCACAGTTTGCATTAATCTATGTGTAAAAATAGAATCGAATACTGGTTTTAATTCACTATGTTTATTAATATAATCCATTTGTTGAAGATGAGTTTTATATTGTTGAGATTGTTTATTAATTGGTGGAGGACCAAAACGACGTTCAGATATATTTATAACAGGTTTACCATTGTACAATCTAGGTGCATTATATATTGGATCTTCATTACCTTCTAATGTATGCTATCAAAGAATAATAATAAAAAATAAATATATTTATGTATATATGTTACTTCAAGTCGAATATTTTCTTCATTTGATTTTCGTGAACTTCGACTATTACGACGTTTGGACATTATTTCAAATAAAAATAATAATGACAACATTATATAGTTTTTACTTATCTTTCTTATCATAAGCGAAAGAAATAACACCAAAAGTATATATGTTAACATAAGATAAAATTAAGTGATAGTATACAAAATAAAAAATATTGTTATTATATTAAATAGAAAATGTTGGCGGTTAAATTATTAAGTTGAAAGAATAGATGCAAGTAATATAATATATATATATGAAAGCACTTTATTTTTATATTCCTTCGTAAAAATATCTAAATACCTGACAGAACGAATAACATCTTGAGGATGTGGGTGTATGTGGATATTGTACTCACGTTTCATCTGTATGCCTACTCATATTTACATCATAGTCTAATCTAAAGATTAAATTAGATGTGGAAAAATAGTCAATTAAATTTAATTTGATTTTTCGTTTAAGATTGGATCTTATTTATGACCTGGAGATAAATTCAATCCAGACCTATCGTTGATGATATAGAAGTAAAAATAGGTGATAATGAAATTTTTTATTTAATACAAAGAATTAACACTAGTTGATATATAAAAAAACAACAATAAACGAATACCGGAGTCATCGATAGTAGTTGTGATGTTGTTGATTATTCACTTACTGTGCATTTCAAAATATCTGCCTAAAACTCTCAGAAAAGTAGTTTCATCGTGTCTTTTCAATGGTGAAAATCGTAGTTCTTCAAAAAAAAAATGTGCATCCGATTTTTATTTTAAATGGGCAATAGATTTACTACATTATATTAAATAAAAAGTATAATGAATATTTTGCTCTATTACTAATTGATAAATATAATTTTATATATTGTTATCCATCCAATTAGGCCCAATTAACTCGGTAAGAAATTCTTTTGTACACCATTCTTCTTTTCCGATATATTTGTCAAGAAACGATTGTCCAGCACCAATTTTGCATCTGTCAGGTGTCCATTCTGGGGTTATAACACTTACAATAAATGCAAATCCATTTTTTCCAGGTCTTAATTTCAAAGCTTTGGAACTAATCGTACCTGGAGTTGATATAACTGGTACTTCTCCAGCAGTATAATCATTTCCTAAGATTTTATGTTCAACATGACCATCTTCGTAAAATAAATAATAGTCTACACTATCACCTTCTACTAATATGTGTAAATCATCAGAATTTTCTATTGAATGTAAATAGTTATGTGCTAATTGTGGTTCATCTGGACGTGAATATGTTAACATATAATAAATATGACTTTGAGCATGTAATTTTAACTGGGATGAAAGAGATACTTCGATAGAAGACTGATCGATTAGTTGATATAAACCACCTTCGCGTGGTAATTCAATCAAATTAAATTGTTTAATGATACTATTTATACGAGCAAGAGAATGTTCATTACAAATAGATGGTACACTACTGGTTGTGGAGGATGAAGACATTTAAATAAGATAGAAATAGATAAAAGTATGATGTTACAATATAAAATAAAAAGAGAACGTGTAAATAAAAGAACAAACAGAAGTTGTTACCGATAGATTCCGCTGAGTAACGTTATTGATGAGAAGAAATACATATTTTTATTAACAAAAAATCTTTTTAATTTCTCCTATTTTTTAACTTCAGAATGAATATGAATTATGAATGACATGTTCAACAAGAAATTCAGTAGAGAACATGTTCTAGTCATTTTTTAATAAAAATACAATGAATTATTAAATCTTAACAGTTTCAAAATAGAAAATTTTATTTATATTCAGGATTGATTGATTTCAATAGACGGAGGCAATCATGTCAATGGCCTTATCTGTCAACGTATAGTCTTGATTATTATTAACCTTCATATTTGTATATAAATATTACCGTCAGTACATTTTCTTTCTCTAAACAAAACATAAATCAATATAATGATACATATGAGTATGAATATATACAAAATCCTTTTTTTTGTCCTTCTATCAATATAATGATTAAAAATATTTCATTATACTGTAAGAAATAAAGTTTGATGAAAACATAATTTAATATTAGATAATAGATAATCAGTTAAGTAAAAAAGTTGCGATAGACATGTTGGTTGATCACATATCCTGCAGATCAACAAAAGTGATTCGAATTTATTAAATCAAAGAAGTTTATGAAAAATAACAATTGTAGATAGTTCTTTTCCAGAATATAGTAAACTTAATTATGCTTACACAGAACGATTTATCAGGATTGTTTCCTCTAAATTTAATCAAGATTTTTCGAATAGATTTAAAAATTCTATAGTCATTTTGTAGAAAATCAATCTTCAATAATCTAAATTTCTATTAGGGTTTTCATATTCATTCACAACCTACTGGTGCAAATCATAATTGTACAGCAGGTGGTGCACATTTCAATCCTTACAGTAAGTGAAATCGTTTTGAATATAATGATGATTCTAACATATTAACTATTATCATAGATGCTTCGCACGGAATGCCGCAAGATCCAGTTATGCAACGTCATGTTGGTGATATAGGTAATATTAATACTTGGTTTACCTCTCATGATTCATAATTTGACAGATGATGGAGGTCATACTGGCAAAGGTGAAAGTAATACCACTGGGTTAGTATTTTTATTCTTATTTCCTACTTTTCTTTCAATATTATTTTCATTGAATTTATAGGAATGCTGGTCCTCGTATAGCTTGTGGAACAATACTTTTTATCTAAATAATGATTTTATACGTTTTGAAATGCTAATTACTATATTAATCTATTAAAACTTGTTACAGAACTTCTTTTTTTGTATAATCAAGTTTGCATTCGAAAGACAAAAATAACATTACAAAAAATAAAAAATTAATTAAATTAATTTTACTGAACTTATCCATGGTACATTTCCAAAATCTTCAAATGATGTATTACCTCGAAAAAGTTGATAGATAACTTTATATTCTCCCGGCTGATTGCATTCAACTTGAAATTGATAAGTAGCTGATCCAATATTACCATGTTTGATTTCTGTATTCCAATTAAATATAAATTCAGAATTACAAGCAAATATTAATTTCAAAGAAAGATTATTCAATATATTCCATCCTTCATTTCGAATTGAGAAATTAACTGTAATAAGATCACCATTATTAACTATTTCTGGTAGATTATCATTAACATAAGAAACAAGATCATTATTAATCGAGTCATTTCTACTTAAATAAATTCGAGCAAGTAAAGCAAATGTATAAGGATCAACAAATGTAATATTCGGTTGTATTTTCTGAACATTTTCACTAATATTTGCATAATTAGTTGCACTACGCAGGACACCACGAAAAACTACAAACCTGACTGATCCAGGTTTATAATACGAAAGTACTTGCTGTACTTCATTATTATCAGCAAGATCTGTTTCAGTAAAACTCGGTACTCTTGTACCAGGAATTAATGCAGTTTCACCAAGTTTTGTATAGCCTTGTTGACGTGTAAAACCAAGTGGACTAAATTTCGTATACATTAAATCTGAATTATTAGTTAATGGTCCAGCATCACCATTAATAACAAAACCTGTATGCTTTATATTGAATTTATTGTAATAATAACGATTTCTTTCAATCCATAAATCATCAGCATGAGGTAAACCAGAAAACATTCTTGGTTCAAATAATTGAGTAGGATTTAAATAACCAGAACCAGAATCTCCACTTACAAAAAAATCATTTTTAGTACGAGTTTCATATAAATATGAATGTAATAATGGAAAACGATCGTAAAGATTTGGGTTAATAGCCCATGCAACTGGTACACTTCCTCGTTTCGGATCATCCCAAAGATTTTTAAATTTATTAGCTACCCATGCTGCTGAATCATAATCTCCACCATAATATAAAATATATGTTCTATTAGATACAATATTTTGTTCATTCATAAGTCCTTGTTGAATAAGTTGTTCACGAGATGGTAATGAATTTTGAATAAAACGATGTTTAGTTTGAGTTAATGCATAATGACTAAAAAAAGCAGCATTAGCAAATGTATCTACACAACAAGCATCTGCATCTATGACAATATTAAATGCAGACATGACATGTGCCATACGCCATTCAGATGGTACACCTTCATGTTTTTCATCGACATATTTAAACAGCCAAGGTACAAATCCACTAACAGTACTAAATTTTGTTCCATTATGTTGTTGATATGCTTTTTGTAATAATTTAATAAGTGTATTATAATCATTTCCTAATGGTTGATTAGGATCGTCATTGGGAGCTTCATCATCCCAAGGCGATAAGTCAAATACAAACCCACGATTTTTAATAATCCAATCATGATTGACGGCTAAATTTTCGAAAATAACTTCTGATGCTTTAGGAGACTGAGACCACCATTTGTCAATATAGTATCCCAGATAAGTACTATCGGCAAGTTTACTATCCAAAAAATGTTCTGCTGCCCATATATATGCATCTGTTTTAGCACTACCTGTAATATTTCCTACGAACATGCCTACAAAATTTAATTTAATTGAAAGGTGTGGACCTTGTTCAACAAGTTGAGTATATAAGGAATTAGGAGTGGGTTTATAACAAATAGGTATTAAATCATAAACACCTGATGCGGTAGATGCAAGATTGGAAGTTGCAGGAACTTTAGGATCATAGAGAACAACACCTTTTATATGATCAGATAAACGTTGAACAAGATCAACAATCGATGTTACGATAGTATAATTTGCATCATCTGGCCAATTAATTGAATTCATGTACGACAACCAACGTAAATCCGAATCAGTATAGATTGTAAATAATCTAGGCATATCTCTATTTGCAAGTCCACTTAATGCGCCTAGTAAATGAGCATATTCATATATATCATCAAGTGACAATTTTGTTGAAGGACGTAAATCATACTGTAAAATATTTGTTGTTGTCATGCCTGTTGTGATCATAACAGTTAACATGAATATTGACAGAAAATACATTATTTATTAATCGTTTCTGTAAAAAGATATATTTGCTATCAATAAAAATCCTTTGTATATAAGTTAAATTTTTCGTGTCGTACAAGTTGAAATAAAGATAGAGTCTAGTCTTTATATTCTCATTCTATTTTTATTTCTTTTTGATAAAGTGAAAGCAAGAGATATAGTATATTTATTTGTTATCTTCTTTCAAATAAGAAGAAAAGAACGAAAGATTAATGTTGAAAAAGTCGTGATTCAACCACACTTGTCTATTTATTTGGAAGTTATACAACTAAAGAATACAAACTGTAACTGTTGAGTAATATCGTATTCAATAAAATAGTAGCGACTGAATAATATTTGCAAAGTTACGCTACATGTTTACTAGACCAGACTGGTCAAATTTTTTAAATATATTTATGCTTCGTATAAATCAAACAATATCTCGATCTTCCTGAAAATAGATTTGCATAACGATTAAATTGAGATGAAGATAAAATATATTTATTTCGTTTTATAAAACAATAATAAAAATTTGTACGAAGCAAAATTGCTCGAAGTCTACAAGAAAGTATGTCATCGATTAAAATGACAATGAAAGACAATATACTTGAAATATTTTTTTTTACTTTTAAATATCAATTTCATCAATTTCTTCGGTAAGTCGTTCAATTTTAAATCCTAGAAGTTGTCGATCTAGATGTGAATCAGGTAGACATTGTTCATAAATATTTAAAGCTCGTTTATAATAATCAAGTGAAATTTGAAGAAGATGAAGACGTTCATAACAATCGCCTATAATCGATAAACTTTTACCTATATCTTGATGATTTGGTGGAAGAATTTTTTCACGTATTAAAAAACATTTTAATTCATGTATTAATGATGATTCATGTTGACCACGTATTCGTTGTAAATCACTTAATGTTGAAAGTGTTTCAATAATCGATAGATGTTCACTAGATAAATTTATTTCTCGAATATGTAAACATTTTTCATAATATTCAATTGCATGATCAAAATCTGACTTTGTATGACAAATTAAACCAATCCATTGTAAATAACGAGCGATTTCAAAATGATCATTAGGATAATATTTTTCATAAATATTTAATGCTCGTTTATAATAATCAAATGATTCATCATATTTTCCTTGACGACTTAAACTACTTCCAATTAAACTGAATATAACAGCAATATCTGCATGACGTGAAGTAAGATGTTTCTCATAAATATCCAATGCACGATGATGATAATCAACAGCTTCTTCATATTTACCTTCACCACGAAGAATATTTCCCATATGATTAAAACTATCAGCTAAATTCATATAACCTGTAGGATAATGAGTCTCACGAATATTTAATGCACGTTGTTGATATTCAAGTGCTTCATCATATTCTTCACATTTATACAAAGCATTACTAATATTACTTATTGTTGTTGCAATATCGGCTTGTCGTGACGGAGAATATTTTTCAAAAATAGCTAATGCACGTTTATAATAATCAATAGCTTCTTCATATTGTTCTTGAGCAATTCGAATAATACCCATATGATTATAACTAATAGCAATATCAATATATGCAGATTTACAAGAATTTTCTCGTATATTTAATGCACGTTGTTGATGTTCAAATGCTTCATCATATTTTCCATATTTATGTAATGCATTACCAATATTACTTAATGTCGTAGCAATATCAGCTTGACGAGATGATAAATTTTTTTCATAAATAACTAATGCTCGATGATAGAAATCAAGTGCTTCTTTATAATAACCTTGATTAATTCGAATATTACCCATATGATTAAGACCAACAGCAATATCAGCATATCCCGAAGGAAAATATTTATCACGAATAATTAATGCTCGTTGTTGATAATCTAATGCTTGTTCATCTTTTCCACATTTATATAAGGCATTACTTATATTATTAAGTGTACTTGCAATATCTGAATAACGTGTTGAATAATGCGTTTCATAGATAATTAATGCTCGTTGATAATAATCAATAGCATCATTATAATTTTCTTGATTAATACGAATATTTCCCATATGATTAAAACTATCAGCAATATTTATATAAGCTAGAGGAGAATGAACTTCTCGAATATTTAATGCACGTTGTTGATATTCAAATGCTTCTTCATATTTGTCTTGATGATTAAAACTACGTCCAATATTACTAAGTATGGTTGCAATATCTGTTTGACGTGATGATGAATATTTTTCATAAATTTCTAATGCTCTTTGATAAAACTCAATAGCTTCTTCATATTTTCCTTCACCATATCGAACAATACCCATATGATTATAACTATTTGCAGTATGTGCATTATCACAATTATAAAATTTCTTTTGTAAATCAAGTGCTTTTTCATGATGTTTAAATGCTTCATTATATTTTGCTTGACGATAAAGTATTTTACCAATATCATTTAAGCTACTTGCATGATATGTATAATCGGATGGATAAGATTTTTTATAGATTATTATAGCTTTTTGATGATAAGTAAGTGCTTCATCATATTCACCTTGATCACTAAGAATATTTCCAATATTAGCAAGACTATGTGCAATATTAATATTATCACATGGATAATATTTTTCATGTAATTTTAATGCTTGTTTATAATAATCAAGTGCATCATCAAATTTTCCTTGTTTACTTAAATTACTTCCAATATAAATAAGTGTTTGTGCTATATGACCCATAAATGTTGGATAATATGTTTGTTGGATTGTAAGTGCTCGTTGATTATAATCAAAAGATTGATCATAATTTTCTTTTCCATTAAGAAGTATATAAGCAATATTATTTAAAGTACATGCTATACTTATATGATCAGATAGATAATATTTCATTTGTATAGCTAATACTTGTTTATGATAATCTAATGATTCATTATATTTTCCTTGACCATATTTAATATTTCCTATATTACTTAAACTCGTTGCTATTTCAATATGACCCAATGGATAAAATTTCTTTTGCATTGCTAATGATTGTTGAACTGTATGATATGCTTCATCATATTTTTCTTGTCGATAAAGAACATCAACAAGATTATTAAGAGTGGAAGCAATAAATACATGACCTGATGAATAATATTTTTTATAAATTACCATTGCTCGTCGATGATAATCAAAAGCTTCACTATACTTTCCTTGATCAGTAAATATACAACCAATATTAGTTAAACTGATAGCAATATCAATATGATATGAATTATAATATTTCTCTCGAATAATTAATGCTTGAGTAAGATAATCAAGGGCTTCATCATATTTTAATCGTTGATGACAGATTAATCCAATATTTTCTAAACTTGTAGCAATATGTGCATGATTCGATGGATAATATTTTTTTCGAATTGTGAATGCTTGTTGATGAGTATCTTGTGCTTCTTCATATTTACCTTCCATATGTAATATTTCTCCAATATTAGATAAAATATCAGCTGAATCTTTAATACGAATTACTTCTGATTTCATCATATGATCATAAGCACGATCATAAAATATTCTTGCTTTATTCCATTCTCCTTTCCAATGATGGGCTTGACCAAGACTATGTTCTATCCATGCTATATCTTCATTATATGGATTATTTAATAAATATTCAAAATATTTTTGTGATTGTTCCCAATGACTCATATCAGATAATAATCGACCAAAAATAATTGAAATACTTAAATCTTCTATTTGATTATGTATATCATCAATATATTTTTCTTTAATAAGATTTCCATCATTAACTGTAATCATTTTAATAAACCATAATTGTTCATTTTGTTCAATAGATTGTAATTGAAATGTTGTATTTAAATCAAATAAAATTGTTTCTTGAGATGAAGATTCAATATTAACAAAATTTTCTATATTACATTCGATTTCAAAAAATATATAAATACGATCCGATGAATGTTGTAGAGATTTCTTTGCAAATGTTAATACTGATTGACGATCTCGATTGGCTATAAAAAATGTTTTCATTGAAATAAATTTACCTATATTTTCTTTTAATCTATCAAATTCATTATTTGTTAATTGTACATATTGATAAACAAATAATTTTTCTTCAATTTGTTTATTTTTATTGATAAGACATTTAATAAGATCATGTAAAAAATATCGTAATAAATAAAGTTGATTACTATCTTCAATTCTTAATGCTTTCGTAATCATTTTTCGAAGAAATGAGTTTTTGAAATACCAATCAATCGCATCTTTTGATTGATATTTATATTCAAATGTATCTATTAATTCAAGTTCCTTTCTATTATCTTGATAATAATCACGACATGTCTTAATCATTTGTTTTTTAGCATATTGATCATGTGGTAAGCATAACATAAGATCATGTAAAATTTGAAGCCAAAGAAAACTACTTGATTGTTTTGTTAAGTCTATTGTTTTATAATCATCATGATCATAATAACACCATGTAGAGAAATATTGATTAATAAATTCAATTTCTTTTTCAATTGATAAATGAAATTGATCATAAATACGAATTATTTTTGAATTTTCATATGAATCTTCGTTTGGATTAAATATAAATATTCGATTTACTTGTTTAAGATTAATAATTTCAGGTAAGATTTGTGAAGCATATAAACCAGATACAATTAAAAATATATATTCATTTTCTATTGATTGTATATAAGTAATACATGATTGAAGTTCAGTATGAAAAATAACATAATTATTTATTTCATGTAATAATATTTCAAAATTTTCTATGCTCGAATTTAATTCATTATTTGGATCAAAGCAAATAAGAGTTATATCTTCTTTATTTTGTTTATTGTTAATAGTGAGTATTTCATTCGATGACGATATATCCATTACCATGTAGACGTGTTGACGAGTAATTTTTCGTTTTTTGTGTAATTAAAAATAAGAATAATTTATGTACAGTAGGGGGAATTTGAAGTCAGTATCGACAGTTTACTTTATTATTATTTTGTCAGCATGCATGCGTCTCACCTATATACCTTTAAAAATAAATAAACGTTTTCTTTTTCCGATACGAAACACATTTTTACGATGTACAGAACGTTCGCATTATGCGTAAGGAGAATAAGCATGAGAGAAATAGTACCTTTTTTTTCTCTTCTTTTTTTTCTTTTCTTTTTATTTCATAATATGCTTTTTTGTTATTGCTTACTCATTACATGTTGACGCATGCTTCAAGCGAAAAACAAAACAACAGTCCCATTGGTATCAATTACATATGGTTTTTCGTCAGGTTTTATATACAAGAAATAAAGTTATTTTATTCTAATGAAATTGAATATGAAAAAAAAAGAAAGTAATAGATTTTGTAGAAGTGATTTCATACGAATGAATCGATTAAAAGCCGGATTGATATAAATGAATGAAAAAAAAAACTTTTTTTTACAACGTCCTTGTTAATCGATACGAAACTGGATTAGAAAGAATAATCGAAAACTAACGTATAAAAAAATATTTTTCTTTATACAGAAATATATTCTTCTTTTTTTTGAGACAACGTGTTAAATAATATATTTGCATGTGCTTATCTTTTTTTGTCATTATTACGTATATTAAAATGTATTTTAGTCCTATCGATTCTTTTCTTCCGTTTAATGAGTAAGTACATAAGAGTACACTGTACTTTTATGATTATAAATAGATATTTTATTTAGTATTCAATATAGTGCAATAACATCAGATCTTTTTTAATAATCACACAAATATGAATAGCTTATAAAAAAATATATTTGATAAAGATTTTTATCTACACTGAATATAATATTACCTATCGACGACGCTCAAGGATAAAGATAATATTCACGATATGCACAATTTATTTGAAAATATTATTGATTGTGATTATATTTTCAAACGAGATTGCTTTCGCGATCAGTGTATTATTCTTAAACTATCTTTTTAACCGCGACTAAAACAAATTTGTTTTTTTAAAAAGCCTGGACCCCCCTCGAGGGTAGGTGGTACATATGTTGTACCACGGTCCTGAAAGGGTTAATTTATTTCTTATACGACACAAGTTTTGATTATTTAAATGAAAACTATGCATTTTTAATTGTATTTTTCACATATATTTAATAATACAATAACATTATAACTGTCTTTATTTAGTTGGTAATGTTAATATTAAATTGTTTTTTTTGTCTGTCTATTGAAAATACAAGTTTAATTCAATTATACAGTTGTGGACCAAAGTCCCGACCCTAGATGATTGAAAGTTTGTGTAGACATAGCTCGCCTTGATTGTATATTAAAGATGTAATTCTATCTTGATTACTTAAGTATCAACAGAATTATAGTAGACGGCACTTGTTTTGCATTGTGTTTCTTTTTTTCAATAAAAGTTTTTGAATTATAACAGAACCATTGGGCAACAAAATCCAAATTATAATCGGATTTTATGACGTTTTGTTTAGAAAATAAATGAAATAGAGTGTACTCAATTTATATTGCTTTTTACCCAATATGATGAGTGACATCTTTCATGATTCTCTTTGTATTTAAGCAATCAAATTTTGCTTTTGATGTATATTCTAGAGGGATAATATATATACAAATTTGCAAGTTTCTAACACCTATAATGGCTGAGAGATTTCAGAAAAGTCATAAAAGATTATTTCTGGAATATTTTATTGGAAAGATTTTAACTAACATGCAAAATAAACAGATTATGAAAAGTTAGACTTAAGATAGTATTTGATATATCTCTTGGATATAGAAATATCAAATGAATTTAGAATTCTAGTTTGATAATTCTATAGAATTTGAGTATATATCTATAATAGAGTATTTAATTGAGATTAAATATTTAAAAAAAAATAGTAAGTATAGATGATTGTTTTCAAATGAGAAAAATAATTCATATTGTATAATATAATATTTATTGTCAGTTAAATATTGATTAACGTCGTAATCCTTGTCTTTGATTATTATACATAGGTGGATAAGGTACAATAGGACCATTAACCTGTTGTTGCCTACCAAAACTTCGATACCATTGTCCTCCTGTGTTGCCTGTATTATATGGAACATTTCCATACGAGTTATAATTATTATTTGCTACATATGGATTTCCTTGTCGTCCACCATTGTAATTTTGATACATATTTGATGGAATATTATAATTATTGTTTACTGGATACTGTTGAGGATTATATCCATACTCTAGATAGAAAAAAAGAAAGAAAAGTAAGAAACGCTATAAATTGATCATTTACGATTATATGCATAGTTTCTCTGATCATAAAGTGGATATTGTGGATTGAAATTTTGTGTAAATTGATTCCAACCTTGATTAACATTTTGCTTGTATTGATCCCAGCCTTGACCAATTTGATTGATACCTTGATTAACATTCTGTTTGTATCGATCCCAATATTGAGAAAGACGATCAGCAGTAGAACTAATTACTGGAACTACAGTGTCACGAATTGTATTAAAACCATTTGTCATATAATTATTGACATCTTGACCCACTTGATTTCTCGGCATGTGTCGTCGTTGACGAAGAGTGCGACTATCGACACCTAAATTTGATCATATCAATAAAGAGTATAATGTAAAGATAAAAAAATTACTTGAAATTGATAAGATGAATAGAAATAGAAATATTTTAATTAAAGACATCCTTTGTAACTTCATATATGATTAATGTACGTATTTTTTTTGAGTTTTATGATAAATATTTGGTTCGACTACTTTTTTGTTCGTATCTTCTTCACTTGTATACAATACAAATGTTTTATATATAATTAATATGTTGTTCTTTATTTTCTATTCTCGATCAATTTGAGTAATTTATTTTTAGATGAAGACGAAAATTGTTTTTTTTCGTAGTTTTGTGCACATTGTGCAATTCATATCAATTTACTATATGGATTCATGTTCTCTTTTACTCTTAATTACCATGAAATAAAATTAGTATATATCTGTATAGCACCTGTCGGTATAATTATTATCGATAGAGATATATTGAGTAACATTCATACTTCAAGAAAATCATATTTATAGAAAGAAGGAAGAATATAATTAGATCTAATATGTATTACGATTACAATTGTAAGTGATCAAATTGTTATCGATGATGATTGTGTAATTCAAGTCCTTCAATAAAATATAGAACGTCCAAATTAATAGATCAGTAGTCATGATTTGGACTAAATTTATGACAATTGTAATTACTAAAGTATTCACTTACAATGCAAAATGAAAATTTTTTCAATGTAAATGACAATATCGCAGCTGAACAGAAGAGTTTATATTAAATTTAACTGAATTGAACTAATAGCGCTACTTTATTTTGTCCGAATTGTTCGAACATCTACAATATCAGCAAATAAATTTCAGATGCGGGCGTAGGTGTGATTTTTTGAATCAACCGACATTCACCTACATCTGAACCAATATATGAATGCTTATTTCGATTAAATTTTATTTAGTAAAAACTCGTTTTGTTAATATCACGAAGAAGGAAAAATCAGCACGTACTGCCATATATTAAATGCGTGAAAACTAAGAGTATATGCCATAAGGTATACAAAAAGTGCTTTCTTTCGATATAAAATAATCAATCGAAAAAGAACCTAATACGGCTGCACCATTTAGAAATTGTTTATTATTACTCAATAAAAAATTTATTTTTCTTCCCCAAAAATGAAAGAGCACATAACGCAAAGGTTCTATCTACATTCTACTTACTCATATATTTCACTTCCTTAGTATTTTGAAATCAATTTAACATATAACATACAATTGTTTTTAATTCCTATATGTCAAAACAGTGATATAAAGACAATAGACTTTCATAATTATCAATATAATATTGTCAATTTAATTTATTCTATATATGCAAAAAAAATGTCGATGTCTTGAATTAACAAGATTTTCTGGGTGAAGAATAAAGTTTTAATTTTGGATGTGTACGATGGAATCTGGAAATCGTTTCTTGTAGATCTTTCTCACTAAAATTATTGTTTTGTATATATAAATATCGTAGTGTTGTAATTTCGTAAATATCCAATGGTAAAATATATAATTTATTGCAATTAAGGTTGAGAATATGAAGATTATTCACATGACGAATATGGGGTGATAAATAACGAATAGAATTATTGTCAAAGAAAAACAATTTTTTACTATTTGTTTTCTCACCTGATGTATGAATATTTGAAAGATCTGTAAGACTATTGTTGGACATCTTTAAATCTGTTAATTTTGATAAATTAAGAGGAATACGTTCAATTTGACAATTATCTGTTTGCAAGACTTTTAGCGTGGAATGTCCATTAAGAGCTTCTATAGATCGAAGATCTGCATTATTATTTAATATCAATGTTTGCAATGAATGAGTATTTATAATAGTTGATGGTAATGATATTAACTTATTACCACGTAAATTTAAATGAACTAATGATGATAATTTACCAATCGAGTTGGGAAGATTTCTAAGGCTAGTATTCAATAATTTGAGCTCTTGTAAACGTTTCAATCTACCAATTTGCTCAGGAAGATAACTAATAGGTGTATCAGAAATAGTTAGATTAATGAGTGTTGATGCTAAACGTTCGATTGCAATTGGTAATCCAAGATCAAACGTACGAAATTTTGTTCTTTGTATATGTAATTCTTGTAATTCTGTTAAACAAAAAACCGATGGTGGAACATATTCTTGTTTGTTAATATTTAACACAATAATATTCCCATTTGCATTTTTCTCTGCATAAGTTTTTGAAGACTTTCTTTTTGATGAATTAAAATCAAGTTCAAATGGAAATGATTTATAAACTTCATCGTCATTTGCATATTTCGTACAATCAGCTGTTGAATATTCTTGAAAAAGATTTCGAAGAACTAAAATTCAAAATTGATACATACATAAATATATGTATAAATATTTGTAAATTACTTGTTCCTATTTCATTGTAACTTCCCATAGCGTGGCATTTGACCTGTATCATACATGTAAGAATTATAAAAATAATTTGTAATTTCATTTTGTTATTGTTTTTAAAAAAAATAATAATATTTTTGCTGTCTGGAGCTTGTTGTCAAGAAGAATGTTTTATATATGAGTCATTCCACATAAGCCACGACATAAGTTGTGCCATGGGGGTCCCCAGATTTTGTTCAATTTTTTATATGTTATAGAGGAAGGTATTTGATGAATTTTGTCGCAAGCCGATTTGAAAAATATTGATTCCTTCGGATTTTATAAGGGTTTTACGGAAATCCGCAAAATTGCCAAAATAAGGATTCGGGGTACCAATCGATCGATATCTCAAGAACGGCTGGGCCGATTGAGCTGAAATTTTGTACAGATATGCACCTTAGTGAGTTACATTTGTGGTAAAATTTTTGGCTCGATATCTTAAACCGTTGGGTCTCTAGAGACCCTTCAGTCTTTGAAAAACCAAGTCGATTTTCTCCTAAGATACAGCTCCGTTTCGGGCCGGGGTCTCGCCGTTGGATAGTACATGGCCTAGGCTACAACCCATAAAAAAATCAGCTTGGGATCTCTAGAAACG
>CAJNOI010000079.1:276171-330264 GCA_905250115.1 Adineta steineri | reverse complement strand
GTTAATATGAATAGAAAACACTTCTCAACTCAACTCAATTGAATGAAATAAATTGAGTATATATACGTATTTTTTTGTTCACGGCTTCCTAGTATATTTTTGATCGTCAACAACCTCGATAGTAATTTAGCTTGGTATCAATCGAGCAGGTGATCTGTCGTTTATCAACTGAGATGACGCCGGATCGATCTAATTCTTTCAAAATCGGATAGAGTCCAATGAGTTACGTATAAGTAGAGTTACTTAGTTCATTCTAGGCCCTACCTCTATTAACTGAGAAAGAAAAACGGGATTCAAGGTTCATTTTTGTTTTGACTATCAATTAGCATTAAAGCATTTTTGATAGTTTTAATTGTGGTATTCACGATCAGTATGGAATAATGTAGAGGATTAGAAATTATTTCCATTGAATTTGAGAAAAAAAAAACTTTTGACATTGTCCTATCCCTCTTCAAAGTTTTTAGATTTTCAATAATCCTGAAGCGCTACTCTACTTAGAATTTAATGCTGGTTCCGAATATACGCTTAATATCTTTATTGAAGAAGAGAACTTTTTTTTATATGATTATATTGACCGTGTATCGGATAATATGTTAGTTCTGCATAACAAATTTATTTTAGCTGTAAATGTAACGAGAAAAAAAAGAAATATAAATATGCAACTTTTTCTCGTGCAACAGAAATTTTATCTATCATACTATTAGGAAGAAAAATAGTTTTACAAGGAATTTCACTTAATACTAGAAACGATATTTTATGATGTTAGTCGCTCGTTCACATATCTTCAGTAGAGAAGAACGGAACAAATCTTTTAAATTATACTGTGATTCCACAACTCAATTACTAGTATTTTCCTCCGTTCTTTGCTCAACACATTGGTTGATGAATAAAAACCAATCAACAATTTTCCATTAGCCTCTTTCTATCACAGAACTTAGTTTGAGTCAAATGAAAGCTACTTTAGATCAATTATAAACTGAATCAAATTATTCCTATTCTTTACTTATTTTTTTTTAGATGTCAAATACATCTCAAACATTCATTCAGTATTTAAGATCGAAATTTACTTGTACTTCATTATCCAAAGAAGAATATAGGCGAAGAAAATGGCGTCCTTCAAAAAATACATCGTTTGAACATTTACCAAATGAAATACTTCTAGAAATTTTCAATCATCTCACTCTAGTTGATATTTATTCCATATTTTATGGTTTAAATTCACGTCTTAATCAATTAATTGTTTTTTCATGTATTCGAGGTTTAATTATACATACTACAAAAGAAAATAATCTTTATCTTAAACATATTTTACCTAATATTCCACCATGGCAAATTAATACACTTAAATTATGGCATAATAGTTCTTATGAACAATTACTCAATGATTTTCCCGTGAATTTATATCAAGTACATACATTAGTATTACGCCGATTGAAAAATCTTTCATTTTATCAATGTAGACAACTACTTAAACATTTTCAATGTTTAGAAACATTAACAATGATTGATTTTAATACAGCTCAGCTTGATTGGCTTGATGATAATAATTGGAAAAATCTTATTGATATTGATTTACCACATCTTCGTCATCTTGATGTACGAATTTGTGTTATTTATCATAAACAAATCTATGACGATGATAAAGATAATATTATTTATAGTTTTACATCACGATATGCTCGTCCAAATTATCGTTTATATACAGGTAGTTTATTGAAGAAAAATCCTATTTTAGAAATATGTTTAACTATTGATCAAATATTTCCTGTACGATAATATTTGACAATTATATACAAGCTTTTGTCGATATGTTGTATTTTTATTTTTATTTTTTCGCAAGCATTAAAAATGCGTATTTATCAATATTGTTCGTTATTGCAATTGATGTTGTATTATATCATCCATTTAATGGAATTGTTGTTTATTTTATCAATAATAAACTTAATAAGAATGTATATTATAATTAATTCTGATTATATATGAAGTAAATAGAATATTAATTAAGAGAAAGTTTTATTTAGAGTATAGTACATGTATGCTCATTTATTTCAATATGAGTAGCATGATTACATACACGACGACATCCTTTACAAGGTATATAAGAACAACATATTGGTGCACCACCTTCAAGTTCACCTGAACCACAATATAATAACCAAGACAGTTGAAAAAACATAAAAATAAATTCTGATGTCTTTAATGCTTCAAGTAAACTATATCGATAAATATTAACGGGATTCCAAGCAGCTGAACATGATGAAAATCTAAATGCTATTTTAAATGGAGCGATAAAAATATATAAAATAAAACTTATAATAAAAACAATCGATACAATCAAATAAGTACAGATATCAAGTATAAATGCAATTGGTACGATAAAAATCCATAAAGGAATACACATAAATGAACATAATATTGAATAACAATGTGAATATCGTTGTACCCAACGAATTGATGACATTCCACATGAAGCAAATAAAGAATGAACATTTTCCATTTCTTGTTTTAATTTATTATGAAGATAATCGTCTACTAGTAACTTGCCTTCCATTTTAGAGAATATATTTATTAACTAAATAAAACCAGATATTTACCGATTTTATATGTTCTCGATATGATGATATACGTGGCCTATCTTAAAAACATACGTCTTATCTATTTCTTTGCTAATGAATCACTAAAAGAAAAAAAATCTGAATTCTTCGTAATCTGAAGACTAATAGGTTGTAGTCAATGAAATAACGTTTTTTATGACGCACTATACTTTATTAAAAAAATGAATGATCCTAACGTGTATTAGTCATTAGAAAAACAAATTTTTAAACCAAGTTTTTTTCAAAATGATATAAAAATGTTTTGTTAATAATAAACACGTATGTCTGCTTGCGATTATATTTCATTAGATTGACACAATGTGTAGCCACTGAGTGGTGTCATGTCAGATGCTAAATAGAAAATTGATTTATTCATCGAAGATAAGAATAACTGACTTACTGGATTCATTTCTATGGCGTGATCTTCGTTGAAAACATTTGAATTTTTTTGGTATTATCTAGAAGAAATACAATCGAATTATATAATTCAAAAAACAATATTTGAGAGTTACCTTGTGTAGTCGTTTCTTGTTTAAATAAGTATAAATTCCCATAAATTTAGCAGCTAGAATAAGAAGTAACAAAATAGTTATAACAATAATGGAAAAGATCATGGCTGTTTTTGCAGCTGTAAACCGTTTTGTTGCCACAGGTTGTGTTGTCATTATCATCGTTATTGTTTGGTTGTCATCTTCACTATTTTCACTTTCATCAATATTTGTTGTTGTTGTTGTATCGATATTATTAATATTCTGATTCTCGTAATTGTCTTTGTTGTTGCTTGCTATTACTCGATACGGTGGCATCGTATTTATGTTGTTATCATCTTGACTCTGATAATCGTCTCTGATGTTGCTTGATATTATTCGATACGGTCGCATCATATCATTACCATAGTCGTCTTGATTGTTGTTGCTTGCTATTGGTGATGGTTGCATCACATTTATGTTGCTATTGCCATCAAAATTGTTTATTGATGTCATTGCGTTTGTCTATTAATTAATAAAAGTAAAAAACTAATGATTTCGCTTATGTATTTACTATAATTTAAAAAATTCTGACTGAAATTGAATCCTTAAAAATTTTGTGTTCAACTTTCATTCACAATTAACTTTGTTAAAATCTTCAAAAAATTATAATTTGCAAGTTGTGAGAGGAAGCTTTTTATTGCTTGTTCATTAAATATATCTATATGAAGCTTATTGCAGTATATTATATCGACTCACGAGAATACCTATATGTACAAGAGAATTTCTATTAAACCGTTCTTTCACCACTAATTATATTGTTATATATATTGAGGAATGTATTCTTCACTTAATGCTATAGAGTGTCGGCTTCTACTTGTTTATATTATCAGTTATTATTCAAATTTACTAGTTTAACTTACCGATAAGATACATCTCATGCATTTGCAAGCATCCATCGAACAAAAACCGACTTCACAATTAATTGAGTTGCAGTATTGAGCACATACGGGATCAGGCTGTGGAAGATTACTGTCACATTCGAGAAGACCATTGACTCTTGTTAAAAATAGTAGTGTAATAATAATATAAAACATTGTAAACGAATGAGATATTTGTTGAGTATGAAATAATTCAATTTCTAATCTGTTCCTTTTTTTTTATATGATGAAGACAAGAAAAAAACAAGATATGATCTCATCTTCCGATGAAAAATATTCCCGTTGCAAAAAATATGTATTCATTTTTTCCAACATCAATTGATTTTTTGTATCAAATAACATTGTGTAATTTAATAGATAAACTTGATAAAGATCGAAGGTGTAAACAACAAAACAAATGAGTCAAAAAACCAATAGATTACAAAATGTATTAGAAAAAGCCGCAGTTTTTCATGTGATGTATATATTTGATCAACGAACTTGATAGCGATGCACAATCGGCTCGCGTGCACGAATAACCGGTTGAGATAGTTTTTATTTTAGCGGCAGATATTGCACTTCTGCTACAAAAAACGAATGTAATCATACTTTATAATTTATTATATAAGTTTTATAAAACAGACGACTTATATCTCCTTGTGTAAAATTTATTGATTACAAACTATGTAATTCAATTCTCTATCTTGATTCATGCATGTCTATCATTACAATCCTATCCCATACTTATTTCATTCACAATAAATATTAAAGTTTTGTGTAGGAATATTCTCAAAATAATATACTATTTATCAATAACAACCATTTTCATTATTATATTCTTGATAAGAATAACAGTTGTTCTAATTTTTTGTATATGCACAACTCTATAAACACAGATTATGTTACAATATAATAATAATCATGAAAACTTCGAATAAATTATGTGTATTCTATAAGATATGTCCAATGTCCTCAAAATCGACCGATAAGTCTTGATTATCTAGCCTCACTTCTCCTCCATTACATCAATAGTAATTTTACTATCATATTTAGAATCTTTAGTTTGTGAAGATTTTATTGTTTAATATAAAAAAAATACATTAATTGAAAATTGATAGAATTATTTAAAATCAAATCTACGATGAAAAATAATAATAAATGAGATATTCAATATAAAAACTATAGAAGTATTTAAAATCGAATCAAATGAATATGACTAAAACAATCTCATTTATGCCACAATAGTAATATCCTGAGAAAAACAGAAATCTCTTTTTTTCTGACAAATCTCTATAAAATTATTTCTAACTCTTAATTTTCACAGCATGAAGAATAAAGTTTTATTAACATCTATCAAGAAAAATAAAGTCGTTTAATATTGCAACACAATATCGACATTATGCATCATGATTTTTTTAAAAATATTTTCTGTTTGCTTGCCACGTCATAAATATCAATGTGTTACAATGCTTTTCATCATAACAACGACAACGTGTACAGAACAGAACAAAAAAAAAGAAAATAACGGTGTTCTGATGCCACAAAAAAGACTTGAGTAACAAAAACTGAATACACAGTTATTTAATAAAAAAAACTTCCAGTGAACAATAGGTTATCTTTTATAATGGCATCACACATTCGTACAATGCTTACTAAATTATTTGGTACACCACAATATCGTTTATTAATAGTTGGCCTAGATGCATCTGGTAAAACAAGTCTTCTTTATAAATTAAAATTAGGTGAAAATGTCCAAGTAATTTCAACAATTGGTTTTAATGTAGAAACAATTACATATAAAAATACTGAATTAACAATGTGGGATGTAGGAGGATGTGATAAAATTCGTCCCCTAATTCGACATTATTTTCAAGGTACACAAGCATTAATTTGTATTATTGATTCAAACGATAGAGAACGAATAGGAGAAATCAGTGACGAATTATGGCGTATGCTATCGGAGGATGAAATACGTGACATACCTATCTTATTTTACTTGAATAAAATCGATCTTGTTAATGGATTAAATTCAGTTGATATTATTGAAAAATTAAGACTAAATAGTCTTCGAAATAGACAATGGCATTTACAACCATGTTCTGTACTTACAAATGTTGGATTGTATGAAGGGTTAGATTGGTTAGTATCGATATTAACATCTAAACCTATTTCTCAATTACAACAGACAAATGTAAAATTCGATACTTCTACATCGACAAGAAAAACGAATCCTGATGAAGATCAATCATTAGAATGGTTATCTCAAATAGATGAAGATTCAAATGAAGAATTTATTGAAAAATTTGAAAAAAATCAATTACCAGTTGTAAAATTTGATCATCGATCATTATTAAGAATAATATGGAGTTATTTTCAAGTTCATAATAGAAAACAAACAATAAAATCATTATTTGATAATATTAATAAATATATAAAAGAAGTAAATGAAACGTTAATTTATTTCTGGATTCAAATCGTTCATTATGCAAGTGAAGCAACAAAAAATCCAACAAATGATTTCTCAGGATTTTTACTAATGAATCCACAATTACTTAATCAAACTGAATTTCCACTTTCTTATTATAAAAAAGATACGTTATTTAGTGACGAAGCAAAAAAATCTGTTGTTTTACCAGATATTAAACAATTACCAAATATTCTACCATCATCTTCTTCAGTTAATAAAAATATCGTGACGACAACAACGAATGTAGAACAGGTACAACCAGTTGATGAACTCGATGATGATGAGTTCTTGCAACAATTTGAATTATGTACATTAACAAATTGGTCACATAAAACTCATATACGTATGGCATGGCTTTATTTAACACGTGATGGTCGTCGTTTAGGAGTAAAGAAAATATTTGATGGAATAAAAAATTTTATCGATAATAGTAAAGTATCAAGAAAAACAACATTTCATTTTACAATGACATATTTTTGGATTCAAATGATTGATTTAGCTATTGCACAAAGTCCAAAAAATATTACTTTTGATGAATTTCTTCGTTTAAATCCACAATTAATGAATGGTGGTTTATTTTTAGAATATTATAAAAAAGAAACAATGCTAAATAATCCAATAGCTCGACAAGAAATGGTGTTACCTGATATTAAACCATTACCAACTTTGATCATATCTAATAACAAAAAATAACATCATTATTATAAATATTAAACTTGATTCAATTTTTTCTAATACATATTACGACAAAAAAACAAGATTTTTTATTTTATATTTGAAATTTGAATAAACACATTTCATCTCGTGTATATCTTTACTTGAGAAAACGATTCTTAGTAACATATAGAACTATGAATTCTAGTTATTCAGTTGAAATAATAAAAATAAAATAGGTTAAAATATTTTTTTTCTAATATTTACTTTGAAAACCATTTAACGTTAGGTACGTTATTGATACATCAGATTGAAAACTATATTTGATAGCTTGTTAATCTTTTTCTTTTAATGCAAGAAAATTAGATTTTTCTTTTCATCATAAAACAAAACACAACACAAACTATATCAAGTTTCCATTTATCGAAGTATTAATCAATACGCCTTCTATAAGTAAAGTCATACAACTTAAAATATCACCTGTGTATCAAACATAAAAAAGAGATACTCTCGCATTCGTCGTTTATTACAACACACATTATGAGAAAAATTAAGATGTTATTTTTTATTATCATTCTTCTCAGGTAAAAAAAACAATAAATTTATATTTTTACTCTCATAATATTGATCAATTTTCATTTTTAGTATTACAGGTTCGATTCTGATTTTATATAAACTTTTTATCTATAAATTTCTTTCATTGACAGTGCAAGTGAAACCTCAAATATGCTATAAAGAGAATGCATATGATACATGTTCGACAAATAGTGGTTGCGGCTGTTTCCATATGGACGTTACACCTGGTGTTGGTGTTTGTGGTTTTCTTTGGGTTGCTTGTGCGAAGCTAGAGCCTTGTGACCTTTCTTCGGCTAAGAAATGTTCTAACGAAAACAACACTATTTGTGTTCACCATCCTCGATGTCATCCACATCCAGTATGTTATCCAACAACAATGCTTGATGAGAGAATCTGTCCACCAGAGGACCGTACATGAACAAACAGTTATCCATAGATACATATATAATTCAAATTTTTCCGATAAATTACTTCATTATTGTTCACATATTATTAAAATACATACAATTACTATGAACATGTGAATGATGAAAAGAAATTAATATTTATTTGAAAAAGTAGATCATAAGAATGATATGACGACAAAAGGAAATATTTTCCATAAAACTTGATCAAATGCAGTCAAAGATGGGAGTTTGAATTTGAGTTTCTTTTAATTGAATTAATCATTACTTAATAATACTAGCTACATAATCTTGAAAGAGTTAAGTGAGCTCTACTTGTATCATTTTGTGTTTATGGATTTTGAGTAATAATATAACTTCGTAGTCAACTGTCATTACTATTGTTGAGCCGTTCGGTAGGTTTTAAATGAATCGTTTTAAACATCTACCACTGCCACATTTAAACGTATTATTTGCAATTGCTTTTTTTTCTTAAGAATAGATCGAATACTTTCAGTTGCTAAGTGAACGATATTGTGTTACGAAATAAGTTTAATCAGTATTTAAAAAAGATAATTCATTTCTCTCCTGCCTTTAATATTATAACACACGCTGCTTTTTTAGGAATAGTATTTTATATGAATTAATGTTATAAGTTTCGCACATCTGTAGTTTTCCTATCATTTCATCTATTAGAAAGAATTTTTAATATACAGAAGTCGACAATCTACTAACTCTTTTAAAACTATGATTAATCATTTAGAATATATGTTACAAAAAAAACTCATATATGAAGAGTTTTGTTTAATAATAAATGTATACATATTTATGATGTTGAAAATAAACGAAACAATCAGTTAAAACAAGTATCTCGATCAAATACATTTTTTTCTATCTAAGCAAAGATTTCTAGTAAATATACAAAGTTTTATTCCGACTCGATATTGAATAGTCAACAAATAGATAGATAAGGATGTGAGTGGGTTGGAAACAACAAAAAGTTTCCACCCTCAATATTATATCAAACCAATCAGCGATGCATTAATAATAAGGTAAACACAGATATTACTTCTGCACCATTAATAAATAATATTTGTATAGTTTTATTCCATTCCACAAACAAATTTCGTTTCTTATTTATTATTAGATTACTCATACGAACAAAAATATAAATTTCTATTTCAAAAGATTATTATTTCTGACAAAAAATAGGATTTCATCGTCTATTATATATAATCGAAATTGATTGAAACTATTATAAATGAGAAATAAAGAAAAAAGGTTTCATTTCTATGAATTGAATCAAACAGGTAAATATTATTAGAATTGATTTATTTTTATTAAAGAAATGAATATTTCATAATGAAAAGAAAAAGAAAACAATTTTTCAATTATATGATAGATAATACTGTGGATGAAGATGAATATAAATTGAGCTTCGAAAATGATTTTCATTCTCCGTAGCATGACTTCTATCTAAAAGAAAGCTGAACATAAAATGAAAAATATGGTTAATTATAATCATTACTCAATTTTTCTAGATTGGAAACGGATAGACGAGCACGACAATTCTCACATAAAAGATTCATATCATTCATATAAGCAGAATCTATTGATAATGACTGATCATCATTGGAATTATTGCATAATATGCATGGGACAATTCTAGAAGAAATAATCAAACAGTATATATATATATATACATATTTATCAACATACCGTTCATTATCTTCATTAAATGATAAATTATGATTATCTGGTAAATTCACTATTTCATTATTATCATTAGCCCATCGTACTCGACATATTCGATTTATTGTTACTGCTGGCCATTTAATTTCACTAGATAAAAATCATTATTGAAAATATTATACGAAAAAAAACCAAATCAAACCTAAATAAAATTCTTCGATAGACAAATTCAACCATTGAATTAGAAATTCTTTTCGAATTTTCAGCGATTTTTCCATCTAATATATTAAAATTATACAAATCCAAAAAGAACAAGATTACTTACAAACAATATCACGCACACAAAGACGTAATTCTTGATTATTATATCGAACAGTAAACTAAATTAGATATTTTTCATAAACAAATAACTAAAAGTATTAGATTACTTTTTGTGCTTTAACAAAAGCTTTTCCATCATATTGTTTAAGAAAAGCATAAGCTGCTTCTTTGGCATTAAATTTTTCAATATGAAATTTCTCTATCCGACGACGAACACGCCATTGATGAAACCAGAAACGAGGACTGTAATAATAAATCTTACTTTCTTTTTTTTACACGCAAAAGATATTAAATAATACAAACCGATTGAGAATCTCAAGGACAATTTTTTCTATATATTTAAATGGCTGATTTTCATCCATTATTAAGAAATATGCATGTGTATTTTTTTTCTATTTTTAATCCATGATGAAAATTTCTGCTTATCATTATCTATGTACGTGACAGAATGATGATCATCCTAAGATATGTATATCAGATTTCAAAAATAAATAAGAAAAATGTTAGACATTGATTATGATTTCATTTTTTCAATCAATAATTCATATTGAATAACATTTATTCGATTACAAGAATGACGTCAATAGAACAAAAATGGTAAAAGAGAAAGCTGCACAGGTAACAAGATTTATCTTATCATCCATTTGTTGATGATAAACTGTCTAGGATGAAAACAAAACACGAAAAAAACTTGTCTGATTTTCTTTTTCAAAAAATATGAACATTGAATATGATGAAGATTTTTTTTTTTGTTATATTATTTTCTCAATGTCTTTTTTTTTGTTATTTTTAATAAACGAGGATTAAATAGACACATTTTGGTCAAAATGGTTTTTGCTTTTTTTTTCATAAAGAAGAGAAACGGATACACAGATACGGAGAGAGAGAGAGAAACAAAGTGAATTTCGTTAATAAACTGGTCACTGTTTTAATGCAGCTAAGACATGTAAAAGAAAAAATGAAGGAGGAGAACAAGAACAAGAACAAAATGAAAAAGAGGAATCATACTCGGAAATGCTCGAGCAATCATATTATATATATATAAATTAAAGAAACATGTTCCTCTCCGTTACTGACAAATGAATTTTTTATATATTTTCATTCGTTGTTTGCTGCTTTCTTTTTTGTGCACATGCTTGTCCATAAGCATGTCGCCATTGATTTGCCAATAATTGATATAAAACATCTAAAGTATCAAGTTCTGTTCGAAGTTCACGTGCATCTGTTTGACCGGGTGTTGCCAATGAAGATGAAAGTGTTCCACTAGAATTCATATGTACAGTTGAACAATCAGGAGAGATTATATTCGATGTGATTAAAAATGATATAAAATGAAGAAATAAACTATTCAAATGTGGATGTAATTGTAATTCAATTAATTGACGATAATGAACAGCATATAAATGTGCAACAGCATGAAATAGTAGACGAACCATTTTACGTACAAGTGAATCAAAATATAGAGGAAATTGTTGATCTAAATAAAAAAGATTATCTTCTTTATAAAAAACAATAACAAAGAAATGTATTTGTTTTACCTAGTCTTGTAGGAAATATAGTGTCATCTGAAAGTGTCTTTTGAATAAACATCATTGATAGGTCTATATATTGAGGTGCAGAATATTTTATTTTCTTATTTCGTTCATCAAGCCATAAATAGGAACTAGAAAAAAAATTTATATTAAAGAAATTTTATAAATAATAATAATAAACCTGTTCTGTGGGCCAGTCATGACCGGACATGTTGCTGGTGTACAAAAGTCACACATTGCATTATACAAAGCATTTACATGATTGAAAAAGGCAACAACTATATGAGAGAGAGAAACAAAAATAAACACAATCGTAATCAAATAAATACGAACTATTATTTGCAATCCATTCATTTTTATCAACACCAGTTGGTTGTCGAATTAATTCATGAATATTACATTCAGCAAGTGATCGTGTGAAAACTGCATATTCAGGTTGAAGATAAAGTAAACCGTTATTACTTGAAGAATTTAATGAATGTGATTGAGTTGAAGATAAAGGTAGACTTGTTGATTGATTATGACTTTCATTTGTATTTATTAATCCGCTATTGGAAAGATCATTTGGCGGAGGTGGAGAAGGATCTTTATTGCCTGGTTGAATATTTACTTCATTTTTTCGACGTTGTTTCCTTAAAAAAAATAAAAATAAAAAAAAATTAATTTTAATTATAAATATTCCAAATATTTACGCAAAAATGGAGCCTAAATGTAAAGAAAAAGCACGCATCGGTTTTTTCATCTACGTAGAAAAAAATGTGTAAACGAGTCACGGACCAATGCTCTATGTGTGTATCATTCACTTCCCCCTTTTTTTCCTCTCTATTATTTCTCCATGTATATATGCTACTGATCCATAGAGTTTTTTTTCTGCTTCTTTTTTTTTTTTTTGATCCATTATATTTCTGTTTCCTATTTCAAGTAATTAATATTAAAAAAATATTTATCTTCTAATTGAAATGCGTCATAAACAAAAGAAACTTACATATGTCGATAATTTGAGATTTTTGTCAATGGACTCGGACATAAAGAATGAAAAGTATTTCGAAGTCGATAGCAAATAGTTTCTCGACTAATAATTATAACCATTTTTTTTTGTTAATTATTTTTTATGTATTCACAGAAAAAAAGTCCAAATGCATAAGAAAATAAGAAACGGTTATGCATCAATGCCTTCTTTTTTTCTTCTTTTACCTTGTCTCATAAATAAAATAACTAACAATAGAGACAAGGTTTTTCTGAATCATTTATTTTGCGTTTTTTTTAGTACATACCTCCAAACAGATATTAAAACATCAAATAAACTTGATGTTGGATTATTCCAAAAAGTATTATCCGATTCTGAAACATTCGTATTCGAACGTGAACGCATTCTGTTTTTCTTCTTCTTCTTATTGTTGTTGTTTTATTTTCTTTGATAATATTATAAAAGATATGATTTTTTTCTCCCAAGTCAACAATTTTGACTTGCTGTTATCTACTCATGCTAAATGACTCATTTTACAGGTAAATATTAAGAAGTACAACTGAGAAATAATATCCAATACAAAACAAATTCTTACCTTAATAGATTGCTCATTATTTAACAATTTAGAGAAAATGAATTCTATATGCGTAGAAACAAGAAAGAAATAGATTTTTTTCCTCTGTTTTTTTTTTGTTTTTTTTAATAAAAGTTAAATGTTAAAATGCTCACTGCGTCAATGAAGAAATGCTTATCACTTTTCTCTGTCGCAACATCGTTTGAGAAGTAATGCATGTTATAACATTCAATGTATACCATAGACATCTCGCACAAAAAAAACCGCCAGCAAAAGATTTATATACAGGTGCACATTTCTTTTCGTTCTCTCTCATATATGTATATGTATATACTTTACATTTATAATGATTCAAACAAGAAAAATAAATCAACACTCACGTTTATGATCGATAAATGATAGGAAAAAAAAGAGACCATTTTTGTTCATATGATGTAACAGATTTCTTTTTTTTTAAATCAATCATATCTATGAAAGACATATAACTCTGAATTTCTCTTTTTTTCTCATCAATAAATTGAATAATTTTATACTTTGTATATATATAACAAAAAAAACATATATCCGTTATTTAAACTATATTATAAAAGCAATATTTATCCTTCTATTGACAATAATAACAAAACTCAAGAGGATAATTAAAACAAAAATGAGAATATTTTCATCTTATAAACATATATATATATGAACTGTTGAAAAAATAAAATATTTATCAATAAAATATTATCTATGTAGTTAAGAATGACATACCAAAGTGGAAAGACGAACATAGTAGAAGATGAGATGACGATACTTTGTCTCCATATGGTTCCTTCCGTTTCTCTACTCTCGCCTCCTTCTACAAGCTTCCGTTTTTATGATGCCATTATTTCGCCAATACGGCTATTTCTTTCTTTTTGTTCTTGTTCTGTTTCTCATTGCTATACAGATCCTTGTCGCTCGATCAACAACACATTTTATATTTGCAACAGGTATAATGATAGAATATTAAAAAAAAACGTTTGTTTCTATTAGAAATTTTACGATGAATAATCATTAAACAACATATAAATGAAGGTCAATCGATCTGATCATTTACCGTCCACTACTCTGTTGCCGTAATCTCTCCATATGGCTTAGTAGTCGTCTGCCCTTTTTTTTGTCTTGTGGACATACTAAACACACAAAAGGATTGAGCAACAACTACTATGACTATTCAGTTCTCTTTTTTTTCTCTCTTTCTTAATAAAGTTTTTATCAAGCAAAAAAGAATATACGAGTTTTGTTTCTTTTCAACCATATTAATATTCGATTAGGATTTAAATGAGAAAAATATAACTAATTATATTATATATGTTAACCAATACAATTGAAGAAAATAAATCATTTACTCTTTAAATAATTCTAATTGATTATATAATAGAATGCATAAGAAAATAATGATGATTGATTGAAATTTCAAAAATAAAACAAAGACTTACGTATTCGATGAAGCAGAAGTAAATATGAATGACAAACTAAGAATGCCCATGATTTAGTAAAATATTGTCATCAGTATACACTCATTCCCTGGTCGTTCGGTTTCTTCATCTTTCTTTTTTTTTACCTCGCACGCGCTTCTCTTTAAGTGAGAAGAAGAACGAGAGGAAATAGCGACGTTACAACAACGGAGAAAAAAAAGAGAATCAACCAAAACAAACATAACACGATCACGCCACTATTCTCTCGATAGTGACATATTGATCCGCACAAGTCGGACTTAACCGAATAGCCCTATTCGAACTGTCATATTCACGGTCAATGCTCTTCTTATTACACAACATTCAAAAAGCGATTTTTTTCCTCCTCTCTCTCTCATTTTATTCAATTTCTCTATATATATATATTTATTTATTTAAAAATGTAAATCATTGATTTTTTTCATTACTATTAACTGTATTAGAAGTTAATTGATAAGATAATATGGTAAAAGATCAATGACCTTCTCATAAAAAAAGACAGATAGACACGCCTTATGAAAACAACCGGAAAATAAACAAGGTTATAAAAGGCAAAAGAAACAGAATTAGCTCGATCAATCAAATGAACAGTAAGAACTCTATGACAATAAGAAAAAAAAACAAATATCACACAGACACATCTCATCTTCACTAATATATTAGAAGGTTACTCTTACCTCGAACAATCATCTATGCTCACTAGGATATATATTACATGATCAATGTATATATACATCTTTGTCATTCTACAAGAATTTTTTTGAATGCGCATCTTAGAAATACTAATTCAAAAAAAATTTTTATCGCGAAGAACAATAATATTTCATAATTGTATTGATAAATAGAAAAATTTACATATTCATTGAATGAATGAATTATATTATTGAATGGAAAAGAAAAACATACCCAGTAAACCAATCAGTTAAATAATCCAGTTTGGTAGTGTTAAATGTTGATTGATGAATAAGTGGTTGATCAATAGATAAAATACCCCTCGTATTGCTCGACAAAACTGTCGAACAACGCATGGAATTTAAAATTGCACACAAGAATAACTAAAAGTGTCACTATGACACTCAGAAATAAAAACTATATTGATATATTCAATTAAATTGATAAATCATTGTTAATAAATATACATAATTCAAATGACTAATTATTATCTGAAAAACGAAAAAAAATACATAGATTTTTTTAGTTTGGAATAAAGATTTTATTTATATAACAGAAACAAATATATTTATATATTAAAGTAAAGGAAATTCTAATCGTCATCATCTTGTGCTGCTTCATTTAATTTCGATGTTGTTGCAACAACTTCAGCTAATGATTGTTTTTGATCTTTTAATAAACGTTCACGTGTTAATTCTGCAATAGCACGTGTTGTACGTTTTTCTAAACGTTTTAATTTTTTTTCAACATCACGTTTTAAATCCCAATCTGGTTTACGTGGTGCTAATGATAATAAATCAACATCTTCTGTGACATCATTAACATTATTTTCATTCGAACTTGATTTACTAGTTTTTATTTGATCGTCAATCTAAATAGGAAAAAAAATAAATCTTTTTGATTGAAATTTGTTTTTGTAAAATTACCAGTGATTTAACATCAATTAATTTTGGTTTTGGTAATACAATAGCACCTGATAATTGTGCTGGATCACTTGGTTTATAATTCCGAAATATTGGTTTGGGAAATTCAATATTTTCTTCTTGTAAATCTTTAGGTTTTTCTTCATCGTCATCATCGTCATATTCTTTTCGTTTAGCGAGTTGATTTTGTTTGGTAAGTTTCCATTGCATAAGACGTTCTTTACGTTTACGTGCTTCTTCTTCTAATTCACTTAATGTCATTTTTTGTTGATCTATTATTTTTTAGGAGTATATCAAAATAAGAATGATGTTACAATAGAAATAAATAAACAACAGCTGCTTCTTTTTTTTTTATATAAACATTGATTTATTGGTTAAGAAAACTAAACCTTTAGAAAAATAATTGAAAGAAAAGAAAATTTGTATTTCTTATCAAAATAAATAAGTCAGATTTTGAAATATTTTTTTATGAGTTTTATTTATTATGGATTAAAGAAAGTTAAAGTGACATCTTTCCATAGATGACGCATTCATTGTTTTAATTTCGCTAGAGGTTGTTCGTAAGAGAAATAGTTGAGTTAATGGATGTTATTAAAAAGATTCATTTAAATTGTATTGAATGGCTGACGATACAGGAAAAGGAGCTGCTGGTACTGAAGTACCTGATGTAAGTCCAGGTGCTGGCTTTCAAGTCTTTGTTGATATGTCGAATTTATATAATAAATTAAAATTACTTAATTATGATGATGAATATGTATTAAAATGGAGAATGAAACCAATTTCACGTATTCATTTTGCTGTATCTACAAATCCAGGAGAACAATTACATGCATTTATCTCACTTACAGCATGGCTTTTTCAAAAAGGTGGAGTTAAATTTGATAAACCAAGCGAAGTTTGTTTTGAAAATTATTTTAGTATTCTATCTATATTTTTATTATTTTTGAAATATAGGATGATGATCAAAGTGTTCTTCTTACAAATATGATTGCACAATTTAAAAAATTAGTAAGTCCTCAGAGTAAAGTATCTCACATAATAATGTACAAGAGAATTTTATTGAAAATGGTTCTCTGTTAAAATATAAAAGGAGAACTTAACGGATGAATCATATAGAATATCTCACTGAAATTGTAACGTAGATGCTTGAGTTTTTTTTCAAAAAGATAGTTCTTGAAATTCTCTACAAAATTTTTATTAATGAATAGATACGGAAGTATATTCAATCAATAGTAAAATGTATGAGTTTTTACAGAAATCAAATACTGATGCAAATTTTCTGTATCATGATGCGTTTTTCTTCAGTTTAGTAATAATTTTAAGTAGGCAATAACTGCCATGGATCGTAATTCAGAGAGGAACAACGAAAAGCTTTTGTTAAAAAAGGTGTTCGCTGAAATAATTGAAATTTTTATGCGTTACAAAATTGTTAATTTGAACGACGAGTATGTCCTTTTTTAGCATTGTAATGTTGACCGAAGACAATTCCGTTGTCAATTACTCAGATAACTCTCTTAATGAGGTTTTATAGAGATTCTACGGGCAATCTTTTGAAAAAATACTCAAGCATCTACATCACAATTTGAGCGAAATGTTCCAGAACACGAAAGATGCCATTTTTTATAAAGACCAGTAAGACTGTTTCGCTGTATTGTTAGATATCATGATTAACAGTAGTTGACAAACAATAGAACTTATCAAAATCCAGATATTTTACATGTAAAAATAAAGTCGTGTTGAACTATATTGATTTTTAGGGTCATGATATATCTGTCAGTACGAATAAACTTCGAACTGGTTCTGGTGAATCTGTAGTTTATATTCTCAATCGACTTGCTGATGATGCATTAAAAAAGACTGGTTTTACTTGGCGATCGTAAGTTAATATGATTAATTAATTAAATAAATATATAAATAATAATTTCTAGACCTGAAAAGCCTGATGAATTACCAGATAATGATGATGCAGGTGCCAAAGATGATGATAATGAAATTGATGTCAATAAAATTGATGAAGAAATGTTTAATCGAGTATTATATTTATTTACAAAAACAAAATCGTATAGTAATACTTTCTATTAATTAGGATAATGATGCCGATGAATATGAAGAAGATGAAACAGTTTTAAATATGGAAGCTCTATCAAAATTAGGTTTAAATTCCAAATCAGCAGGTGTTAATGCAATATCTGAACCTGAAGTTCGTCCTGAATTAATTATGGAATCAACAACAGATGCAACTGAATGGAAATTAGAAGTTGAACGTATATTACCACAACTTAAAGTAACATTTAAAGCTGAAAATAAAGATTGGCGTGCACGACAAGAACAACGTTTAACATATAAAACACAAATTGCTAGTTCACTTAAAGATGCTGAACAAATGTTAACAAGATTTCATACAGATATTTCTAAATCATTAGAAAAAATAACGACACGTATGACAAAAAAAAGAAGAATTTTATAAGAAAGATTTTTTTGCTAAATTGTTTTTTTAGGTGAACAATATATTAATTCACAATTAACTGATCATGTACAAGAATTCCATCGACAACAAGATGCATTAGCATTAGCAAAACAACATTATCGTCAATGTTCACAAGGTATTACAGAAAAATCACAGCAATTAGCTCAAATATCTGCTGAATTAACACGAATTAAAGAAGAAATGGAAGAAACAGGACAAAGTGTTACAGATGGAGGTTTGTTGTTTATAGTAATTTAATTTATTAGATATTGTTTATTAAATTTTGTTTAGGTCCATTGGTAAAAATTAAGAAGGCAATTGAAGAATTAAATCGTGATATTGTTCGTGTTGATGTTCGTATTGCCGTACTTGAACATACACTTATGCAATCAAAAGTACGTGAAAAAGAAGAAGCCAATGATGATAAATCGGATTTTCAATTTAATGAACCAGATTTCGATTAGTTGAATCTTTATTTTTCTTTTTTTTTCGTCTTGTATTGTATTGCAATGAATGTTTTATATAAAATTGCAGTTCTTTTTAACAATAATTGTATAATTTCTTTTTGTTTCACAAGAGACATTTTTCGAGTAGCAATTTATTTACGTGAACTCTAAGCTACTATAAAACACATTAAGTGTATTTCGATAAAATTAATCTCTCGTTTCGTTGAAAAGAGTGATACTTGCATGTAACATCATTATTGGTATATTAGATTTTTAAAATCTAGCTTCTTGTCTATTCATTATATCAATAATTAAAATACATTTAGAACTCGAGTATCCATCTAGAATGTAAGGCTGGGTGTAAGGCGATACAGCCACCTACACTCACTGACGATCAGTACTAGAATAGTTTAAAACTCAAAATAGTTACAAAATAGTTCTACTGCAGCTCAACTATTTCAAAGCAGCACATACTAGCAATGCTAAGCAGACATTAACATTACAATATAGATTCGGTTTCGAAACAAGCAGTTTTATTTATAGTTTTTGTGAAAATTACACCACAAGAAAAATATTCGAATGATTATCGCTAGCTATGTGTCAGTTATCGAAATATACTTAATATTATCATTCACGGGTTTCTCCCTCTTTCATTCCGTTCAATAAATTCATTGATTCGATCCATAGCGTCATTCCCAGTTTGATTCCAGCAGAGTTTTAGTATCGTGAGTGTCTACATGAAAATCTGAAGGTAAGGACATGTCATAGATAAAGAAAGAGTGAGAATTACTGTGTTATGTTGTAATCCATCTGCTAAATATTCGGCTCCAACGTCTCCGATTTGATTGCTATTGAGATTTAGTGTGGTGAGGGTCTACATAAAAAAGTGAAGGTAAAGATGCGCTGTAGATAAAGACAGAATGAGAATTACTGTGTTATGTCGTAATGCATCAGCCAAATGATGTGCTCCAACATGATCGATTCGATTGCTCGAAAGACCAAGTTTAGTCAATGTCTAGATGAAAACAAGGATTTGAAGAGATGATATAGATAAAGAGAATATGAGAATCACTTTGTTATGTCGTAATGCATCGCTCAAATGTTGTACGCCAATAGGTCCAATTGTATTGTTCCGCAGACCTAGTGTAGTGAGAGTCTAGATGAAAACGTGTATGTCAAGACATAATATAAATGAAGAGACAATAATAATTACTGTGTTGTGTTGTAATGCATCAGCTAAATATTGCGCTCCAACAGGTCCGATTCTATTACTCCAAAGATCAAGTGTAGTGAGTGTCTAGATCACAAAGGGAAGGTAAGAACGTGATACAAATGAACAAAGAGTGACAATAACTTTGTTGTATCGTAATGAAGCGGCCAAGTGTTCTGCTCCAACTATTTCAATGGAATTGCACGAGAGATTTAATGTGGTAATTGTCTAGATGAAAAGTGGATTTAAAGAGAGAATATAGATAAAGAGAGTATAAGAATCACTTCGTTATGTCGTAATGCATCAGCTAAATATTGTGCTCCAAGATCTGCACTACAATTCCTCGAGAGATTCAGTGTGGTAATTGTCTAGATCGAAAAGGGAAGATAATAACTTGATACAAATGAAGAGAGAATAACAATTACTATGTTGTGCCGTAATGCATCAGCCAAATGTTGCATTCCAACAGGTCCGATTGAATTGTTATAAAGATCAAGTGCGGTAAGTGTCTAGACGAAAAAGTGCAAGGAAAGACATGATATAGATGAACAGAGAGTGACAATAACCATGTTATATCGTAATGCATCAGCTAAATGTTCTGCTCCAATGTCTTGGATTAGATTAAATCCAAGATCTAGTGTCGTAAGTGTCTTGATAGAAAAGTGCAGGAAAAGATATGATATAGTAGAAGAGAGAATAACAATTACTGTGTTGTGTCGTAATGCATCAGCCAAATGTTGTACTGCAACAGGCCCGATTCGATTAGATTCAAGATTTAGTGTCATAAGTGTCTGGATGAAAAGTGGCAGGCAAAGACATACTGTAGATAAATAGAAAATGAAAATTACTGTATTTTGACGTAATTCATCGACTAAATATTGTACTCCAATCTGTTCTATTTGATTGTTTTCAAGATGTAGTGTGGTGAGTGTCTAGATGAAAAGTACAAGTAAAGATGCCATATAGATGCACAGCGAGTAACAATTACTCTGTTATGCCGTAATGCATCAGCCAAGTGTTGTGCTCCAATATGGCTGATTTTATTGTATGAGAGATGAAGTGTGGTGAGTGTCTAGATGAAAAGTGTAAGTAAAGATGTTATATAGATGTACAAAGAGTAACAATTGCTTTGTTATATTGTAGTGCATCAGCCAAGTGTTGTGCTCCAAAAGGCCCGATTAGATTAGATACAAGATCTAGGCTCGTAAGGGTCTGAATGAGAAATTGTAGGTAAAGACACGATATAGATGAAAAGGAAATGACAATTACGGTATTGTATCGTAATACATCAGCCATGTGTTGTGCTCCTAAACACCCGATTGAATTACATTCCAGATCTAGGTTCGTAATGGTCTGTATGAAAAATTGCAGGTAAAGACACGATATAGACGAAAAGAAAATGACAATTACGGCATTGTGTCGTAATGCATCAACCAAATGCTGTATTTGAACCAGTTTGATTTTACTGTTCGATAGATTTAGTGTGGTCAGTGTCTAGATGAAATAACACAGATGAAGACATGGTACAAAGAAGAGAGAGAATAGCTAGTTGCTGTTATCTTTGGATGTAGATGATGTGATTGAGTAAGAATGTGGATGTTATTGTTGGTCAATCGTCTCTTCATCCACATTCATCGTCATCTATACTTGCAGTCGCACATGCTATGAAAGGAGCATTTGTGCAAGATATTTATGAAAAGGATCTCTAAAATGTTATTTATTACACGATAAGCTAGTTTACAGGCTGTTAATTTCTGTCGAAATTTGATTTTGACTATCGAAAAAGTATTTTAAAAAGGTGCTTAGATATACATTAAAAGCAAAGAACAATGTTTGTTTCCGTATTTTTTTCTTATTATCTAAATATTGTATGTTTATGACAGGATATATAGTTTGAAACGTAGAATATTTAGATGAGATTGAAAAGAGAGCAGAATATAAATTATTTCTTTCTGATTATCAGGATATTATTTTGAGTGACAAATAGTTGATCCATGTATATTTTATTGAAATTATTCTACGTAAATAGAGATCGTAGAAATAAAAAATAACTCAAGAATAGATAGAGAAGAATTAGAGTACTATGATAGCAGAAAGTTTACCTGATATCGATGATAACCGTCTAGGATGCTGTTAAACCGTTGGCATACGTTTCTCATTGAGCACAGAATTGTGAATTCCGATTGATGATCCATAATTTGGTAGATCAGTTCTACCGGCAACGTAAGAAATGTGACCATACTTTGATTCACCAATAGTAGATTGTTGATGAAATGCGTGCTGTGTAGTCTTATATGATGTGTTGTTACTTTTTCGGTTCCATTAAATGAGTAGATGTTTGTTTTGCCATTGGTTTCACGTGATTTTGCAATTACTTTCGAGAAGAAAAAAGAAGTAAAAGAATGATGACATCGACAAAACAAATGTGCACAACGTCTTTGTTAAGATTGTTTTAGTAATATAAAATGGTATATAATAGAAATGAATGTTGTGTTGTCGGTTACAATCACCAAAGATTGAACGAATTCTTTTTTACTTTATTTTTGTTATAAATCTATATTCTTATCTGATCGTTAAGTCAAATAAAGATATGATCAATGAGAAAGAAATAGAGATAAAAACAAATCATTTCTCAAGTCATTGCCTTTAGAATATATAGGCATCTATGTCGGCGACGAGTTGAAGTGAGTAACCGAGTCGAACTGCTTTTAATTATTAGATTGGTTCAATAGTTTGACTCTCTTGTAAAACTATTTAGAAAACGAAAAAATGTCGAAGATTACGTTACAATTGTTTATGAAAACAACTCTAGATTATACACTGTTCTTTGTTTGAAAAAAATAGTATGATTTTATATGCATATCTTCAAACTGCAAACTATTAATATTTGATTAAAATCAAAAACAGACGATTCGGGTACTAAACACAGTAGCAATGAAACTTCTGCTATCGTTTAATAAGCTTGACGAGTCTTTCTTTTTTATATGCAGTGATAGTAAAAATAATGCTGTATTTTCCAACGGTAATTGACTATTCTTGAGCTAATAAAAAATAGTTATAAAATTTCGACTAAGTTGTTTGTTAGAATAAATAAATTTTCATATATGGAAGATTGACGAAAAAACTAGTTGACGTTCAAAAACTGGATAAAAAGTTTTTGAAACTATGTATAACTTATAAAAACTAGTTTTCTTAGTTATCTTATTACAATCATAATATCAGACAACATTGATAATTAAAGAGTATCGTTATCAATATATATTTATCTTTCTTCTAGATGTTATTCGCTTGTATTCTATGAAAAAAATTCTCTCATTAGGAAAGAAAGGGTAATGCTTTCTTTTCCTTAAGAAACCCGATGATATCTTTTTTCAGATATCAATACAATTTTGCAATCATATAGTTTAATAGACTCTTTTGTTACTTGTATGCCAGATAGTATAGATTTTTTCGAAAATCTACTTAACAAAATTCCATTAAATTAAGTGTTTTAAATTTATCAAATAGAATATATGTTACTATTAGAATTGAGACGAATATATTCCAAGAAAAACAAGCATACAATACCATATACACAAATACTTCAAATATGAATAATAATAATAATAATAGTACTATGTAGCTTTTGAATAACTTACAATACTTATGAAACAATCATGTTTTTAAAGTATGACGCTCTTATGATCTTCTTTATATTTTTGTTCACATTGCTTTTGATCATTTCAGACATATAAATACTAAGAAAAAAATAATATCAATATTTCAATCTAGAGTAGTAGTTCAAAATAACTAATTTCAATGAAATTTTTAATAAACATTCATTTCCAAAAGAAAAAAATCCTAATAAGTCTTTCCAAATATATTCAATAACACTGTTGCTTTCAATATGAAACAAACATACATAGGAGACTGAACACTCGAGTCAAATATAAAGCTATGTTGTTTGTTTTGACTTGTATAACATCTTGCAGTTTGAATAAAACATGTCTGATAATAACTAAAATTTATGTCAATATGAAATATTCAAACTCGAAAGAAGTACAGAGCATATTTCATATTATTTTTATCGAGAAAAGATAAATAGTAAAAAAAAGCCTAATGGATCAAATTTCTTCTTTCTCTGTCGCTTATGTCTTTCGATTATAATTCATAGGATCGAATCAAACAACTTTATTCTCTTTTTGCGTTTTACACATTTTTATTATAATTGTTGATCGTACAAAAAATGTATGTCCTCATAATGAAACTTGAGGTATACATTGCATATCAATTACATAACGTATCGGACGAAAATTGATTCATCCATCGGCATGGCAAAATAAGAAAGGTTATGAAAATGGAGAATTTTATTCAACCTTTTTTTTGAAAGAAAATAACATAAACTACTTGAGTTTGCATCTCGATTCTACTTCTTTCTGTCAATCAAAAATAAATTATTTGATAAGATTGTTTAGTAGCGACATCTTAAGGATAAATATCGGAAATTGAAATATAATAATAAATAAATTAAAAAAATACTTTTAATCAATAAAAATCTATAAATAAGAAAATTAAATAAATTTAATATATTGATTTGTTTATATTTATAATCCAAACATTAAAAGTCAAAGAACAAAATGAGTCATGATTTGATAGCTTTACCTATTGACAGAATTGTTAAAATTCATCAATAAATCCTACACGAGTACAACAACCATGGGTGAGACCGAAGATGGTCTTCATCGTGTTATTGAAGTATTATCTGAAACAGATCTTTCAGGTTATTTATCTCGAATACGAGATGATCTTCAAGTGACAAAGTAAATTCTCCTATTTTTTTTGATTTCAAAATAATTCTTTTTCCTAGACTTTCGCATTTTGAATATGTACAAGCGAATGATCTCGAACGAATTGGTTTAAGTAAACCAGCAATAAGACGATTACTTGCTACTATTAAACAAAAACAACGATCATCAAATACAAAAAAACAACTTTCAAATACCGTTAGTTAATTTTATAAAATAGATATCTGAAAATAAATCTTTTCTTTTAAAAGACGTCTTTACCATCATCATCATCATCATCAAATTCATGTCTGATATCACCATCATCTCTTAATTTATCAGTCACATTAGGTTCTGGTCATTTTGGTATTGTTCGTCAAGGAGAATGGAATGGTCTTCCTGTTGCTGTAAAAATCCTTCGTGGTTGTAATGCTATTAGTGATTTTGTACGAGAAGCTAATGCAATGCATCTATTATCACATCGTTATTTGATTCGTCTTCATGGTATTGTTCTATCCGAACCATTAATGATGGTAATCAAATAAAATATATATTTATTCTATATGTATATATATTCTTTTTTTTATTAAAACAAATAAAAGGTTACAGAATTAGCTCCACTTGGATCATTATTATCACGTTTGCGTAGTGAACCCAAACATTTTCTTGTATATATGCTTGTTGAATATGCTCGACAAATAAGTGAAGGAATGGATTATTTAGAGCAACGAAGATTTGTACATCGTGACCTTGCTGCAAGAAATATATTTCTTGTTTCATATGAACAAGTTTGTTTTTTTTTATTTAAAAAAAGAAAAGCAAAAAACAAAATTGTGTGTTTTTTTCTTTTAATTCAAAGATTAAAATTGGAGATTTTGGTTTAGCAAGAATGATTGATACAGATTGTAATTTATATAAACCAGGAACAGTTATTGGTCAATCAATTCCAATTGCGTGGTAAAATGAAAAAAAAAAAATTTTTTTTTTTAATTTGATTTGATTTAAACAAGTGTGACTAATTGATCATCAGTTGAATTGAATGAGCTAATACCCGTATCGGATTCATCATTTGTTGATAATGACCATGGACTATGATGACGAATAGGAAAAGAAATATTTTGTACTCGAGTTTTTAATGGATGATCAGAAAAAGATCTGGATTTTCTTAATGATAGACTTGGTTCAACGATTGCTGTAGGACGAGATGAAACTAAAGAATGAATACATATATATATATATATAGAAGTTTTAAATCAAGGATAAATTTTTAATGAAAATGGATCCGAGACATTTGTATCTGTCACGTTTTGCGATAGGAAGATCATATATAGAATGAAAAATAGGATTAAGATGTCTGTCATTGAATCCTTCTCTTTTTAATATTTACTTGTCATCACGAGCGATAACAAAATCATGTATTCAAAGAATTGAGAATCAAATCTTTTCAGTTATATTCTACTATACCTGTTTGTGTTTTCTTTTGAGTTAAAATAGTTGGTGGTGGTGGTGATGGTGAAGCATCTTTTGTACTAACATGTTCTTGTTGAAATGTAAAACTTAGCTGATCTTGATTATCATCATCATCATTATCATCTTCAAGACTATCGATTTCAATATTTTCATCTAATGCATAATCTAATTCTAATTCATCTAATAAACATTGTTTTCGATCAATTTCTTTATTTGAAAAATTAATTTTTTCATCAAGTTCATCGGATTGTTGATTTAGTTGTCTACTAATAATTAATGTTTGATTAACTTCCGTTAAAAGATTTGTTAAATCATCTTGATTAAAATCTATTCGTGTTTCATTATCAATATCAGTTATTAAACATGAAATAATTTTTTGTTGATATTCTATTTGTGTTTGAGTATTAAGAATTGAACGGTAAAGATTTAAATAGGATAGAATCGATTGATTTTGATTTTTTAATTGTTTATCTGTACGTTTTTGATTACGTTTCGATTTTTTTTCTTGATGACGAATACGATTTTGTGTAGAAATTATTTGATGATATTGTTGTTGATGATAATTTCGTAGTGTTAATGTTACATTTTGTGATTCACCAGCCCATGAATGCCATAATTTTAAAAGACGACAACGGGATTTTAATGGTCGTTCAACACCACGCCATGATTCATAAAGAACATAATTATCGTTTGTTTGAGGAAAATAATTTTCATCGGATGATAAAATAGCTTGTATAACATCTGAACATTTTGAACGTGTTGTTAAATTTGATATCCATTTCATTTTTCCATTATACCATATAGGAATTTCAATTTCTAAATTCATTTTCTAGAAGAAGAAAAAATATAGTATTTATGATGTATATTAGAACATTATGACTGATAAAAAAGATAACCTTCAAAAGAAATGATATTCTCTTCTCAATTGGTTGTTAAGCAACAACAACTATTGCAAGTTGGATAAAGAAAAAAAGAGAGGGAATGAATACGATAAACGAATGGCGTCAGTATAAGAGAATATAAATGATGTGTTCTTTTGTGGTACATTTTTCTTCTTTTTTTCGTTCATTCTTTCAAATATTCTCGTTTATATTTCATAAGAGAAAAGAGAACATGTCAAACGTGAGAAGAAGAATGAACATTGTTTAGTATGTTCACACTCGTGTCTAATTAGAATACATTGCTTTTGCTTCTTTTCTTTTTCTTCAATAAAAATCTATTTATTTCAATAGTGAATATTTTAAGTAATACAATATCGAAATTTATCTTTTCTTTGACTAAATAATATGATATACTATTCAAGTTGAATTTGATTAGCAGAAAAAAACTTGTTGTTTTTTTTCTTAAGTAAAATATTTTACCTTGGTGGTGTATAGGATCGTTTTTCTTTCTTCATACTTTATTTTTAAAAGTAAAATAAAATGTATCTATTAAAGTATTTTTCAATTACTTGCATAAATATATTCTAAGAGAAAAGAAAATTTTGGTATTTTTACTTTTATAATACTCTTAATGAAAAAAGAACAAAAAAGAAAACGTTTGAAAACATAAATCTCAAGAGTAAAGATTTTATTAATGCTTAGTAAGTAGAAAAAGAAATATATGTTGTATATGATCAATAAATGTAGGCGGGATGAGATTATCATTGATTAAACGAGACATACCTGTCTTGTGTCCATTGAACAGAGAAGAAAAAAGTGTCGATCGTTTCTCACTTATTATATAAGATACAGTTCACAACAATGTTCTTTTTTTCTTCTTTCTGTCTCTGTCTCTCTGTCTCTCTCTCTGCAATTATAGATAAATGTCACTTCTTGTCTTATGGAGTAAATATAAATGAATCTAAACTTTCATGCCAATGTTTACATTGACACAACGATTCTTTCTTTATTTATTTATTCTAGAATGAACAATTCTTCGTTTTCTTTTCTTTTGTAATTATCACTAAGTTATACAAGTGATCTATTTGATTTAAAACATATGTTTGAAAGAAAAAAAAGAGAAGAAAAAAAAGATGAGAGATTCATACGTACGTGATACCGATAAGACATTGAATGTTTTTATCTTTTTTCTATCGACGTGATCGAATGATGTCATTAAGAACATAAAACATTAATATGAGAAAGATGTCTTGTTTACATTGTCTACACATATTGTAATAGAAGCCTCTCTAGAGATGATGATTGATGAAAAGAGTACCAAATAGGTTAAAAGTCAAATGTTCAATAGAACTAATCATCTGTAGAGTAAATCCAAACAAATGAAGCGACACTCATTAGTTCTGATGAGAGAAACATATGAAGAAAGAGCGTTAACACTCGAAGGAAAACGAATAAATTTAGCGGAATAATTATCAATTAAATATCCTTTAAAAATAAAAGAAATATCTATATAATATTTAATTGATAGGTGTGCACCAGAAAGTCTTCGTCATCAAGAATTTTCATCATCATCAGATGTATGGATGTTTGGTATTACTGTTTGGGAACTATTTACTTTAGGTACAGAAAATCCTTGGGCTGGTCTTTCCGTACATGAGGTTTGTAGAACAAAATAAAAAAATTTATTTCTTCTCTAATATACTTATAATATTAATTTTTAATTCAAGATTTTAAAAGCACTAGAAGAACGTGGTGAACGTCTTCGATGTCCTGATATTTGTCCACCATTAATCTATTCACTTTTATTATCATGTTGGTCATTAAATCCAATTGAACGACCTAAATTTAATAAAATAACATCTCATTTAAATCAATATCGTCCAATACAATATCGAGTTATTCGTGATAGCAAACAATTAAATCAAATAACATTAATACGTGGTGATACAGTTAGTGTATTTGAATCATTAGTTGATAAAGCAATTTGGAAAGGACAAAATCATCGAACACAACATGTTGGATTTTTTCCAAGAAATTCTCTTTCAATAACAACAACAAATACAAATGAAAAAATAAGTTGGCCTGTAAGAGGAAGTTTTATTCATACGGGTCATAGTGATGCAACTGGACAAGGTCTTTCATGGGGAAAAATTGATAAAATTGACGAGTATGTTAATTAAATTATTTAAAAAAAAATCTATTTATTATTACGATTTTAGAACTATATTAAGTAATCCAATTGTTACAACAATTGATACAAATGAAAGAGATGATAATGTACAAAGTATGTTTAAATTTCTTTACCTTAAGTTAATGAATTACTATTTGAAATATATACATGATTGTTGGAAGAGTTTGTGCTAATAAGTATACTAACGAGGGAACGAGCCGAGAGTATTGTTGATAAGTATCGGTTCCCTTGTTATTTTTGTTTTACGTTTAATATATTCAGTTGTAGGCAGACATTCAATATATGTTTTTTTTAAAGAGCAACGTTTTCTCTACGAAACCACAAAAACTTGAATTAAATTAACATAAACCGTAAAAAAGTGTCGCACCAATAAAATTTTTATTAAATGCAATTTTTATGAGTATTTCGATCTTCTATACCATTCTCTACACAACCATTCCTCAAAATCAGAACTTGAAAACCATATTTGATCAAAACGTATTACACTTTTAGAAGATCCATTCTCAACGATAAAGTTTTTTACAAAACTAATTTTTTCCTTTTATCGGATGAAACATATTTAAATCCGAACATCAAGAACTAACGAAGATATCCTAAAAATACTAATAAAAACAAGTAAAAATTGTATCTGACAAAATTTTTATCGATGCAACACTCTCTTACGATTCATGTCAATTTAATTTAATTTTTTGTGGTTTCATAGAGAGAATGTTGCTCACTAAAAAACACATCTAATGCCTCCCGACGACTGAATATATTAAACAAAGAATAAAAATAAAAAAAAGACTGATAGTTATGAAACATTCATTAGATCATATTGAGCTAGTAGAAACCATCTTGAGGGTAGGTGTGGGTGTGAATACTCTTTCTTTAACTTTATCCACCCACTCGCACCCGCCCATATCCACCCACCCCTCAAGATGGAAGTCAGAATCTTTATTCTTTTCAAAAAAGTCAAAAGTATAATCAATGCTAATTTCAATCCTATGAATTTTTCGTAATTTTAATCTATAATAAAAATATTTATTTCAATTTTAGTTGTATCAAATATTCTTCAATTAAATAATTCAAATAAGAATAAACCAATAATAACTCGAGCTCCACCACCGATTCCAAAATCTGCTCCAACAATATCTGATGATTTGTTATTAATCGATTTTAGTGATACATCTTTACAAAAACCTTCCAATGAACTTACTCAAAATCAATCTCTTAAACCTTCCAATGAACCTATTCAAAATCAATCTTTCAAACCATTAACAACAACAATTGAAAGTGTTCAATCATCTGATAAACAACCAAAATTTACAAATAATTTAAATAATGCACACCAATTTGTTACTAAAGTCGTTACAGGTGTGACTGAACAATTAAAAAATGATTTTCCCCGTTTAAATTCATCAAAAACTGAATATACTCCGCCACTTGTTCGACGATTTACAATACCTTATCCAACTTCATACTATAATCTTCATCGACCACAATGATCTAGTCATATGCAAATATCAGATTTTGTTTTTCTTTTAGAATGGTGCTTTTTATTATATGTATGTGTCTATATATATGAAAACTATTTTATTTCATCCAAATATATGGATAAAAATAAATTCTCATGTTAACTATTTTGTTTTTGAATAGAATTGAGAAAATCAAATAACGTCATTGTATGTTGAATGGAATTATCTTTTCTGCGTTGTTTTTTGTTAGTCAAAAACATATTAATGTGTTGCTGACGTAATAACATGTACCAAAAATAAAATTACTTTGTATCTGTTATCTTTTTTTTTCTCTTCTGGCAATATAAAGAGAGATAAGTGGATGAGTTTGTTTCCTTTGATAAGCTTCAGACAAAAAAAAAAGAAGAGCATAAGTGGATAGATATGCAGTATATTGATTTCTATGAATAGATCAACTTCTATTATATTTGTTTATCAGTTTTTCTTTTCCGATAAAAATAACAAATTACTTTGAATTCTAAATTTATTTGTATACATGGACATAAATATAATGGTACAAATATTCTTTTTGAGACAAGACAAAAAGCCTTTTCTAAATGAATTATTCATTCATATGAATACTATAAACTATCTAACATTCATTTTTAATTATCTTGATTGATGAGGTATTATATTTTCTAATTTCTCAATTATATCAAAAATAGAATATAATATTTTCATAAAATGATAGACAGTTGTTTTTGACATCAAAATACCCGACGTATGTTTTCTTTATTTTCCATATGATTAAATAAAGTATTTATAGAATATTTTATGCCATATGACTAAATGTTACTGTTATACAAATGACTCTTTTTCCGATGAATTTTTTTATTAACTAAAACTGGACATTAGAAAAAACGATTGACCTAAATTATTGTAACATATGTTTCGATCTAAAATTAGTTTCGTACTGGCTTGTTTGTTAAACAACGATAATTTATGTCATTTACTATACGATAATCGTCAATAAATCTTTAGAAAAATCGGTTATACTTGACATAAAGTACAAATATTTTGCAACAAATTATTTAGAAAATTGAATTCATATTAATCATATTCATTTCGGACCATTTGAAAATACCCACACATTCCTATCAATAACAACATATGTTCGATTTATTGAAATAATCTTCAATCTTACATAATCATTTACAAATCTATATGTTAAAATATTTTCTCGATTCAAATACTTTTCAATATAAATGTAATTTAATCTTCATCTGTCAAAAATCAATCTCTAATAAAAAAATTTTCAAGATAATATTTCATATTTTGATTCATGAGGATCTCTTAAAAAAGACCGCAATGAACATTTTAATGAAAAATACTATCTTCAATGTCATTAATGAGAAAAAAATATATCCGGTTTCCGAATAAATATTAGTTTCTTTCTAAAAAATTCACTTGAAATAATCTTTTGTTTATTTTTCAAAAATTATGAAATGGAACTCTCATTATAACATCTCGATGCTACAAGTGACACTTCTAAATTAGGTTTTTGATCATTTTCAAAAATACGTTTTTGTTGAATATTTGTTTCAGTTAATGATGAAGATGAAGAAGATCGTTTACATCGAAAAAGTGCAGATATGTATGGCCATGTTACATTTATAGGCCATAATTTAACTAATTGTTGACGAAATACTTCACCTGTTAATGTATAAATATAAAAATGGACCTGAATATAAAAAGAAAGAAAAAAAGATATTTTTTTTTAAAATCAATTAGTTCTTACGGCATAATTAAGATGCGCAAGTGACGAAAGAATAGCGATAAGAAGATAAGTTTTCTCAGTAACAACTTTGACACCCGAATGAGATCTAATAAGATCATCGATTTCAGTTGGAAGTGTTAGAAAAAGAAAAGCAATCGATGATCCAAGTAACATTAATGTTAATTGCCGATCTTTTTCATATTTTCTTTTGGATTTTACTTGTCGATTACGTTTAGTTCCATTTGAATTTCTTAGATAAGTCGATCGACATACACGATTTATTATTATTACATTACATATACTCATAATTACAAATGGAATAACATTTGTTTTAATAACATCAACATATGAATCATAAACGGAAAAAAATTTTTGATAACCTTTAGAATCAATACGTCGTAGACATAAACGAACAGGTGGTGTTGAACCTGATTTAGCTAATAAAATAACAAAACCAAAGAGTAAATGACCATTTAATAATGTAAGAATTATAACTAAAGTAAATGTTATTGTATATGCCATTTTTCTATGACAAAATCGACGACTTTGAAGTGGAAATAAAACACTTACAGCACGATCAATTGAACTAAAAACAATAAAAAACGATTATTCTTGTATATCTATTTATAGTTAACTACACTGTTTCTATTTATCATAAAATAAACAAAAACAAATTATTGATATCAAGTTCTTTTCTGTCTAGTTTTCAGATTATTGTCATGTATTATTACATGAGAACATAAATCTATATTCATAAAACAAAAATCTATCCAAATTTGTTCTATATGAATAAAATAACAAATTATTATTGATGTCAATCCTTTTTAATATGTCGTCCACTTGTGTATCGTTCTTGTTGATATGTTCGTATTCAACATGTCATACACATATTTTTTCGATTTATTTTCTTATACTCTTTATAGATAATGGATTCTTTTCATCACATATCAATCAGCACTGTATGTCAATAATAAAAAATCTCATGCTTCCAACCCAAAAAAACAGCATATGGGCTAATGTATTTTTTTTTGTCTTTTAGCTAACTATTACAATATAATTATAATTGATAATTCGGTAGCACTACGCATCAAATATATCGAGATATATAGATAATCTAATTTTTGAAAAAACTTACCATACAGTAAGAAGATAATTTGCAAGATCAAAAGCAAAATACATAGCAAATACGAATGTTTTGCAAAAGAAATTTGATACAGTAAGTAATTGTATATTATATGTTGGTAAAACAAAATGTACAAGCCAACAAATCATACACAATAGATCAGCTAATGCCAAGAATAAAAAATAAATTGAACAAGATTTTTTTCTTAATGTCTTTCGACGAAAAACAAGTAGAGAGAGTATTCCACCGATAATACCAAAAAATGCGATCAATGGACCAATTGTGCGATAGACAATTACATCTGCATACCAACGATAAACATCGTTATCAGATGTCATATTTTGCATCTTAAATAATAAAACAAGAAGAATGTATTTATTTCAAAAAAAATAAAATTTTAATATTTAGTTTTTTCTTTGTCATACAATACTGTCTGCTTACGTGTTTATATAATAAAGATACTCTTCTTTTAATGATTCATGTTAATTTTAATATGAGACATGAAATATCAAAAGCGATCACTGTGTATTGTTTACAGACTTTATAGCAAATAAATGAGGTAAGGATGTCATACAACATTCTACAGAAGATAATTGGATACAATGAAGCGAGAATATAACGTGCAACACTATAGACAAACAGGAAGTAGAATAGAGCTCTTTTTTCTCTTTCTAATATCGCATCTACGAAGTATATGAATGCAACTCGATAAATACGATGCTATAACTAACATCACGCCCAACAGAGATTATTCTTCTTGACAACATAATAACAACAAAAACGGTTCGAATGACCATACATTTGTCAATTCTGCATAATAACTAGAAAAAAAAGAGAGAAGAAGGACAAGGAGAAGGAGAAGGAGAAGAAGACGAAATAGATGAATGACAGAAGAAAATATGTTAATTACAAAAAACAAAATGAGATATACAACTAATATTTCATCTTAACAATCAACTTTCTTATTAAATAAAGACTATATTTAATTACATTGTCAGTTCCAGTCATATATTTCATAAAAAATCAAGATTTGTCAATTAACAACAAGCATTTCTGTCATGCTCATGTGACCTTTCACTTATAATGATAATAATTCATATAAAACATGCATCATATATATAAAAAAAAGCATTCTCGATTATTTCCTTGTTTAACAAAGAAATAAAAGAAAAACATATTGACACACTTATTAAAGAAAGCTCCTTCTTATAGAAAAAAAAACGCTAAGATCACGCACACAAAACTATATATATAAATAGTGATATTATCTTATAAAATCTCAGCGTAGGAGATCCGTTCATCAGTATTCTTGTCTAAAAAACAAAACAGATTCATTGAAATACTATCTGCGTTTCCTTCTTTTTTTCTAATATATAATAACAATAAATCTGAATAGATGATTCATGCATATTAAATCAGTAGAAGAGTAACATAAATCCTTGTCATTATTTCATTAATCTATTAATAAATAAATAACAAATGAGTTAATCTCAACGGGTTCTTTTTTTGAAATTCATCGATTAATTACTCTTGATCCATGAAACATGGTTGATAAATAACATCATTACTATTCACTAGATATTGATCAATTTAATAAATAATTCAATTGGAAAAATGAATAATTAGTTTTTATGTCAATCGTTTAATTTACGGAAGATTAATGGCACTTATTCTCTTTAGAAATCAAACAAAATTAAGTTTTTTTTATTAATATATATACATCCTTAATTTTCCTAATAATATTTTCTATTAAAAAAGATGCAAATCTTTTTTTCGATAGACTGTTTATAATCTAAATGAAGATCATTGGCTGTCTAGAATTAATGTTATTTACTTTCTTATAAAAGAACGATAAGATATCAAACGTGTGGAAATTTTCTTATTATATCTTGATTTGATATAGACTGACGAAGAAATATAATTACATACACAATAGATTTCAAATATTTCTATGAAACAAATTGCTAGAAAAAAAAATCTATTAGTTTTTCTTTTCTTATATTATTCTGAATTTTATGGAATAGAAAATTTCTTTGATTTGATTATTATCAATTTCCGTAGTCTAGAAAATAGTTTTTGAATCTCAGAAAATATTTAGCTAGAAGAAACAAAATAATATAACATACGAAAGACAACTGGTATTGAGTTATAGTTATAACTATATACAATATTGTTCTACAAATAAATAAAAAACAAGACAAATTAGTACTCCGGGAGTAAACCTTCTAATCATGTTCGTACCAAATATTATAAATACAAAGTCGAGCTTTTAAGAGAAGTAATAACTTTGTTTTTTATTGCTTTTCTAGGTTTTTTTCGAAGAAGCAATTGTAGATATTATCTTCCTGATGCGCCGCCACTCAAATTCATATGAATTGCAAAGAAACACTTGAACATATGTTTTATCATATATATATATATATATTAATATCGATAAAACGAAAATAGTTCAATGAAGCAATAAACTTCTATTGCATCAACAAACTTTGTTTTTAAAGTGGGGTAGACATTGTTCTATTGAGTTCTTTGAAAAAAAAATCCCTCGTTTTATTGTTACACTCGGAAGTGCTTACAATGGATCGATGAACATTCCTTACTGTTTTTATAAACATAACTATGAGCAATATAAGTATACAGAACGAAGTACACTCGATTTCTACAATGTCACATTGGAATACAATATGATAAAAACAAGAAGAGAGAAAAACAAAAATATATAGTAACAATAAGAGTCATATGATAAATTTCACATACGATACAAATTCAACACATTGAAGAAGCCAATATTAACGTCGTTTTCTATTAATTCCGACTTGTTTCATTCGATAAAATAAAAGTGACTTACATGGCTATTTTTACTCATATGAAATGTATCTTAATAAAAAAAAACAAGAGAGAGAGAGTGACCTAAATCAAATTATTCTATGCAAAGTTAATCAGTACATATTGTTCTATATGATATATCAATTATGAAAGCATAGAATCCAATGAAAAGTTTTCTAATTTTTATTTTCTAATAATCAATAAAATAACAATATGCAAATAAAAATAAAATAGTTACTTCTAATCAGTATCAATATTTTTCTACATTGTATTTTTTGTTTTGTTTTGTATCAAACCAATCAACTTACATCAGTTACTAGAGTAGTACACGAATACTTTTATCTATGTAAAATGAGTGATAATCAGATAAAAGAAAACAGCATCTCATTCATATTCAAATACATGAATTACATCTACCACGCATGATTAATATATTATCTCTTCGAGATCACTATATGGCAATTATTTTATCAAAGAACAAAAAAAAACGCTACATTCATCCACATGTTGACAAATCAATTAAATATATGTATAAAAATTCAAAACAAAAATCAAACCTTTCCTTTTTTTTCCTCCGGTACATTTTCTTCCATGCTGAATCAGTACATCTTTCTTTTTCCTCTGCAGTCAAAATTATGTTGTTAAGGGTGAAGAAAATTATACACTAATAAACAGAATGAAATATTTTAACATATAGTAAAAATAAAAATGTGGTGGCAATTTCGGCAAGATTTTATATCTTTAATAACTCGTACACATGATAAAAATAACTATTTTTATCCAGTCGATGGTTTACGTGCTATTGCTAATCTTTTAATTATTTTATGTCATTTAGTAACTATATTTAATACATTTATACCATCTTATCCTAATGATGAATGGAAAGAATATTTAGAAAGTATAGCTTTTAAGCTTTCACCATTGATGGCGTATGGTTTAGAAATATTTTTTATGCTTTCGGGTTTTTTATTAACATATAAATTAATTAGTCAATGGAAGAAAAATAATATGAATGTTCGATTATTTATAAAATTTTATCCGATTTTTATATTTAAACGTGCATTAAGATTTTGGCCTGGTATGTTATTATCAACATTAGTTATGTTAATTTTAGGTGAACCAAAATATCCAAATTCTACTTATTCATTTGAATCATTTCGATATTTAAGTGTATGGTTATTTTTTCAAAATTATATTGATATTGAATATTGGTTAGCTAGTTTAGCTCCATTATGGAGTATTAGTTTAGATATGCAAGTTCATATAATATTAACATTATTACTTTATTTATTCTATAGATATAGAAAATCTATTTCAATATATTATTCTTTAGGAATATTATTTCTTCTATCGATTATTTTATCAATTATTATATTTAATCCAATAACAATGCCAATTATAGAAGTTACACGTCAATATCATAATTTACCATTACTATTACCTAAACATTATTTTATTTGGCTTGAAACAACATATAATATTACATTTCCATTTCAAATATCAAAAATAAATCCAATGAAAATTTTTCTACATAATATGTATTTACCATTTGAAGCTCGTTTTGGAAGTTTTATTACAGGAGCACTATTAGCAATAAAACTTATAGAAAATCCATCATTACAACCTAATCAAAATGATAAATATAAAAAATATTTCATTCTCGTATTAATATTTCTTTATATATTATCACCAATAGTAATAGATATCGATAGATTTGCTTCATCTCAATTTAACTTAATTTTAACATTATCAATTGCTTGCTCTCGACAAATATTTGCACTTAGTCAAGCATTTATTTTATTTACAGCATTATGTCCATCTACTCATCCATATCATTCACCTTGGATAAAACATTTTCTTTCTCTATCAATATGGATACCTATATCAAAATTAAGTTATTTAGTTTATCTTATTCATTGGAGAATATCGTTTGAATTAATTTTTCATGGACCATTAAATTTTCTTCAAACATATCCAATCACATATGCTATTATTATTAGTTTACCAATCGTTTTATTTCTATCACAGATTATATCTTGTTTATGGTATGTGATTATTGAAAAACCATTCAATCGATTTTTAGACAATCACAAATCATATAAATCTCATCCAATTTAAATATATTAGCTGTCTAAGATGATATTTATTTATTGAAATAAGTAAATAAGAAAGTTTAGGAAAATTAAGTTCGATTAAGAAGTCTATTTTGTTTTCATATTTAACTAGCACTAACACATAATCGTCGTCGTCGTTCAGCTTCATCATTAGCTAAATCTCCATCTTCTTTTTCAAAATTTTCAGTGCAGCATATATATGTCGGAGCTCCATCTTTTAATTCGCACTAGAATAAAAACAAAAAGACATCAATCAGAATTTTTCGTTTCTCAAATATATCAAAACAAAAAACAAACTATAAAGTTATATTGACCACCATAATCATAATAATTAAATCTTGATTGAAATGGTTCGAATACATAATCATCATCTGCTTTTTTGGACCAAACTTTACGAATAGCTTTATCAATATTAGTACGATACTAAATATTTATAAATGAATAAAGTAATTATACTAAACTTCGTTGTTTTTCTTACTTTTTCGAAGAATTCTTTAGGTGGTAATGGTTTATAGACTATTGGTGGATTTTTTTCTGGACGTTCTTGTATTTTTTCACTATATACAAAAAAAAAACAGATCAGAAACAGTAAAAAATACTTCACAAAGCCATACGTATAAGGAGTTGGTCGTCGTACATTCTCGGTGGGTTGTTCTTCGGCGCTCATGATGATTATTGTAAAGCAATATGAAACGATATTTTGCTTTCATTATATTTATGTGTGCAATGAACCGTGTCTACCAATCCATATATTTCGAAAAGCGAAAACGAGCACGTCCGTATAGGCTTACTATTATTTTTCATTTTGTACATATATATATATGACTGCACATATTAACCGATATGTATATAGACATGAATATTGGATGATAACCTTAAACGATGTGGGTACTTTATGTATATTATTCGATACATAATTGAAGTTAATTCTAAATGATAAGAAATTTAACGTGTTGTTTTAAAAGTTTAAAATATATAATGATGACTGTTTTTAGCGCACGTGGGGCATATCGATTAATTTTGTTATTACTCTTGTCATATGAATAGATATATTTTTACGATTATTTACAACACCTACACTACGGCGATTATTTATTACTGTAACGAAAATATTCGTTTATCGTGTTTTTATATCATTTAAAATTTATAAGATTTTTTCTTTAGAAAAAATAATAAAATATGCATAATGTAGTACAAAAACTGAATAATAATAATACAAGAATAAAGAGTTTAAAATAAACATTAGTTTTACTATTTTTAATCTAAATATTTTTGTACCGAACAAAATCTTACACTAAAAATAGTGCAAACTTTTTCAAATGCGGAATTAATATTAGTTCTCAAAATATAACCACCAAATCAATTTTTTCATTATACGACTTTTTTTCTTGCTATTATCTAGTTAACATGAACATCATATTGAGTTTTGTACATAACTGTCACAAATAAAATTTTATGTTTGGTAATTTCCAAATTAAAGAATATTACTAATTTTTGTTCTTGGGAAATTTACATAGTAATATCATTTTTATCTATACAAAAATTATCATAGTCAGTATTTTTCACAAGAAATTATAGATGGTAGTAGATGTCAGTTTTAAATCTGACTGGTTAATATAGTGGACAGGAATAAGTTATATAAGACTTAAAATAAATAATCAATATACGAAATTAAAAAAAAAAAGACTATGTACTGGATTCAATGTGTTGAAAATGGTCCTCGTCGTGTTAATCATGCTGCAGGTGCATTAGATAATTTAATTTATTCATTTGGTGGTTATTCAAATTCTGAAGATTATACACGAACAACTCCAATTGATATTCATGTATTTAATATTTGTAAGAAAAAGAAAAAATTATTTTTTTTCTTTTATTAATTTGAAAATATATTCTTAGATACATTAAAATGGTATTCATTATCAAAACCTAAAAAAACTGATTTAAAATATGATGATGCACCATTTTCACGATATGGACATACAGTTGTTGTTTATAAACGTAAATTTTATTTATGGGGTGGACGAAATGATCATCCAGGTGCATGTAATCGTTTGTTTTGTTTTGATCCTGGTAAATATTTTATAATAAAAATTTATTTTGTAAAATAATAAATTTTAAAGAAACTCTTCAATGGTCGCGTGTATGTATTATGGGTGATTTTATTCCAACAGCTCGTGATGGTCATTCAGCATGTGTTATTAATGATCGAATGTATATATTTGCTGGATTTGAAGATCATGTAAAATTTTCCTTTTTTCATTTTCATTATTATTATTACTATTATTATATAATTAGAGTCAACAATTTTGCAATGATCTATTTTATTTTGATTTTAACAAATCATCTTGGCATATATGTCTTCCAAAAGTATTGAATTTTGTTTGTTTTTTCTACATTGATTTTTACTTTTCATTAAAGGATATAGATCAAGTTCCTCAATGTCGAGATTTTCATTCAGCAACAAATATTGATAATCGAATGTATATATTTGGTGGAAGATTTGATCAAATTGGACCACAACAAATACTACAAAATTTTTATGATAATCATCTTCATATTTTTAATCCAAATGATAATTCATGGTTAGATCTTACACCTCAAGGACAAATACTATATGGAAGAAGATCACATTCTGCATGTATGTTTCAACTTTTTTTTCTTTAAATTAATTTCTATTCTTTTATTTTTATTTATTTAGTTACTCATAATGGAAAATTGTATATATTTGGTGGATATAATAATGTAATAGATACACATTTTAATGATTTACATGAATTTAATCCTTTAACATCGTTATGGCGTCGAATAAAACCTCATGGTATTATAAATCCAGTTCCTCGTCGTCGACAATGTTGTCTTGTAATTGATCATAGAATGTATATGTTTGGTGGAACAAGTCCAGTATCTTTAACTAATTTACATGACATGGAAGATACAAATGGAATTCGAACAGGTCTTTATGATCAAAGTGATCTATATGTTTTTGATTTTGGTAAATTTCGTTTTAATGATTTATTTTTTAAAATGAATGTTTTGTTTTTTATTTTATTTTAAAGCTCCGACCTTGAAAACATTATGTTTACTTTTTCTTGCACAGCGAAGAATTAGTATAAATAATCTTTCAAAAACATTTCATCAGGAATATAAACTTTTTACTCAATCAACCATCCTTCGACAACGATCAACAGGAGAAACTAGTGGATAATATCTAAGAACAACTCTGTTTTTTTTCTATTGTATAAATTTAAGCAGCAACAAATGACTTCCTTGTAAATAAAAACAGTTTTTTGTAATATTCGTTTTTTAAAAATATAAGATATTTTTTAAATTGATTTCATATAATTTATAAAGAAGATTTTTTGATATAAAGATATCTGTCAAGTATATATATATGATAGACTGTTCAATTCTATTGACAAGTTGTAGTTCATTGAAAATTTCAAATATATATATAAATACAAGAGAAGATATTCATCAAATTCCATCTGATATTTTCATACGGAATAAATGTATATTAATAGGCAATTAAATTTATTGATTGTATATTTTATTTTGTTCTCTATTAAAAGTTTTGATATTCTAATTAAAGAAAATATTTTATATTCTCATCATGTTATTAATTAAGAAAGGTTAATGATTGATTTGATATGATATTTCTTTTTTTTTCCTAATATTGTCACCCATGTCGATTAGTATATATATATATATATATAAATAGAACGATAGTGTCTATTCTCATATTGAATAAGAAATAGTGGAGTAATAAATGATGGTCTGGTGACGATAAAGAAGCTTTACATGCACACGGCAAGGGTGTCAGATGATCGTTCTCTTTTTTTTCTTCTTTCTCATCAATCGAAACATCGGTAGAGCGAAAGAGAGAGAAGAAAAAGACGAAGTGAATGAAGAAAGAGAGTAAAGTAATCGAGTATCATCCTCATCAACGACGTCAACAATGATTATACGCGTCAAGCAGAAAGACCTTCGACAACGACTCGTTATGCATTCCAAGGTCGTTTCTCGCTATCTTCTAGTGTACTATTGCAGACAAAAAAAAGGTTTTTATCCATTCTTCTTTACTCTCACTATATTGGTCACCATTACTAATGAGCTCGACACGACAATGACAAACGAAAGAGAGAGAGAGAGCGGGAGAGGGAGAGAGAGAGGGAGAAAGACGTAAAGAGGGAGAGAAAAATAGAGAGTCAGGCAACGATTTAGTCTCGTCTTCTTTTTTCCTTTTCCCTTCATCACTGCTGATAGAAAAGAGAAAAAAAACGAGAGAAGAAACGCAAAATAAGTTGTCTCTCCAAAAGACGGTCTCTCTCCCTCCCTCCCTCCCTCTCTATCGTTGGCTGCCACCACCAACGCCGTCGTCGTTCTTGTTCAAGGACTGTCAGCGTCTGGGAGCCGCTAGCAGTGACGACTCTCATACGTTCTATGCAATTGTTGTCGAGCTTTGCTGGCCTTGAACGACAAGGTCAAGCAAACTTTAATATCTTAAAAAATATTCTTCGATTCGACCAGTGACTATCTTTTCTATTTCAGATTAATAAATGTAATTACAAATCATTGCATCGATATTCAATATATATATTTTTTTTGTCGAAATTTTTTTCTTATTTGTGTTAATTTAGTCAAAAAAAAAACCTTATTTTTCTTGGTTGTCGTCAAATAAGTAAGTTAAAAGAATTTTGTTTTATTTCTATTTGAATTGAATATGAAAGAAGATTTTGTAAAACCAAAAAAAGAAGATCTTAGATGAATCTTTTTTTGTATAAAAACCTTGAACATAAATTCATGTTATTCTGTGGCGCGTCGCTTGGCCTTGAGCTCAAGAATTGTTTGCGCATGACGCGCCGATGAGAAAGAAAGAAAGAAAGAAGAACGAACAAGGCCGTTTATTAAAAGCACGAGTACATCAGCTCTTCAAGGCCGTTCTTATGTCATCAACAAAGACCTTCAAATGGACAAAGACAATCTTTGAAATAGAGAAAAAAAGAATGATTTTTTAATCAACAAAATAGAAAAATCAACTTTACTTCTTAAACATCTAAGTGATTGAAGAACAAACGTTAATCATTTACATAAGATATAAGCATATGTCCTACTCAAGGTCGTTCTTCATTCAGTAACTTTGAAGAGATTTCTCTTATTTTATATAAAATGAAAACAACAAATACATCATATTTTTCTTCTTTTTTTTCTTCTCTTCGTTTCTTATTCCAAAGATAAATACACAAAATATTAAAAAAAGAAAACAAAAGTATCTAAATTTGGTAATCATATTCTAATAAGGGATATATTAAGAAAGATAAAAATCAATGTATTATATATATTTAGTTATTTTCTTTTATGATAGAAGGGAAAAAGAAAGAAAAAAATGTTCTATTTTACATAATACATTACTCTTTGATTAAGAGAGAAGAAGAAGAAAAAAAGGAAATGAGTTATAATCCCATACACCAGCTGTTTCATTATTTCTTCTCAAAAATGGTAACAAATCTCATCAAGAGATCAAATTATTATAACAGACAAAAACTATATTTCGATGAACATATTAAATAGGTTATAGAATCTTTTAATTATTTGACGAAAATAAACTACGGGAAATCAATTGATTTTTATAGGTCAAATCAATGCTTGCAAGTTCTTCATCAGTTCTTGTTGATGAATTTGATGAAAATTCAAATGATAAACACTTATATACATCATCTTTTAATAGTACAACACCAAATTATCATTCAACATTTATGGATGATTTTTGTGAACAAGTTGTTAAAGATGAAGATTTTCCTTCAGATGATCAATTAGAAGCAACATCGACAAGTAATTGTCGTACAACAGTTGAATATGATCCAAGATTAGCATTATTAATTGAAAAAGAACTTGGTCTTAAAGATCCTCAAACATCAAGAAAGAATGCATGGGGAAATTTATCATATGCCGAATTAATTGCTAAAGCCATTGAAAATAGTCAAGATAAACGATTAACACTTTCACAAATATATTCATGGATGATTCAATATGTACCTTATTTTCGAGATAAAGGAGATAGAAAAAGTAGTACAGGATGGAAGGTATTAGCAAAAGAATTTGTTCTTGAGAAAAAAAGAGGTATTTTTTTTGTTGTTATTTTTAGAACTCCATTCGTCATAATTTATCCTTACATAATCGATTTGTTCGTATCCCAAATGAAATTGCAGGTAAATCAAGTTGGTGGACAATTGATCCACGAGCCAAACAAGTTCGTGGTCGCCGACGAGTACAATCTAATGATAATTCGACTAAAAGTGAACGACGTCGTTTAACTAAAACAATATCAAATGATAATTCAAATCCATCATCATTTGATTATTTATTTTCTAATGAACAAATTCCTTCATCATCAAATGATATTTATTCATCAACATCAACATCAACATCAACTCAACGATCATTTACATCTGTTAGAGATATGAATAAAAATCTATATAATCTTTTACAAAATAATTCACAAGATCAATCTTATTCATCAACACAGCCAATGCCAAATATTTTACATGATATGCTCAAATCATCACCACCATCGACATCAAATAATAATGACAATAATTTTAATCCAGGTTTGTTTTATTTTAATAATAAATATGAATAAAAAAAACTAAATAAAAAAATAAAATTATTTTTCAAGGTATTGATAGTGCATATTCATCATTATCAAAATCTCCATCAGGTAGTTCACAATCTCCTTCACCATCTCATAGTGATTATGAAATCGATCAAATGATATCATCAAAATTAAGTAAACAATTAAAAACAATGGATCGTTCAAGTCCATTATTTCGTCGAATGGTTGTAGCGATAATGCGTCATCAGATGAATAAATCAAAATCAAATAATGAAAGACGAAAAATTCTTTCAACTCCTCCATCAATTCCATCACCATCACCATCACCATCAACAAATTTATTATTTAATCAAATATCAGCACCATCAATGGATTTAGAATTACCAAATAATTCACAAAATCCAATCCCAAGTTCAACATTTGATTTAGATGTTGAAGCAATACTTGATTTTGAACGAACGACATTTGGAGATTGTTCTTTTGATATTCATGACTTGCCCAATTTGTGATGTGTGTTGTTTTTTTTTTTCTTTTTTTTTTGCTTCTTCTTTTTCTATCCGGTGACCGTTTCATTATCGTCATATGAATATTTGTTTAAATCCTAACATCGATCATTTGAACAATATCAAGCATTTATCCCTTATTTATTATTTGTCACGCATCAAACAATTAAGAGAATAAATCATACGTGACATTGACATCAGTGGTTTTTTTGTTGTCTTTATTTTGACGACATATAGATTTTGAAATTAAATTACAAAAAAAAGGACGTTTTTTTTTATTTTTTAATTTATTAAATATATATTATACTATGAAAATTATTTTCTTTTTTTTGTGTCGTCAAAAATTAGGATAGAATAGAAAGAACAAAAAAAAATTCCTCATATGTTTTTTAAAATGAATTGATTATTTATTATCAAAGATGATAGTACTGTCATCTCTTTTAAAGCGACATCTCAATAAATCTCATTGATCTTCAACAATCTAATATTAAAAAAAATAAATCATAATAGAAAAAAGAATGTTATCACGTGTAAAATTATCAAGTCATTTTCCGGTTTTTGCTAAATTTATTTCTACATCATTACCTATTCATGGATCACATCGTGGTGGACGACATTGGGGAAAAGAGAATAGCCTTGAAACATATCGTCGAGCTGTTTATGAAGCTCAAACAGAGATTCTTGAAATAGATATATGGAAAACGAATGATGAACATCTTGTTCTTAATCATGATGGAATTATTAATGGATTATATATTAATCAAAATACACTTCAAAAATTACAACAAATCGATTCACAATTAATAACACTTGATCAAGCTCTAAGTCTGTTTACAAAATATTTTATTCATATAAAAGTATTGTTTTTTTGCTCTTTAGATGAATTTATTTCAATACCATCTCTAGTTTTTTTCTTTGATATGAAAGATATCAATGCTATTCCATTAACAATGAAAACTATTGAAAAATATCAAATTGAAAATCGTGTTATATTCGGTGCAATTGATCGACTTATAAATAAAGAAGTACAAAAACAAAAACCTTCTTCAATCCCAATTTGTGCTGATACAGAAACAATGTTGAAAATTTTTCAAGCTTATAAACAAGGACAACTTAATGAAAATTATCCATTTGAACATGATATTCTTGGATTGTTTCTTGAATCACATACACGATCGATATTAACACAACATTTAATTGATACAATACATAAAACAGGAAAACCATTAGCGATAGTTGGTTCACTTCTTGATGATCCAAAAATTCAAAAAGAAATGATTGAACTCGGTGTTGATATTTTATTTACTGATCGTCCAGATATATTACGGCAAACGTTAAATTCCTATACAAAATAAAATAACATATTTATGTAAAAATAATTTATTCAAGATAATATTTTTATTTTAAATAAAATAAATTTGTTTTTATTATTTTAAGTAATAGATAATTATCTGAAGGTATTAGTTGTGGCAAATTTTATGCTGTAAGTTTAAAACACATTTTTACTTATGCACGCGAATAGAAAAGGTCGATTATACTAATCAATTTGCTATATTTTATTGAGCTGATCTAAGATCAATTCAGAATATTTATTTGAGAACATATGGCAGGAAATGATTAAATTGTAATGCTATGAAACATACACTGTCACAGTCAACGTATCATCTGGATTTCTGATTGCCAAGAATGTTAATGTTTTCTAATATATGCGAAGAGAAACGACAGCCATATTAGTCATAAGATATGTACTAATACATTTTTTTTCTTCCATATAAGAATTACAAGATAGATAGAATTAAATCTCAATATAAACATGTTAAACATACGGAATCTCTTATTATAAATGTCTATAACTTTTAATTATTTAACGTGAATAGATCCATGGTACAACTAGATTTTTACCAGTAAAACGTTTCATTGATACAATATTCTAGTTATTGTTGATTAATAAGTATATTAAAATCATTACTAATAATAAAATAGTTAGTGGAATGAGTAATACTGCTTCCGAGTTTAGAATATTTTATTTAACGAATTCATTTATTCTAAAAACGATGTGATCATAGGATAATGTCAATACATCACAATTTGATTTTTTTATTTTACTAAAATATATGGGATACATATGGTTTAACTCAGTTCAAAGTACAAAGTATATGTTGACGTGAATACATTCATATTATTGCTTATGTGTCCTTGTATTCCGTTACACATGATTGATTTTTAATACATACATATATATGTATAAACTTCTACGTTTATGTTAATTATCGAAATTATGTCTAGTATATCAAATATACCTCATGAATCAATTGAAATTGATATTGGTTCATTAGAATTAAGTGCTAGTCGTCTTATTTGTTTGATTAAACCAACTTGGATAAAGAAAAATTTAATTTTTAAAAAATTAGGTACTGATTTTAATAATACTTATTATTCAATTTATCCAAGTGATACTGATGACGAACAATCTGGTATTGTTATTAAAATTTATTCAGTAAATTCCGATGTATATACTGATCATAAAAAAGAACTTGAATTAATGAATGAATTTATTCATCATGGAATAGCTCCACGTCTTTTATTAACATTTAATAATGGTTATTTTTCTAATTATATTCATGGAAATATATTAGATACAAACGATGAACATACTCCGTAAGTTTATTTAGAATTTAAATATATATTTTATTGTTTTTTTTTCTTAAAATTAGTCAATTAATCGCTCATAAATTGGCTGAATTTCATTCATTTCCATTAAAATCTACAAATAGTATCGATTTTATTGATAAACTTCAACAATTTATTGATTTATTTACTAAGAAAAATGTTACCTTAGACGAAAAATTAAAAGAACCACATGAAGATAATCCAACATTTTTATCTTCATTAAAATCTGCTATTGGTTTAAATACTATTCAAATTGAAACATTAGATCAACTTGAATTACAATTAAAAGATACATCATGGGCTGAACTGTCAACCGAAATTAATTTTATACGCACTGTTCTAAATGAACATTGGTCAAAACATAATTTACCAATTGTTTTATGTCTTAATAATCTTCATATCGATAATTTTCTATATAATTCAATAACTAAAACAGCAACGATTATTGATTTTGCTCACTGTTTAAATAATTATTTCCTTTTTGATATTGTTTCATATTTTCTTGAATTAACTCGAAATAATTCAGAAAATAAATATCCTGAACGTCATATTCAAAAATTATTTTTAATTGAATATCTTAAACAAACATCATTAAATTTATCTAGTCTTGTTTATGATCATTTGAAACCAACTGATATGGAATTAGAACGTTTGTGTGATTTATGTGGTTTACTTATTGCACCTATTCATTTATATTGGGCTTTATGGGCTTTTATACAAGGATTACTTAATAAATCGAACTCAACATTTGATTATATTAAATATGGTGAAACTCGACTTCATGAATATCAAAAATATAAACAAAATTTTTTTCTTCCATTGTATCCTCATGCTACAAATTAAGATTTTTCTGATTCTATGTAATAAAATATCGAATTTTTTTTTTATCATTGAAATATAAGGAAAATTTAATGGCTTAACCTTCTTTCATTAAATGTTATGGATGTCAAGGTAATTCTTAATTTTATGTAGTACAAAAAAGAATTTGAACTTTCTTATATAAGATTAAATCAAATTCGAAAAATACGATTGATCATCTGTAGCCTAAAACTATATATACGAGATGAGTCATTCAAACAACAAATCGAAAAAAAGGAAGTAGCTTGTACATGTGCCGCTATTATTCACGCAAACTGTTACATTTATTCATCACATTCTTGAAAGTACTCGAACGTCACGATTTTTCTTATTTCAAACTCTTACTATTATTTGTATACGAGAAAATCTGAGTATATTTATCTTATTGTATTCTCTACATCGTCTAGTATATATTGTTTATTTCATTCATATGGCAAAAATATCGTTATAATGTTAAGTAAAGAGAAAAAACAGAAGGTCAGTATATAGAATAATACAATGGAACCATAAAAAAAGTGTAAAGAAAACATAGTGACAAATTTCTACCCCGGGAAAAATGTTTGTCATCCCTATATGGTAATAGTGATGAGTCATATTTCGTCATGTTTTTTTTTGTTTTGTACTAGGAAAAAACCACCTTATAAACAGAAAAAGGAAAAAACCTTTATCAGTTTAGAAAAAAAAGAATGGATATTGCGTCGTTTGGTATATCCCATCGACAATGAATAAATACGAAGTGAAACATGCAGTATAAGCATTATTTCTCTAGTATTTCGCTCAAGCAAACAAAACAATGATGATGACAAAACATACTATTATTTGGCTTGATACAAATTCGTCAGATCCAAAAAGTAGTTTTCGTACGAAACTAGGAGACGCTCAAGCATTTACTGATGTTAATGATTGTATTAAATACATTAAATCACATTCAAATGAATTAATTTATCTTATCGTCTCAGGTGCACTTGCCAAATTAGTCATTCCAGATATTTATAATTGTTCGAATCTTGTACAAATTTTTCTTTTTTGTGGATCGGTATCTACTTATGTGAGATGGGCAATGGCTTACCGTGATAAATTAATGATATTCGATCATGGAGATGATCTTTTAGAACGATTATGGAATGATTTAGAAAGTAATTCACGTGAACAAGCAGATCTATATTTAAAATATGCCGAAGAATATAAACAACAAGCTCTCAAATATAAACAAGCAACTTGTGGTTGAAATAATATATCTAATAACATGATCTCATTTTACTTTTTTTTTTAAATAAAATATATATATGTGAGTAAACAGAACGTTGAATACTTATTTTATATTACTTTTGTACCGAAATAATATGCTTTGAATGAGGTAGATTAGGAGAGAAAATGTTCTATTAATTTATGGAACTTTTGAAAAAATAGCACGTCAGAAGAAACGAGTAGATTTTCATGCCTATATTCTAAAAACAGATATCTTCCTGAAATAGTCACAATAAGTAAACTTCGTTATATTTCTCAACAAAAAATTGTGTATAAAATCAAATATTTATATTCTGTGTTTTTACAAAAAAAATTTTACTCACAAATGGAATTAATTGTAGTCTATCACAAGTATAATAAAAGAACAGTTTTTTTCAATATTATAACGTCTTTATTATTTTACTGGAAAGAAATCATGCATACAAATATGTCTTGGTTATAATATTTTGGGTGTCATTTAAGTGGTCAGTAAATAGAAAAAATGAAAAGTCAGTAAATATACTGAATAGTCAGTAGATAAGCTTTTTTTATCAGTTAGTAAAATGAAGTGGAAAGTACAAAAATTAATATTTTTCGTAGTGCTGTCCACTTCATGTTTTTTTCTTTCCTTTACATGTATATCTATATGATATTTTCCTTCATATATATGATCATATGGGATTTTTCCTTTCGTTTTATTAATGCGTTTTTCTTCTGATCTTTTGACATATATTAAAGTATGTTATTTCCAAGTGATGAATTAAAGAATATCACTCAAGTATTTTTCCTAGAATATGTTATACTATACGAGATGGGAATAATCCAAATAACCATTTCTTGTCCTATAAATACTTGCGTTTTCTTCTTAAAAAAACAAAATATTATTAAGCTTTCAAACTATCATCTTCTCCTACTTATCAACGACAAGACCAATAATTTTTCTATTGACCAAATTTCTTTTTTCTACTGGTATAAATCATATATTTTTACTGTTACTTACAGCAAATAAACTGACCACTTCATAAATATCTACTGCGATTTTCAATACTGATTAATCAGTATATTTACTGACCATTTCCATATTTTTTACTGACCGTTTAATATATTCCCTAATATTTTGTCTACTACTATCGTTCATATTTAAACAAATAGTAGATGATAACGTTTTTTTTTTGAACATAACTATACAAATAGATGAAAGATATATTTTACTAACGAAATCTACACGTTTTTATATGATACAGAACGCAAATGTTTGCTTCGACTATATACGTAAATTTTGTCCGTTCTGTTGCTTTAGGATGTTTTATTATATGATAAAAAGCACGTGGTTGATATTTTGAATCGTATTTTTTTTTTATTCTTTTTTAAATGAAAAAAAAATATAAATAATCATATAAAAATAGATACATATGACATTTTTGTTACAATTTGTTTGATTGCATATAAAAAAAGAATTAACAAGAAAAGATGTGGTAATGTGTCGTTCATTATAAAAGTTATACTTTGTCAAAGTTCATTTTAGTTTTATTGGAGATGAATTGTTAGCAATTATTTCTTAAAATTGCATGTGTGTGATTACCACTTTGTTTTGTTGATACGGGATAAACCGTTGAACTAAAATTGATTGTATCTAAATAGAACGAATGGCTTTTATTATAGTTAAATAATCGAATATTTTATGAAAAATATCATAATTTCTTTTATTTTGAGCTGAAAACTTTTTTTCTTGTTATTGAGTTTGTTAGCTTCATATTAGAGCAATGGATAGGGCATCAGCGAAAGAGAACAAGAGGAAAAGAAATGGAGAAAAAGATGATCTTTGTGGGACTCGAACCCGCATCTTCTGCTATCCGGACAGATGTCCTAAGCCAGTTAGACTAAAAAGATCAATTGAATCTCTAGTTTAGCATCGGGTAATTCATCACAAATGCTAACAGAGTTATGTGAGATTTACAATCAACCTTTAGGATTCTTAATAATTATTACATTTAGTTCGAAATATATCTAGTACAAGTAGAACATATGGAATCCTAACCTAACAACAGGCAGTTTTTATATAAATTTTCTATTTTATGCGATATTATTACTATAATTATTACCAATGGCCAAACATTGATCAATATCAATCATATTGTTTGCTGTTGATTGTATATCAATGACTTGAACTGATACATGATATTGATTATCTTGCATGCGTAATGCATTATTAGAAGCAGTTAAATTATTTTCTGATTGAACTATCAAAATTGAAATAGAAATATATATCTAAACATAGATACATTATAGAGTATTCACAGTACTTACTTAGAAATGAATTGTCCATTTGTTTTAGATCAGGATATGTTTTAATAACAAAATATGATTTTCAAACAGATGAATTATATAATACAGAATAAAAAATGGTTTAGATCAGCTTTCAATAAGAAAACAGGCTGTGGACCGCTATTAATTAAAGTCATTGAAAAACTTAACTTAAATACTAGAATACAAAATTTATTCAAAGTTCTCGCAAGATGTACTGTAGCATTAGTATGTTATACATGTAAAATACGAGTAGAGTACTCGAGTTTTAAACTACCACTAACGTATAGTGAATTCATATACATTTAGTCTTCTCCTTGAAGTAACAATGGCACGATTGATGTGACGATTGTAGAGTTTGTGGAGAGCTACCATACCGTGAATTCACATACACCTAGCCACAAGCTATAAGCTAAAATGATATATAAATTTTGGTGATTGTGGAGCATATGGAGAACTACGCTACCTTCAATTCAGATATACTTTGTCTTCTACTTGAAGTGAGAATGATACACTGATTGTGCTGATTAGGAAATATAAGGATGCCAGCGGAATAGTGAATTCATATATTCTTAGTCTGATTCGCTAAATCAAAATGACATATTAATTTGGGTAATTACGGAGCATATGGACAGCTTTGAAACAGTGAAGCCACATATTCTTCGTACCATGCGCGAAATTAGAGCGGTATCCTAGCGATTGTGACGGTGGAATATATGGAGAACTATAAAATAGGGAACTCGTTTATTCCTAGTCCTATGCATCAAATTGAAATGATATACTGGCTCTGGTGATGATAGAATATATGAAGAATTATAGAAAAGTGAATTCACATATTTTTAGTTTCCTAGGTAAAGTTAGAATAAAATACTGATTGTGTTGGTTGTGAAGTATATGGAGAAAGAAAGTATGATTGAATTCACATATTTGGGGTTTCATGGTGAAAGTTAGATTGATATGAGGGTTGTGGTGATTGTGGAGTATATGAAGAACTACGTTA